>JAGTXR010000148.1:1200000-1649341 GCA_022606575.1 Glossosoma conforme
ACCTTTTTATTTGACTACATTCTATTGAACTAAAATATTATCATCATTCTATATCCGCTCCCCTAACTATGGTCGTCACAAATACCTCCCATTAAGCTCTTACCGTCGCCTTATCCCCCATGGCGGCTCTGCTTTCCATAGCTCCCGTCAAGTACATTTATATGTATAGTCCCGATGGCCTGAAGAACTCTCAGCTGTAACTTATGCTCTTCTAAACTCTTCTAATTAAAACCAGGAATTCGTTGAAACTCATTTAAAATTAATTATGATATATTTTTTTCCAAAGAAAATGTCAAATATGTATTTGTCTTGCAATGAATAAACTCATTCATTGATGTAATTCGAAGAGAAACATTTTCGGTTGCTAAATTTTATTTATTACCTTGTATTTTCTTTTTCTCTGTATGAATTTATAATTTTTATGGCTCTGGTAGCTGAATAAATAAAATAATAATTATTATCATTAGCATCGCTATTAGGGATAACACATACGGTTGAGTTGGGTATTGTAAATTCAAGAAAACTGAGTTGAATCAACCGGCACTAAAATGCTTGATATCTCGAGTAAAAAAAAATTTTTTTTTGGCCTTCTAAAGCAGCCCCCACCCCGTTAGGTTACAGACCCGTGTTCGGTGTCTCTTGTACTGTTGCTGATGGCTATTGTTGTTTCAGGCGGTGTTATGTGATTTGAAGGCGCCTACTTTGCGTCGCTGGCCGCGCCATGATGAAGCGGGTGGTCGCGCGGCTGCCGGGCTCCGGGCCCGATGAGCAGTCGCCACTTATCATTGCTACCGGACCACAGGTAACTAGCTCCCTTATTTATTTCCCCGTGAACCTTGGTGAAATCCCTCCCTGTCTCGTCCCAGGTGGGGACCCCGTTACTGGACGCACGCAAAAAGCTACATGTTAGAGAGTGGCTGAAGGCCTTCCCGTGATTCTAGGTGCGTCAGTTAGATCAGAGCTCCGCAACCATTTCTCATCTACGGCACACCAAAGTACTTCTTTGGATTCTACGGCACACCAAAGTTCCCACCTTGAATATCGCGGCACACCAAAAGCAAAAAATAGATATTAATTTGATCAATTTCACTTTTTTTTAATTTCATTTAGAACTGAATAAAGCAAGTACCTCGTTGTATGTCTACATAAATAGGCGATAGGCGCTGGGAGCTTGAGGACCGTTGTAAAATTATTTATTTATAATATTGCCTTATTTGGTCGCGGCACACCTGTATCGGCTTACAGCACACCAGTGTGCCGCGGCACACCGGTTGCGGAGCACTTGTTAGATGTCAAATAGACCTCAGTCTAAGGCTGCGAAGTTAGTATACTACAGCTAGTCTCGAATCGCCTTCTTTGGTAACACGTTGCTAACCACGAAATACGTGGGAATGGATAAGGAAATGGTGAGGTTGGGAAATGGATTCTGCAGAATAGCAGACATCAGTTAGGAGTCATTACTTGCACTCTTGCAGACGGACGCGCAGAAGCGCTCAATATAAACAAATATTATCCCAGTGAAACCCTAATCACATCTCGTGGACCCCCATTTACATTTCGTGAATCCCCATTTATATTTATTGGACCTCTATTTATATCTCTTGAACCGTCGTTTACATTTCCAACCAAATCGCCTCAGATGTTGATATATTTCACGTAAGGGAGGCCCAATTAGGCATGAACTCCACGAGTTTCTTTGGAGGAATGATTTGATTTGTTGAAGTCGTCCGTTTGATGAGCATTGGTACTTTCTGTTGCTTGTCTTTATTGCTTTGTTCTTAGTACTTAATCATAAGTACCACCTATATTTGTATATTAATTATGATTTCAGTAAGGATTTGATTTTTTAAATTTGTAATGTTTCTGTAAGTGAAAAAAAAAGAAATTGAATTGAAAAAAAATATTCGACCCGCATTTAAATTTATTGGACCCATTTTCCCATTTTCATCTCTTGAACCTTCATTTACATTTCGTGGACACCCCATTTACATCTCGTCAACATTATTTACTCAACGTTGAGTGGCTTATAAACGGTTGCCACAATACTCAAATTTTAATACAATTCCTGACTATTTAAAACTCAGTAAATTATATTTACTAGAATCCTGGCCTGTATTAAAATCAAAATGCATTAACCCCTTGTGTGATTTGAATACAATTCTGGTAGGTATTTTGCCGACAGTGATTTGACCGAACTGGATTCAGGCACATCGTACAGGAAACTTTTAATAGTGATTTGCCCGAATTCTTCTCTGGTAATTCCCCCACCAGTCAAGAGAACGCATCAGAAGGACGCGAGTGGCATTTTTTTTTAAATTGTGTTTTTTTAACAACTTTTTTCCAAGAGATTAACGACAGAAGTGGTTAAATTGACAAAAGCATGCAGTTATTGAATTGGTATAAACATATCAAACATTTAAAAAATACATTTTTTTTTTGTATGTAAATACTGGGATTAATTATTTTTTCTTGAATATTCTGACTGAAGAATTTCATAACTTTAACGTTTACTGGCCTGCGAGTCTAGATTATTTCTTCATTACCACTTGACTGACATTATTGAAGAAAAAAAAACGCATAAATTGTTCCATATATGGGGCGTTTGACGTGATTCACGCACGAGCAATGCCATCCAGTTACCGTTACACCGGCCGATATGACATTTTCCATTGACTCCTCTCCATGTGGAAATTACTTATGCAAACATCCCGTCTAGATTTTATTTATACAAAAAAAAAGCAACACTCAATAAGTTTACCATTACCATTTATTTACCGCGACTCGTTCTCACCTTTGGCTGTGCGGTCTAAGGAATTCCTCGAAACAGCTGATCGCCCGCAGTGCTATTCAACTCGAGTAATGTGTGTATACATTAGGCAGAAGATATTTCGTTTTCGCTCCACTGAAGGGGATCCCAATGCAAATGTTTTGCCACAAATAATTGTTAAAGATTATTTATTAATAGATAGACAAATGACATTGTATTTAACAACGGATACAAACATAAACTTACAGCAAATAACATCTTATGTGACATTTTCCTCAATAAATGGAAGAAAGGCGGCAATAGCACATCATAAGTGAGGTTCTCGTTAGATCACCGAAGTTAAGCAGCATTGGACGCGTACCGATTGTTGTTATACATGTGTTGCTGGTCGTATTGAGCCGCTCCTTATAACCAATTGACAAGCCTCAGAAGCGTCGGCCTATCATCCGATCTTAAAAGATACTGATATCAGCTTGATATAGCTCCTTAAGGCCGATGCCGTAAAGCCTCAACAAGCGATCTTTTGTCTATTATTTTGGTTCGCTTGCGTGACATCTACATCGAATGTTAAGCGGTGTTTGCATACGCCAAAATAATTGTTATGACAGTTGGCGTATTGCTGGTTGGTAGGACTGTCGTATTGGCAGTTGGTACCGTGGAGATGTGAGATCGCGCCGTGGGCCGGCAGTTGAAGTTTGACTCGCGCCCGTCACAGTGCGTGCGTCTTGTGCGTTCGCTGTGGCGGGCGACGTTTGTGACAATAAACATGTATCGTGAAACAGAAACAAGTTGTTTATAATGTGAACCTGATCCTGCGTCCTTCATCCAGTTAATCGATTGTCCATAAATGGAAGAGGAGGATATCAATACGATTAACATATCACTCAAAAATATGTCTCGGATACTAAATATGCTGCCTTTTCAATAAGTTGGGCTTCTTTTATGTAGATTGTCGGGAAGCATATCCGATTTCCAGGTAGAACTTCAGGTGCAGAGATGTGTTGGGACGAAAAATGGAGAGTGGCAACAATTAGTGGTGACCATAAATATTATATATGGATTTTTGAAATTATTCGCCCATTTGAAGAGTCGACGCTTTACTTACGGCTACCGAAGAAGACCGACCCTCCCTACATCGCGTGACAATACTGGCGGTGCAAAACGGTTGCGTTTTATCGATCTAATCTATTATTTGTAATAACACTAATAAATGGTTTCCTTAGACCAGTGTGCCGCGAAATAAGACGATTTTATAACTAAATACTAATGGTCCTTCAGCCCTCGGCGCTTATCGCCTACAGAAGACAGACTGTAGTGTGCTTTGTAGAAGTTCCAGATGAATTTAAAACGACGATCGCCGTAAGCGCACCCTTGGGCGCTTCGCAATATCCGAAAGATGTATTTCAAAATTAATTACGGTTTTCTCACAACGATATCTATGAATATTTAAAAATATTAACAAACCAAAAAGGATCGATATTGTTCTATAGTTTGGGAGATATTCATGAGATGGTGTCAAGGGCTGGCACTGAATATTTTTCTATTTTTTTCGAAAACAATTATCAATTATATAGTATATATATATCTTAAATATTTCCAACAAAAATGTTGCGTTGGAGGTACATACGATGTAGGGAGACAGTTATGTTACATATCTTGGAAATATACCTGCAGCTAGGGCGGTTAAGTTATCGAGTATTTGATCTACAATCTATTTTGTGGCAGCCCTAGTGAAAAAAAGTGTTTTTTTTTTCGTGAAATTTTTAGTTCAATCGATTGCAGCTCACCAATGATGTATGTTAAAAATATTTAAATAATTCAGCCATTAGTTAAAGTATTGTTTTTATTTCTCTACAAACACGTGTCGATGAAGTGGTTAAAAATGTAAAATTAATATATATTATTTGGGCTTTTGGTGTGCCGCGGAATCCAAGAAAGCAATTTGGTGTAGAGATGAGAAAAGGTTGCAGAACACTGCCCTAGACCGTTGTTGCTAGGTACTGAAATATACAATTGGATAGGAACCTGCAATGCACTTCCGCCTCACGCCGGAAGACATTAAGTCTCCTTGATGATGCGCTTATTCAGATCATGATCAGTTGGTAAGTCAGTGGGAGTCAATTGTGGCCACTGCATACAAGTGCTATAGATTAATAATATGTGAAAGAGAACAGAATCGCATTCATTGGTTGAAAGGAGATGGAAGATAGATTCCTTCACTGAAAATACCGGCGAAAGTGGTAAATTCGTTTATTTTTTATAGGGGCCACAAAGTCTGCATGCCCGATAGAGTTTAGGTACTTACTGAATAGAAAAAGGCTACTCTTTCTTAACTCTTGTAACTTGGTCACAGAGAATGTGCTCTGACGTTTGTAAAGAGGCGCCACACATGGGCAACTATGTTTAGAAATTAAATTAAACGAGTATAATTTGTTGTTTAAAAAAAGCATATTAGCTGGGGGTAGATCAGGGTTTATCGACCGTTTAGCAGTGAGTCTGAAATCAATGTCTGGGAAGAACAGAAGGGTTGTAGGCCTACTTTGGTATTCTCAGCACTGTTCAATAATATCTACGGGTTTAGTCAGATTTTTTTTATGTAAACACATACAGGTAAATTCGGCCAAATAATGTACTTTTTTTTTGGTTTAGGCAGTATGGAGGCTCTCTTTTAGTCGTGACGAAATATTATATAGAAATTTGTTGCCATAATTGGAGTCTTAGTCTGCATTTGTGAGAGTTGGTGAAGATATATATATTTTTTAGAATGTTTGTACAAAAAAATGTAATTAATTGCACTTTTATATAAAATATATATGTCTTACCGTAAAATAAATAAATAACCTATCACAACAGCTACACAAATCAATGTCTGCGTCATCAGCTATTATTGTGACTGGGGACGGAAATATACAATTACGACATTGTTTATGCTGAGGAGAGAGTGACAGCGGCAGAAAGAGACAGCTTGCGAGGCCCGCGTTATGTTCGAGTGACATTGTAATAGTATGCAATTTGTTGCAGGTTGAAAATATCTAATGTTTCATCATAACATGCGGTGCGGCTTATCACTTGCTTAAAATGTATTTATAAAAATGTTTCCTACATTAAATCTAGATATATTGAAGAAACACCAATGCACAATTGCAATCTCCCCAACCCACACACAAACACGTGTTTGCCTTCTTCAATGCGTCGTCTAGCTGTCTGGCTGAGCGTCAGAGAGCCCACTGGCCTCGACCGGTTGTCTCTGCATGCTCTCCTGCATAAAAAAGCTTAGATACACTGCTACAAGAACTGGCAGTTTCCAAAGTTACTTCATTAATGCCACCGGGAAGCTTTGGAATGCTCTTCCAGCGTCTCTGTTTCCTGCTTCCTACAATCTTTGGAATGCTCTTCCAGCGTCTGTGTTTCCTCCTTCCTACAATCTGGGTCTCTTCAAGAAACAGATAAATATACACACCGCCGCCATAAAGCTCTGTTCGCCGCCTTGGTCCTCGTCACATCTCATGTCAGCTCCGCCGAGTACATTCTGTATATACGAAGGCCTTCCAGGATGGCGAGAGCCCGGGGGTTAAAGTAAAGGCAGCCGTAGTCTCCTGCGGAATGTGTAGCAGATGTCCCAGGGAGGTCTACGTCTCTTGACTTACTGTAGTGAGGAGGACTGCCTAGCAATCCATATTCCCACCAGGTAGTGTTCCTTCATTTTCAACCTTGTTTCCCACTGGCTGGGGTGAGCTGCCCTTTAAAACTAAACGGGTCAGGCAGCCCTCGGTAGCATCGGGCTAGTCACGCGATCTCTTTAAATTTATTCGATTACAAACTCCATCGATCCATATGATTACCTCAAATTGCCGCCACTTATTTCCGTAGGTTGCCATTATCCATGCCTCTTCCTAAGACAGCTTTGCATCTTCAAGAGTCCTTTTTAAAACATGTATAGTCCCTGATGACTTTAGGGCAGAATCCCATTCAATACGTATTTATTTAACCACTTCATGCCCGCAATCGTAACCCCTACGGGAATATTCTCCATGTCCTTACGCTTGCACCGGTACTAGCTCTCACTTTCCGTTTTTGCCGCTCTCGCATATGTTCGATGTTTACGCATAAATAAAAAAATAAAAGTAGATTATTAATATGTAATAGAAAAAATCGATTCGTTAATTTTTGCGAAAAAAACATTAGCATGAAGTGATTAAACCGATCAGATTCGAAGAAGTGTGGCCATATAATGTGCGAATGCTCCTTTGGTTTAAAGGCAACCAAAGAGACCCGCAGTATCACTTGTGTAAAGATTAAATAATAATACTGATACATTATTTATTTACTAGTTAGCGGTATTATTATTTTTCAAGGCCCTCGCAGCTGTATACTCCTATATATGTATGTGTTGAGTGTCGCGCTGCTGTGTAGTTGTTATTGTTCACGCACACAGTCGCAATCTGATAACAACACTGATAACAGCGAGCATGCCTACTTTTGTTTACTAACCTAACTGAGCACATTTATATTTTAATTTGACATGAAATTATGCTGGAGAAAGAAAGTGTTTGTAGTACACGCAAACATGGTGTACGTTCCATCAAAGTTGAGTGTAATGCGAAACAGCGCTAAACAAGGCTATCTCTTAACATGTAAATAATGGGGTTAGGGAAAGATGGATGGAAATTTTTATTAACCTCTCCTCCCCGGTGATGTCTATCGACTACACATTGCTTGTAATAACTTAAATATCTCTGTAAATATAATACACACAGGGTTCAGATTTTAGGTATTCCTCCTTAATACATTTACGTATTGAAAAAAAAAAATATTTATAATAATAGGCACCCATCGGGAGCAGGAAATATTTTTCTAAAATCCGGAATAAATTCACCACTACAATCAAGACGCGTCAACTGTCATGAATCATTCGACCTGTCGGAATCGTGTGCGAAAATAAAATTAAAAAATACCCAGATGAGGCGGCATCTATACTCCTCACTCTCGCTGACGTACTAATATGAGTGAGCGAGACGGGAAACCTCAGTTGGTCGCCTAGTTCGAAATGATATCTAAGCGGGTCGGCACATCGATATATCGACAGGCTAAGTAATGTTAGTATCTCTCGGAAGTTCACGCGCCAAGGTGCGTCTGGCCGTTTGAGGTCTTCGTCTGATGCTTTTCATGTTTTTAGCTATTAAATGTCAATTATTACTGCTTGTTGACATCAACTATTGTAAAATTAAGCGATATATATTTTTTTTATTTTTTATTTAATCAAATATAAAAAGATACATTTTTTACATAGTAATTAACATTCCAACCTTTTTTTTTTTTTCTTTTTTTTTTTTACATTCGCTTACCACACCACTTAAAGATAAGATCTTGTGTGTGGCGTGGGATTCATCTATGTTATTTTACAGTTTTATATAATTATACAGAGTATTACATATTTATAAATTTACATGATTTTGATATAAAACTAACATTATATGATTAAAGATTTAATATACTATATGTTGAATTAAATTTAATGTATATATAATTTAATAATACATTTTTGGTACATTTCATTATTTCAATTTGTTATGCAGTGACGTCGGTTCTGTTCGTAATTCTTTTAAAGTACTGTTTCACCTTTTCAATCAATATTTTAATATCGCTGATCTCTTTTTTTTCCTTTTTTATATTTAGATATCTTTGAATATTTTCATTTTTTCGAATTTCTACTCGTTTTATTCACTTTAAATCAGAATGTGTAATGAGTTGACACCATCGGAACGCGCGGAAGTTTTTAACATAGTAAAGCGAGGGTTATGTTAGGTATTAAATTATGTTTTTTTTTTAATAAAAATAAAACCAAACATTTATTTCTTACAAAAATAAAAACAATATAAATGAATATACTTTATATAGAAATAAAATTCTAAGTCAGTCAGATCATTCAGTCTATTCTGTGTTCCAATTTTCTGACTTTTTGTCAAGAAGGCATCTAATGTGGTTTGCATTTTCCTTTTGGGTTCTGTAAGAAGTTGTTGAAAAGTGGATAAAGTATCTATAACACCCCATCTTGCTTTTGAACTCTTGTCAAAATTTGGATCATTTTCAACAAATTGGTCCATTATTTCAGTTATAGTGGTAAAATTAATTTTTACAAATGCTTTTTGCTCGTCTTCGAAATCACTACTATCAATATTTTTGTTTTCTTCTTGCTCAGTTAATTCCTTGAGCTCATCATTAGAAACACTTGCTGTTCTTTCTTGAGCTATTTCTTCCACGTCTTCCACATTTACCTCATCTAAACCGGTTTGATTCGCTAATTCCACTATTTCATCCATATCGACAGTGTGTCCAATGTCTTTGCTCTTACTTAAATCATGCGCTGCGCACAATTTCGGGGGAATCCCGGGTTGAAATAAAAGAGCGCCAAAGGAAATAGCATTAAGCAGGATCTCACCGTATTTATGTTGATTAAAAATATTTAAATAATACGGTTTTAACATAATCTTTGTATTTCGAGTAGTTGGAAGTGGATTGTTTACATAAAATCAGCATACTTATCACTTCTGACATATGTTGGAGTTAAATTTAAAAAATTGGTGCTGCCTTAGAAACAGTGGTAATGAAGTCCCAGCACATGTAATGACACTGTATTGTTGATTTGCAGATCCAGTCTTCTGTCGCGGGAGTGAACGTCCACGGGCAGCCCAACCCCGTGTCGTCTCCGCACCAGACAGCCATCATCGGTGAGAACAGCCATCATTCATTATCTTAGTTTAACATAGTACGTTACCTGCCTTTCTTGCTTTATTCGCCTCCATCAATGGATGTTGTATCTTGTAATTTCCGGCACATCACCTGTTGCGCGACCAGAATAGAAATCGTCATTACCAACATATTTTTTTTTTACTCAAACAGGAGAATATCGAAAGATGGTGATAGTGATGCTCGAGTCTCATCTGTGGATTCTCTGACGCTTACCATAATACTTAATGCTCAGGCTCTGCGTGTGCAGTGTTGATTTGCCAGCGTCATAGACTATATAGCCCGACATTCATACATCATCCAATTATTACAGGAATTCTCTACTTACACCTACAACCAATTTCGAATAATAGGCTGTGACTGTCATTTTATGGATGATTCTATTATTATTGTGTTATTTATAATTTTTTATTTTATTCTGTTTTAGAAATGAATTAAATAATGTTATTTGTAATGTTTCTAAAAGAAAATAAATTGTAATTGAAAATAAAATAAAAAAATAACTGAGGTACCCTGACCCTTCTAAACCGAAATTGAGTGATACAACATTTAGTTAGAAAAAATCCCAAAGTAAGGGTAGATACACAATAATTATCTCTGTGACTATATGATCATGCTCATTCTTGAAGGATTAATATATATAATGATACTTTGAGATATGAGTGCCCCGATATACGAGCTATTTAAGATACAAGCTGTCAAGCGAGCAAAATTTTGCTTTAAGAAACAAGTACAATTTATCTCAAATACGTAGATTCTGCAAGAAATTGTTATCAAGGAAAAGCCAGGGGTTATCTACATTGTGGTTATCTCTACAAGTGAGATAATGGAGATCTTGGCAGTGTATGCAAGATCGCGGGTTCTTGCCCTGGAGGGTCCCGGGATACATTCATGTTCCTATGTAGACCTCCGGATATACTGGTGTTCTTGGACAAGGCATAAGCGAGCTAACAGTACTGTGAAACGTTAATTTGCTGTGTCCATATGCTGCGAATATTGTAAAAGATAATAATTTTTTCTTATATATTTAACCTGTTAACCGGGCGGTCCGCTGTCCAGTTACGCAACTTGTAACGGGCGCGAACTCTTTCACTAGGATGTGTCAGTACATCACACCCGGAGGACGTAATTTAATTCATAAAAAAATGGTGTTTCAATTATTCTTCTTGAAAAATAAAGTTCAAAAGCCGGTTTTCCAATTATTCTTGGTAAAGTAGGTAGGTAAGTGTAAGTACATACCCGTCCTGCTCACACAGAACACGTCTACCACTCTCAATAGCGAAATGATACTGATTCACTCCCTGTCTTAAATTCATGTCGAGACATGTATGGATGACTAATACCTTTGTTGTTCGAAAAATATACGTCCCGCCTATTCCAGGGCGCAACATATATTTCAAGGACGTATTCATATGTCCTACCCGTACCCGATATTGTTAACGTTTGACGTATTTATGCGTCCCGCCGCCTGGTCAACAGGTTAAAAATACAACACTTTGGAGGCTGGAAGGGATTAATGGAATTAATGGAATTTCAATAAGTTTCAATGACAAAATTCCTTTGAGTGAGAAAATGATCTAATTGACATAGAAAGTAATGTTACGGGATGAGTTTAAACTTGTAGCTTGAGGTACCACTGTATTTAAATTTGATAGAATTGAATTAATTTGGTTGTTTGTGTTTTTCAGTGAGCACCCAGCAGGTGATCAACTACTCCAAGGGGGGTTGGGGCGGGGCCCTGCAGTACGCCGCCCCGCAGTACAACAAGCCCCTGCACCACCAGCAGCCCCCGCACCAGCGCATCAAGGTAAGCATTGCTCAGAAGCAACTTGGTCTAAAAATCTAAATAAATCACACACAAAGAAGCTCCATACAAAAATGATAATTGATTTATTAACTTTATAGCTTGATGTGGAAGATGTGCTATGGGGAAGATCAAGAAGGCATAGAAGAGATGGCAGCTGGGAGAATGTGTTACGTTAAACATTCCTTATACAGGACAACTTTTTTATTTTTATGTAATTACATGCTGGAGAGCACAGCCAGACAAGACCAGTACACTGTATAACATTCAGCTAGGGTGGCTGGATGCTGCATGTGGGAAACGCGTGTTGTGTTTGTGTGTGGGTTGGGGAGATTGCAATTGTATATTTATCTGTTTCTTGAAGAGATCCAGATTGTAGGAAGGAAGAAACACAGACACTGGAAGAGCATTCCATAACTTGCTGATGGCATTAAGGAAAGAACTTTGGAAACTGATAGTTCTTGGTCGACACACATTAACTGTGTAAGGGTGTTGGGCAAGCGTAAGATGAGAATGCTGGTTGTGGGTGGGTGCAGGAGGAATTAGTTGTTGGAAGTTCCGAAGAGCACCGTGGTAATAACTGTAGAAAAGACTAAGTAAACCAATCTTACACCTGTGTATGCAAAACGTAAGAGTGATGTTTATCAAATGAATTGGTCTCCTGTACAAATAATACTGACAGATTGTTATTTAATACACAATACACAGAACATAAAGGAAAGAAGGAATAAGTATGATTTATCTCAGCCAAGTAGGATTTATGTTCAATATTGCTTAACTTCAGTGAACGCAATAGTCTGTCCTCAGTATTTCCCTTGCATTTACGTTGGTTTATTTGTTTCTTTATGTTGTTTCAGACGGAGCCGGTGGCTTCAGTGGGAGGCATGGTCGGGCAGGAGCTCTCGGGAGGTGTGCAGTTCCAACGGCTCAAGGTAACAACACCTCTCTTCTAATATCTCCTCACATACTTTACTTTAACGAATTAAAATATTAATTTAAAGCTCTGCAAGAAACTTGCCAAAATATTTGTTTGGAGCATCTTTATGTAAGGCTATGAGACATGGTGCTTAACTGAAAGTGATAAAAAAGACTAGAGGCCTTTGAGATATGGTCTTACAAAAGAATTGTCGGGAATTTCCTGGAGAGACCACGTCATGAACAATTGAGGTTCTCAGCACAATCAAGGAAGATAGGCACCTAGTAAGAACCATCTCAGAGAGGCGATCGGTCATATTATGCGCCACGGTGGTCTTCTTTGCGACATTGTGGAAGTGATGGTTGAGGGGAGAAACTGCAGAGGGCGCCCTAGATGGGAATATTTGCAGCAAGTGTTCGAGGACATGAGTTGTAACTCTTATGCTGAGCTAAAGAGGGTTGCAGAGGATCGATGAGAGTGGAGATCAAGATGCAAGATTTTGTTACTGCTAACCAATCCATCAGATTGATACTACAAAAAAGACTTTGATTTTAACCTACATCATTCCATCATCCATCCATCATCCTACTCGACTGTCCTCTGTTTAACTTAGCTGTGGGGCTTCTGTTTTAACTTGGAATTACACATTCCAGTAGTCCACAAGTCTTTCTTTCACTCAATTAAGTATATTTTGAATCCGTAAAAGCAATACGTGTAATACATATTGGATACATACTATTTTATCCTCCCCTTACTGTGCTAAAAACCATTGTGTGCTCCGATGATATGTATTTTCTACACCATATGAAAATCTTATTTAAAAAACGGAAAAATGTGAATATTTTTAAATATTGCTTTGATCGACTATGGCTGATGTTGAAATGTAACAATTTTTGTAATGTAAGTATCTGAAAAAGAAAAAACACAGAAATTAGCCGTTCTATAGCTGCATCAAATACAGCACACATATTGCATCGAGCGCAGTTGAATGCATAGTGACGGAATGTTCGTGAACCTGCTTTTGTGCCCCCGTACAACAATTTATTTGTCTGCGCAGTCTTACGCGTGATCTATCCCCGATTATTCCGCAAATCATTTACTTCCATCGCTACAAATGAATAACTACATTATTATAATTGTATTTAATACTTAATATTACGGAGGAATACAAACAATGTTCACTCAGTATCTATTATATTATATATGAATATTCTCATTATTAGAGTCCAGTTATAGTCAATACATATCATAAAGCAAGGGTTTGCATATATTTTTTGTATTCTTAATTTATACACTTTTTTATTTAATAATAATTGAATCTTTTCCTCTATTAATGAATATTTTTGATGTATTATTTCAGACGGAGCCTGTAGCCGGTGTGGGCGTGGGAGTGGGCATGGTTGTGGGGCCCGAGCTGGCCGGCGGGGTGCAGTTCCAGCGCCTGAAGGTGGAGGACGCGCTCACCTACCTGGACCAGGTCAAGTTCAAGTTCAACAACCAGCCGCAGGTGTACAACGACTTCCTGGACATCATGAAGGAGTTCAAGAGCCAGAGGTGAGACACATTTACATGACCTACCCGCACACGTACATCGTACTCTCTCTATCCATCACTCTCAATCATACATTACGTCGTAAAGTTGTCATCTTCATCATATCTGCATCTGCCGAGTTCAGTCAAACCTTATATTACGTTTTTATAAGAGTGGATGCTTGGCTTGGACCATTTAATCGTTGAGGCAGTTCATTATAGAGTAACGTTGCCGGCGGTCATAGGTCAGTGGTCAAAACGTTTTCTTTGTAAGCCAAAGGTCGTGGGTTCGATCCCCGACGGAGATTAAAAAAAAAGGATTTTTAATTGATTTCTGAGCTCTAAAATAATCCCCCGGTTGGTGTGAATTTGATCCATCGCCCGTAAAATGTCAGTCATAGCCTATTAATTAAAATTGGTGGCAGACGAAAGTCGTCCCGTAAAGACCATTCATAGTAAATTCCTGTAATAATAAAGGATGATGCGTGAATCTCGGGCTGTAGTTTATGACGCTGGCGGATCAACACTCCACATGCAGCGTTTAGCCACGTACACCATGGTAAGCGTCATGGAATTCCACAGATGAGACTTCAGAATTGCTATCACCATCTGTCAGTATTCTCCTGTATGTGTTTACATGAAAAAAAAAACATCATCTGCCTGTGTCCGTCAGGCCTTCCGCATGAGTCTCCAACGTCTTTGATCCTTTATATGGTTATAATAATTATTTTTCACTCCAGCATGGGAATGAACATGGCACCCTTCTTAAGATCTAAACTCCAATCTCTAGAATGCAGATGTTTGGCCTGTTCTTAATATCTATTTGCTATTATCAGTAATACTGCTGCTCTGAACAATCTTTGTTAATTCCTTCTGCACCATCATAATAATCGTCAAGTTTCTTTCTAAGCATTCACTGTTAATCAGCCTGATGTTCCCAACGCCTGTATCATTTAGTCCTAAGAGGCAGTTCGATGCAAAATAACAACTTAAAAGGGATTGTTATAGGAAAAATCTTCGCTACAAATCTGTGATACTGCTGCTCTGTTATTTCCTCCTGCTCCCTCATAATAACCATCAGTCTCTTTCTGAGCATCCACTGTTGATTAGCCTGATGCTCCCGAGACTTGGACCATTTGGACCTAATAGTCGACGCAAAATAATACATAAACGAGATCGTTATAGGAAAAATCTCCGCTATAAATCAAAAACGTGCATTATAGGGAAGGCTAACTATAACAAGCCCTTTTAACCATTTGGATGCCATGACCCTGAATATATCTATGCAACGCCTCATGGATTATCGAAGATATGAACCCCTAAATGGTGTCAAATTTTAAACATTTTTTTCTGGCAGATGATAGATGTCGCTATAGACCCGAGCTATAACTTTGACCAAAAATATACAGTTTTATAACGCACAGGTGTGCTCACGGCACTGGCGGGCTTCCCGCAGCAGACCCATATTTGGGCTCATGGCATCCATACGGTTAACCAATTCCCTGGTTCAATGTTCATGTCAATGAGTTTTGGGTTGGACGTTCATTGTCGTCAGGGCCGAAATCGGAATGCTTCTGTATGGACGCGTATTAGCGTTGACGCTGGGGAAGTGGTTACCCTTTAAACGCCCAGTGGTTTCCTTATGGGACCGCAGATTTGTGTCGTTCAATGCCCTACGGTCCCATACAGGAGTGCTTATGGTTCATTTCACAATCGGATTACATTAATTTGTAATAATAGTATTAAAGTAAGTTCATGGAAGAATCTATTGTGCGATGAAATATTACAAACTTTGGCCTGCTAGGGCATTGTACGACGCAAATTTAAGGTCCCGTATGGGACTACTGGGCGTTAAGGTTAAAGTATCATCATCAAAACATCCATTTCTATTTGTGAAATATATAGAGAGAGTATAATGTACTTGTGTATCTTTATTTTTGGTGACAACAATAATTATAGAGTAACTTTATTGAAAGTAGTCATTTTGTTTGCTATATATAAATATATATAAATGTAGTTTGGCTTTATCAATATAAGCAATGTTTTTAATATTTATTTTAAATTAGTAAATATTAAATTTAAAGTTATCAAATCACCTTATATTATCGATACGAATGACAATTGTATCGATAGGAGGTAGACGGTAACCTTAAATTTTGTTATTACAGCATATGTATCTTGGTGGGAGACTTTTTTAAAATTTGAGTTTGTTCATTTTTGCCGAGGTGTTTTGAACCGTAGTGTAAATATTTTGTTGGGCTTTTACGGTGAAGTGCATGAAACGTCGATTAAAAGAAAAATAAATAGATATTATATTATTTACTTTGATGGATTCTGCAAAAATTGAATGCATGTTAGCACATCTGTATACTGTAGAGCAGTGCTTTAAAATGTGCTTCTCTGCTTGCAAAAGATTGAGAACCGCAGTTATATAAGTAGGTACTCGCTCTACGACCCATATTGTAGTTTATGAAGAGTTATACTATGAATACATAACTTCTTAGGTTTTCACGGCCAGATTTGATATTGTGGCTTTTGGGTTTAGCCATGTGTGGCGAATTACTAATTTCCAAATTTTCTACCGCCATTGCAGGGGTCTTCTTCAGGGTTACCATTAATGCATCAACCCTGAAGAAGACCCCTGTAATGGCGGTCGAAAAATTATGGAAAAAATGGAAAAACTATTGACTATAATATAGATCGAGGACAATAACAAATGGAGAATGCCGATGAGTCAAATGACTTATCCAAGAAAAAAAATGTATGAATTAGTATCAGAATAATTGTTTAATTATATCTATTTTTTCGATCGATATTTCTTGGTGGAATTCCATAATATCAGATATAAATAAAAGATTTTTTAGAATTTATTCCACAAATAAATTCAAATAATTGTTTCCTTATACGGCTTTTAGCTTTGCGGCCAAGTTTCTTGGAACGTATCTAGGCTGTAAAGCGAGGTGTGGGTATTAAATTCCTCTATTCAGTGAGTGGAACAGTGGGCTCACGCTGAATACAGACTAAACATTGATTTGCAAAAGGTTTGTTGTTCAAATCCCAACGTCTGCCGTTTATTTTTCTCTGATTCAATGACGAGAGAAATTTCATATAAGATGATGTTTGCTGTGAATTTATACGTATCAATTGTAGCTTTTATCTTCTTTCATCAGGCATCGACGTGAGTAATTAAAATGAAACAGATATACTTGAAATTGCATGTAAAGGTAGTCATAAATTGGATGGTCAAGTTTTTTTTAGTAATATTCACACTCGTGATTGAGATATGTGGCACCTATGATCTCGTTTTGAATGACCTTTAAAATATCTTCTATACTTTATCATAGGTAGTATAGAAGTTTTCATTCTTTCTCAATGGATTAGCTTATTGGTTTGTTTGTATGTAAGTACACCTTGCTGGTGTAGACTTTTTATATATGTATTTAGAATTATTTATTTGGCATTGCATCCCATGCAGAAAAAGTACACTGGAACCTTGACATACGAGTGCCCCAACATACGAGTTTTTCGAGATACGAGCCGTCGAGCGACCGTATTTTTTTGCTTTGAAATACGAGCAAAATTTGAGATGCGAGCAATCGGCTTAGCGGGTCGGCCTGTTTGTTGCACACGAACCGCGCGTTATGCTTTCTCGCGTGAATCCCCCGGACACAGTCAGAGATTCAGTTATCAGTGTGCTCTCGGTGTCAAAGCATCTTTGATAAGTTGTGCTCGCGTTTTGTGACAATGCGGAAATTTGCTTTGAGATACGAGCAATCGGCTTAGCAAGAAACAACCAGATAAAGTAAAGGAGCTATCTAATGACACTTGGAGATATGAGTAATTTGAAATACGAGCAACGGAACAAAGAGCAACGGAACAAATTAAACTCGTATCTCGAGGTACCACTGTAACTTACACTGGAAATAAAAAGAACCACTTGATGCTCTAATTATGAATTTTAAAGAGGGTACTCATTAAAAAATAAATTAAAGGCAAAGTGTCAACTTTTAAAAATTGATGATAATTGTCTATCATAGGAATTGAGGATCTCAGTTGTATTTGTGAACTTTTTAAAAAGTTCTTATAGATCCCACATATAATATAGTACATATTTACATTAAAGTTTTGTACTATATCCGAAGTCACTTATTGTATTTAGTCGAAATGGGCAGCTCAACCCTATCAACGACATGCGGTGAACACCCATTCAAGTTTTGTAATATGTCCAAAGTAACTTCTTGTCGTAGCTAGTTATATTTATGATGGTACTCCAGATATGGATACAAAATAATAGGAAATTGCCAGCATTAAAATATGTTTTTTTAATAGTTTTCCTAGATTTATAATTACAGTGGGTGTGAATTTGATTTCTCAACCATAAAATACCAGTCATAGCCTGTTTCATTAGAATTTGTGGCAGACGAAAGTGGTCCCGTGGAACACCTGTTAAAATTTCACAGTGAATTCCCGTTAAAAATGGATATGGTGAATGACATTGGCGGATCAACACTCCATATTGCAGCGCATAGTCTATAAAATGGTTAATGTTGTAGAATCTACAGATGAGATTTCTTCAGCACCATTTGTGTTGGTATTCTCCTCTATGTGCTCTCACATACAGGAGAATCATCACATTGTTCAACCCTGGATACGTGTAAGACGAAAGAATCGCAGTGAACAGTGGTTGAAACCAACTTGAGTGAAGATATTGATATATTTAGTGTAATATTGCTTCAGATTCAGTGACAATAATGCCGTGTTATTTGTGTGTCAACCATGATATACTTATGACATTGTTTTTGTTGTCACAAATTCTTACTATTTGCGCTGCGTATTCCGACGCTTGTTCTGAGTGTGAGGTCATTGACACTAAATGTGTCAATACGTTTACATCATCACACTTACGTTAGTACTTCAATAACGAATTAAAATGATATATTTTGTAATGTCATTGAAGTTTTTTTTTTTAAATAATATCTGACAAAACAGTTCAAAACAGCTACTGAAAGTGAATTCATATTGAAGGTGCTCCCGCCGAAAGATACATGATGCGCTTGCCTTGGTTTTACTTAAGATGTTGTTGTTGATTTGATTATTGTTGTCCTCAGTTTGAGTGTTGTAAATGCGAGCCGCCCGGCCTGCTCGATGCTAGAACGCCAACAATACATTGATAGTTTGTATTCCCTCCCCAGCATCGACACGCCCGGGGTCATCGCGCGCGTGTCCAACTTGTTCAAGGGGCATCCCGAGCTCATTGTGGGCTTCAACGCGTTCCTGCCGCCCGGCTACAAGATCGAGGTCCAGGCCAACGACCAGGTAATAACCCCCCACTCATATCTGTTGTTGGTCTTCTTCAGGGTTGATGACTTAGTGAAAACCTAACAAGTTATATACTCTCCTTTATTTAAAATTTAAACTAAAATACAGAATTGGATTTGAAACCACGACATATGTTAATGCAAATGCCGGGCAGGAGAGCTGTCCCAAAGCAGCAGCGACTCGACCTTGACCTGCTCACAAGCGAGGTCGACGTGAAGAGAGTAGTACCTTGCTTGACCGCTGACTGTCCTGTCACTCGTGGCGACACAGGGACCACACGGTTCTCTCGTTGGCCACCAATTGACCGTAGTGCTGCTGATTAATTTTTGGGAATGAGATCCTGAATGTACAATGCCGACGACCGATATACTACATCAGCAGTCGGCTACTTTCTTTGGTAATGTCCCCACTGGAATTATCTAACAAGACTTCTGCATTCTAGAATATTCCTTTCTGAAATGGTATCTTCCAGCACACTAGAATAATTGTATTATACTCGAGAAAATTTTGCATGATGCCTGTTTCTCCTACCTTCAGTTCATGCGTATAATATATTTTTATAAATATATCTTCATCCTATACTCATGATTAATTTTTTAACGTGCGCGTATGTAAGTAAAAAACAATGGCACTAAAATGGTTAATGTTATGAATAAACTAATCACTTTGTGTTGTTTTTGCAGGGCTTCGCTTATCAGGTGTCGGTGTCGATGCCCTCGCCCAACTCTGCCCTGCAGCATCAGTCGCACAACAACATTGCGCATGCCGGTATGTATCATTTCAGTCTTCCTACACGCACACAACCACTAAACTTTCTGAGCTTCATACACTGCATTGGAGATTAAAAAAACCTCTGCTGGTACCTTCACATTATATATATATATAATCGTGCATATTTAAGTCTACTCACACAAGTAATACGAATTGCAAGAATGCTCAACGTTTAAGAAGTGACAGATTTGAACAAACAATTGTCCATCTATATAGCTTTTCTCTAAGCACAACCTGCGTTGATCCACCGACATCATTAGATAACATCCCAGCAGTGGCATTCACAAGTCCACTTTCTTCCACTGCTAATTTTTGTTAATAAGCTATGACTTGACATTTAAAGGATTTATTTCACACCATCCAGGGTTATTTATGTAGAACTTATAAATTGTTTGAAAATCATTTGTATTTAAATCTTTGGCGGAAATCAAAACCGCAATATAAAATTTTATCTTTTTATCATTAAAATTTTATTAAGCTTGTGAATAAATGAAGACTGATAGAATAATAATAAAAATATACATACTTTGAATATATACTATAGCGACATCTATCGTACGATGATAACAATGATATAAATACTAGTTTCAACGCAAGTCAGTCTAGGCATAGCAATGGCGCAGTTCGCCGAGCGGTATGAATACCTGGGCATAGTTGGTTTCCAAGGTCCGCGGTTCGCATTCCGCTTCTGCCGTTATTTTTGTGCTTGGATTGACGCGTTGAAAAAAGAATTTTATGTATAGTATATGTATATTTAAGTAATAAAATTTTATCGTTAGCCGGAGGCTCTCTTCCAACACTTTTCTTGGATAGATGTGTCCTGACTTGCCCATTTGAGTGTGCCTATTCTTTCTGTAGCATCCACTACTTCAGTTCTTCTTTGGATATCCTCATTTTGGATTCCATCTTTTAGAGACACTCCTCTCGTGGATTTCTCCATGGCACGTTGGTAACATTTATTTGTTAGATTCCACGTCTCTATATGTCTCTCCTACTGGGAGGATGCATTGGTTAAACGTTGCAGATTTATTCAAAGTTAAATTAATATATTGGATATTTTACATAAGCTTATTTCAACTTTGAGAGTAGGCTTGTATAAGTTTGTTGGCTCTCGGTGCCTAGAGTTTTGCATGGGAGGTCAAGGAACCTATGTGTTGTGAAAATATGTTTCTTTAAAGATTTACCCTTTAGAACACAAAGCTTGTTTCGATACACCTGTGCAAACACTGCGAAACAAATAATGGAAAAATAATACAAACACCTATTTTTAATGGAACATTTTCACATTACCATCTGATAATTATCATTATACATAATTTTTTAAAATATAAATATTTATAACTATGAATTAAACATCAATGAGTGTTTAGTTACGTTTTTGGACTTTTTAACAATTTTGTATGTAAAATGACTACTGCTATTTGTTTTATGCCCAAGAAATCAACTGTGCAATTTTTTTTATCTTTCCTTCAATAGGTTTTGTACTATACAAAACATTTATTTCACTCAAATCAACCAAGTATCATAACAAGTAATCACATGTTTTTTTCTATCTGTAAAAGTACATTGCAAACTAATTACACGTTTTACGATCAATGAAGTCTTACTAATTTGTCAGAACAGCTTGCTTTCAATTATTTCCACATTCAATAAATTGGCTCGGCGTTAGTAAAGTAATGAATCCAATCAATTTAATTAATATTGATTGGCTCTAACAACCCCTTTCTTAGAGAATGAAACGACTTCACGTCGCCGGGATGTTATCCATTATTTGAGTGAGAGCATCATCAAGATGCCTTTATTGTCCTTTGAGGGAGGATATGATTTGTTTTATCATTGGTGGTGAAATTGTTTACATAGTTAAAATAAGATAATTTTTGCTGTGAATATGTATGTGTTTCTTCAGTAATTTATAAATATCAGAAAATTTTAATATTCTAAAAATTCAAACAAATATACAATTCAATGTGATTGTTTTTTCTTTTTCAGTATGTTCCGGGGCCGTTTTGAGGGAAGCCGGCGGCGGTCTGCTTGTCGGGCCGCCTCAACCACAAATGCAACAGATGCAGCAACAGACACAGCAACACCAGCAGCAGCATCTCGTGCAGATCATACCTGGGTGAGAACCAACAACATCAGCTGGGCTCACCGCCCGATCTTTTTAACCCCATTGGTCGCAATACGATCTGACAGATCAGGCGACGTTTAGGTATGCTAGTGTGTGTGGTGTGATCAGGAAGGGAAGATGTGAACATAGAGGATGTGAATCTTCTTCACCGGATTCTAAACTTGAAGGAAACTAAATAACACTGAATATTATCCCGGAATTTTTTCTAAGGTGTAATTTAATTTACATTTATTAAAACATGTTGAGTTAGTGATTTACGGATTTGAGGGTTTAAGTTCACTTAATACAAGATTTAAATAAACATATAAATTTTTGGTATCAATAGACAGCGGGTTTTGAAGTGACGTTGGTAGTTAGGCGGCGAATCTGGCAGAGAGGCGGCCGGAGAGTGCTGTTGACGGAGAGCGCAGAGAAAGGACTGACCCAATGTGTTTCTCCTCTTTATAAAGGGCCCACTCCTTCGGCCGCTCCCTCATAAAGCAACGTCTATTGTGATTGGTCAAAATCTATTGGACATTAATAAATAGCGAGTCATATATATATATTTAACAAAAAGTGTACAATTGATCAATCTGCCAGAGAATTTAGAATGTATTGTGTCTTTAGGTCGACGGGGGGCGCTATCGTGCACAACATCTCGGTGGGTCCTCCCCCTGCAGCGCCCCTGCCGGCGCCGGCGCCCCCGCCCGTGGCGGCGCCCACCAACACTCTGCACCACATCTCGCAGGCTCACCAGCAGCTGGAGGCGCCGGCCCCGCCCCCCAACGCCTCGCAGCCCGTCGAGTTCAACCACGCCATCGAGTACGTCAACAAGATCAAGGTAAACACAAAATATAGCCTTCGTTATCGTTAATTGATTTCACGAATATCTTGATATTCCCGTTTATTCAAGGAACAACTTTTATGGCGCCGGGATAGTCATCAGAACGCATGGTTGAGGAATGAGGAGCAGATGGGCAATACAAAGAACTTTTTAGGAAGCATATTGAAATATATTTAAGTAAAAGATTGATGGACTTGTTATTCTGCCCGGGCCATAAATAAGAATCACACCCCGGGCAGACTCAGACTGACTCAGCGCACGTAGTGGAGGACAACCCAATGCCGAAATTAATACTAAATTAAAAAAATAAGTAATGGTAATTATGTATTGAGATATAAATTCTTACAATAAATTAATACAATAGATCAAGTGTTGGTATCAGCTTGATATAGGTCTTTTAAGCTGGTGCTGTAAAGCCTCGAAAAACAATCTTTTGTCTCTTATTTTTGTTCACTCTCCTGACACGCACACCTAAAAATGTCAGTTTTAATTTTATAAAATTACACGGCGTTTGCATACGCCATTTTATTTGTTATGACAGTTGCTCCATTTGATGTCGATGCAACTGTCATCTTCAATTTGCTTTTTTGCCGCGACTGTCTTGGTGGCGCTGCATGACACAAGCGTTCCGGGCAGTTGTGAGTAAACTCTCGTCTGGCCGGCTAAACGCCATACCGGTCCGACGGGGAAATCAAGTCTTCAATAAAAATAAATGCAAATTGTGGTTCAAAAATAAGTTCTTTGTGTTGTTAATCTGCTCCTGCATCCTTCCTCCACGCGGCCACGTGACAAACCCGTGACTTGTCGTCTTTTTAAAGACGGGGATGTCAATTTATATTCAGAAAAGTAATATACTAATTTTATTTAGAGGTTAGGATTATACTAAGATATGTAATATTAATTTTTTTTAACATTTTGTCAACATTTAATATTTTTATATTTTTAAACTGATAATTAAGTATTAAATTCTCTTATATTAAATTATGAATGAATTAAATTTTATATTATTTTGGTCTAATGTGTGCACTGTCACTATTGCAGAACCGCTTCAACAGACAGCCGGAGAAGTACAAGCGCTTCCTGGAGATCCTGCACGCTTACCAGGCCGGGCAGAAGGAGCTCAAGGAGCCCCAAGTCAAGCAGCAGACGGAACAGGAGGTCTATGCGCAGGTAAACACCGACATCCTGATTGTCGGCCTCTTCATTGTTATACATGATGTATCGAGCTTTAGAAAAATGAAACACAGCCACTGAAGAGCTTCCAGAACTTTCCGGTGACATTAAGGAAGGAAATATTGTAACTGACAATATCATTATCAGCCTGTGTTCGAACCTTCTGTTATTGATATTGTGGCTTTTGGGTTTAGCCGTGTGTGGCGAATTACTCCTTTCCAATATTTCGACCGCCATTGCAGGAATTAGACATCAACCCCTTAGAAGACCCCTGCAATGGCGATCGAAATATTGGAAATGAATAATTCCCCACACACGGCTAAACCCAGAAGCGACAATATCATACCCTTTTGCATTTCCCGCATATGTGAAATGACCCCTAAACTTGCTAGCTATAGACTGATGCAATCTCATCTTTTATTGTGTCATGCATAATGGAATGGGGGTAAAAATACAAAATGTTCCAATATTGGAACACTGGACAAAAATAGATTACCCTTTCCGGTCCACAAAAAAATAAAATGTTTTGTCAGGTCCACAATATTGATTTTTATAAAAATGTATTTTATCTTGGGAGTGTAGAATATTACAACTGTAACTGTAAATATTACTTTATATGCATATATCCTAAGTATGATATCGGCGAAAATATTCACCGATGCAAAGGCCGGGCTTTCTCCCACAAGTTACACAAATGTATCGCGTTTCTTTTCTATCTCCAGGATTTTTTCTTTCAAAATCGCTGCCAACGCGTTTTTTGTAATTCTTGGCATTTTTAAGAAGTTTAAATGATTAAAAAAATATATATCAAGTTGTTTGTACGGGTCAAGTGTAACTGATGCCAGCGACCGGGCGTCCGAGTGCAGCGCACCGAGCCAGCCTTCTAAAAACCTTTTGTATTAATTTCAAGTAAAAAGTTACACATTCCAATGTTCGTAAAAACATTTTAATGTGTTATCGTCCCCGTGTACACTAAATACGAGTCAGAAAAATATATTAAAATATATCCTTGTATTTTGATGGTAAAAAGAAGAATAAAAAAATGTTGAATGATATTCGACATCAGACCGGAAAGGGTTAAAATTGTACTTATATTTTTTAAAATGCTGCCCATCGCAGTCATATAAGCCTGTCAATTTCTTTTAAAAAGTTAATTTGTCTTTGTTGGACACAGTGTGATGAATGATATTATTTATAGGTCGCCTTGTTTTAAAATGTAGCAAAGTTTTTCAAATGCTGTCCATCCCAGTTGTATACAACTTCTTTTGACAAGTTGTTTCGTTCTAATTGGACACTATGTAATAATGAATTATATATTTTTTTTTATAGGTTGCGAAGCTGTTTGAAAATCAAGACGACCTCCTCGCAGAGTTTGGTCAGTTTCTACCAGACGAGACCGGCAGCGGAGGCATCGGGGGGATCAGCGGCATTAGCGGCATCGGGGGCGCAGCCATCAAGTCAGCCACGGCAGTCCTAGATGCTGCACGGGCCCCCGAACCCGCGCCCCGACCGCGCGCCCCCTTGCTGCCCCCCGCCGGACATGTAACTTACCTTATTATTTACACAAAGAAGGAAAATTAAAAAAAATACGATTTGTATTGACTTGTGGGTTGCCATTCTACACATTTTTCAAATTTGCCCTTTTTTAAATATAATAGTGGATTTATTTAATTTAGTTCTGAAGGTGAATATAAATGCAGCACTGACCAATTAATACAAATAAAAAAAAATTACCTTAAATATTCAACTTTATTTTTCATTGAATAATTGACTTGTTTTGTGACTTTTTATGAAATCTTATTTCGCACGTAAAGGATTTTGTGTTTTTAAACATTTATTATTAAATACAGCAAAACATTTTTAAAAAATACCTAAAGATTGTAATGAAATCTCAACCGGGGAATATAGAAGGTTCGTTTTTATCATTTTAAAAGGAAGTCTAATACTTAAAATTATTAATATCGTATAGTGTTAAGGCCACTGATATGACTATTTGTATTTTATTTTTGAATAAAATATATACTATAACGTTCATGAATTAATTTATTATTATATTGGTAGGGTGGCAACACTGCATTCTGAACAATTTATTATAAAGACAAATTATTGTTTCCAATTGTAGAGGTAGTCAGTCTGCCTTCCTCTGCCAGCGCAGGAGGAACACTGCAGTACATTCGTGCTGATAAATCATGTTTTGTGTTTCAATAACCAGTGAAAGGTATATTAGTGTTATCATTATTTTAATACACATTGTGTTAATAATTAAAAAATATATTTTCCACAATATTACTTTTTTAAAATGATTAAGGTACTAAATTTTTCAATTGTCAATCTCATATACACGGAAGCATTATTTTTTATTTAACATATCAATATATGATATAAAATAAAATATTCTTTAGAATTTATCCCACATATATTTTTTATGACTACATGTTTCAGCCAGGTCGGATGGCCATTTTCAAGACTTGAAAATGGCCATCCGACTGAAACATGTAGTCATAAAAATATATGTGGAGTAAATTCTAAAGAATCTTTTAATTTATATCTGATATAATGGAATTCCACCAAGAAATATCGATCGAAAAAATCGAAATAATTATCAATATATACTTAAATAACTTCTTATGTTTTTTACAGCCAGATTGGGTATTGTGGTTTTTGGGTTTAGTCGTTTGTGGCGAAATATTGGATTGAAACAATTCGCCGATGGGGTCGTCCGATAAGTACTTAGCCTCACCGCCCGATTGCGTCACTATCGCAAGAGAAATTTACTATCGTGTAGTACTTTCTTGTAGACAGCAACTGTCTCATAGTTTTTTTTCGACCGCGTGTGGAAGCGGGCCTGCCTGCGGATTTTAGAAAAATGGAAAAAGAGTAACATCGGTTGGTGAATCATTTCTTGTTTTTGGAAGGGAAAGAAGGCAGCAAAATCAAAGATCGCTTGGATGCTGTATACGGTGACAAAGACTCCTTTGATGGCGACTGTCATAAATTGGTTTACTTGTAGTACTCATTGGACCACCCTCGTATATTAGTTATAAACATGGTTGTTTATGCATCAGATATTTGATTTTGTTGTATTTTTTGTATTTGACAGCGTGGCGCCATTGAATCGCTGATGATGGAGTCGGAGTCGACCTACAACAGCTCCGGTCCTCGCTCCGTGTCTCCAGGGGTTTACCCGCCCAGCAGCGGGGGCCCGGCGCCGGCTCCAGCGGGGCAGCCAGCCCCAGCGCAGCCCGCCCAGCACACCTCACCACAGGTAACAAACACCACGGAAAGAATAATTAAACATTCCATCCACTATGCATTTTTCATCTGATCCGGTTCATTGACGAAATAACTTACGAACGATCAAGAGCCTTTGATATGATTGTCACTCTCCTGTGTATATTGTGACATCAGCATGATATAGCTCCTGCTGACTAGTACCGAAAACCTCGATATACAATCTTTCTTCTCTTATTTCTGTTGCCGCTTGTGGTACATGTTTGTGTTGCCATATTGGCATCTTGGACTACTTACGTAGATCGCCGCTTGTGGCACTATGCAATAGCCCATCACGGGTGCGCTGAGTTGTTTGCCGACGGCCGAGAAGGTCGCATTATGGCCGGTCCGCCATGTTATTCCGCTTGGGCCGGAAGTTTGTAAAGTTATCGGAATATATATGTGCTTCTGAAAAAGTCTTTGTGTTGTTAATCTGCTCCTCATCCTGCCACCACGCGACTGAATAACTACTTTTTCAAGAGAGAAGGATGTTAATTGATATCAGAATCCATTGGACATGTTATTTAAATGTTAAAAGTTGATGCTATAAGCCAGGCGGCATAGTCCAGTGGTGAAGCGTTTGACATTCAGGCGTCTGTCGGTTCAAAACCCGACCAAGCTTGATATTTTAATTATTGACTTAGTCAAATCTAAATTCTATACATATTTTTGTCCTCAAGGGGGGCCTTAAGGACAAAAGCAATTCGATCTCCTTAAAAAAATTACGATTATTGAACACGCAAATATTTCTCTGGTACAGCCGCAGTCTATTCAAGTTTGCGTCTCTCCCTCTGGAGGCTTGTCTAGTGGTAAAACGTTTGTATGTAATGCAGATGCCTGTCTGTTTAAAAAACCTGACGAAGCTTGATTTTTTAAAAAATTATTTAGTCAATCAAAATTCTATACATGAAAAAAGGATAAAAAATGATTGTCCAGGCCTCGATAGCGTCGGGCTCATCATCCGATCTCTGGTGCTACAGCCGCAGTCTATGCAAGTTTGGGGGCTCTTGCCTTGGAGGCTCTTGGAAATCATCTATGTTCTCATGTGGACCTCCGGGTATACAGCTGTTCTGAGACAAGGCATAGACAATCTGAGCTTATACAGAGCTGTAATGAAATGTAAATTTGGAGTGTCCATGTACTCTAATTATAAAGTTGATATGGTAAAATAAATACTTCCGTATAGATATTAAATGTAAGGGGGGGCGGCCGGTCGTCTTGGATTAAAAATACCCAAAAATATTTATTATCAAAGAGAAACAATAATAATAACTGTTATTTTTTTGTTCTTGCAGGTTTCCTGGCAGCAGCAGCATCATCCCAAGCACACTGCCTCATCTCACCACTCTGGCACCGGCATCAGTTCCTCCACCTACCACCTCAAGAGGTCACCCAGCTTCTCTTCCAGCAGCCAACTGGGTGCGTCTCAAACACATTAAACCATAAACATGTCACGCAAATAGCAATAACCACTAAAAGCTATAATCTAATGCTTTGTTGTGTTCCCAGGCACGTCGGGAGGCCCCCCGCCGGCCAAGAAGCACAAGCTGTACTCCCCGCGCGGCGTGACCTTTGCTGAAGCTGCCAAGTACGGCTCACACAGCGAGTTCAGCTTCTTTGACAGGGTGCGCAAGGTGCTGCGGAGTCCAGACGTCTTTGACAACTTCCTGAGGTGAGCGAGACCAACATTACATCAAACAAAAAAATACAGCTCATCACACGTGACATTTATCCTTATATGATAGTCAACCGCATTTATCTCTTGACCGAGTGAGGAGACCAAAGTGGATCTGGTGGGGTCTTATACTTCGGATGCCGCAGGAAAGCAAAAACTAGGAAGGCCATTGGAAGCTGTGCGTGGAATGCATTCGGTAAAGCTTCGGTAGGCAGAGCTGATATGGGATGACCCGAGGACAGTCCGTGGTGGTTGGTAGAGTTTTCTGGTGGCACTTCGAGACGGCCATATGCTCCAGTTAGGGTAAAGATATGGCTTGTTAAACAGGCAACTATAGTTTATGCTCCTGCGGAATTCTCGGTATATGCCTCAGCCGAGTCCACTTTCGCCTCTTGATTGACTGTATGGAAGGCTGCCTAGTCCGCTCTCTCTTCGTCATTCCTCACAAAGTCAAACCAACGCATTCCCAGTATTCTACGGATGCATCCACTTTCAAATCTCATTATACGGCTGCATCGGTTCTTATTGAGATGGCAAGATTCACAGCCGTAAAGATTGGAACCTGTACATGGATGCATTCTGCAGAGCTCCCGGAGGCGGAGCTGATATGGGATGAGGTGAGGACAATGGTGGTTGAAAGAGTTTTGTGGCGGCAATTCAAGACGACCGTATGCTTCATTTATGGGATGGGAAATGGTATGATGATAATTAACCCTCTCGCAGTGTTGAAATAATATATATATGTTGACATCAGCATGATGTAGCCCTTGCTGACTGGTACCGAAAACCTCAATATACAATCTTTCGTCTCTTATAAGTTTATTATAAATATATGTCAATGTGCTTGTGAAAAAGTCTGTGTTATCAATCTGCTCCTGATCCTGCCATCATGCGACGGAATATCAACCTTTTTGAGAGAGAGGAGGATGTTGGCCTTTCTAGAGATGAAGAGGTCTACATATCCAACTTGTCATTCACGCTGATTTTCTCAAGTGTAATGTTGTTGTCTTGCACAGATGCCTGCAGCTCTTCACGCGCGAGATAGTCTCCAAGTCGGATCTCATGCTGATGATGACCCCCTTCCTGGCGCGCCACCCCGAGCTGCTGCGCTGGCTGCAGGAGTTCCTGGGCGTCGTGGGCACGCCCGTGTCACCCCCGCAGGCCTCGCCCCCGCCCGGCCTGGGCAATGGCCCGGCCGCGCACCTGCCCTACACCACACCCCAGCAGCCAGGTAATGTTAGCTTCACTCACTGGGACACTACCGCATTAGCGACAAAATACAGTGGTACTTCGAGATACGAGTGTCTTGACATACGAGTTATTTATTATTTATTTACTATTTTTAATCGAATGTATGATTGTTTTGTAGGTTATACATCTGGACTGTACTCGCTGGGCGGAGAGCGATACACCTCTCAGTCACTTGGAGTCGACGGAGACACCCTCAGTCACTTGGGGGCGCAGCTGCGGCAAGACAGGCCCCAGGGAGATGCCGCCATGGAAGTCGGTAAGGCACAAAATCATAGTTTGTCATATGCAATTTGTTCTAATATTCCATCTACCTATATTGTAAAGTTAATACAAATTTATGTGAACGCTGTACATTTGATGGATTCAATCGAAATTCTTTACTATAATTGAACAATCGTGCATCACTTCTGTTTGTTTGGTATAAACAATCTCAATACTTCTTCACTCAAGTTGAGTTGCCATCTGTTTTGATAATGTCTTCTCAAATTAGACGAAACATATATAATTGTGTCGGAAACAACAGGGTCAGATCCTGTCTGCCCAGAAGTGGGCGACGTCGATGGCGTTACTCCCGGCCATCATCAGGTCTTCCTGGGTGCAGCTACTCGGACACAGCGCACAATCCAGAAGGCATGACAGGGTCTGCTCCATGCCGCAGTCACATTCAGTCGGTCCGCTGTAAAAACTACCAGCCTTTTATTTGTGTCCTCGTCTTGCATACTCCGGTCATTGTGGTCCGGAATTGTGCCCATGATTATGAAAGTGGTGTTTTGATAATCATGTTTCATTCGTTTTGAGATATTTTACCTGTTAACCGAATATGATGTAATATTCCAAGATAGCAACTGTAGGCGGGTATGATGATATATTCCGTCAAGACACTGCTGAAATTCCACTCTAACGGGCGTGTCGTGTTAGTTTGGAAGTTGCACGGACTCGAAGCATGTTTTCTTTTTAACATTAGCAAAATTAAATTCCTCGGTTAATATTTTAAAGGTTTGTTGGTTGAAAATCAATGAAAGTGACAACTTCATGTTGCATACTATTATATATTTACATTTTTTAATTTCATGTCTGACGAAGATTATATTAATTCACAACCACTTTCATAATTATCGATTGAATAAATAAATATGTTTATATATAAAGCTTATGATTATAATGATCTGATGGCTTGCTTTCCAGATCTCACGACGTGCAAGCGCCTGGGCATATCGTACTGCGCGCTGCCCCGCGGCTCGGCGGAGTCTGCCGCGCGGCGCTGCTCGGGCCGCACGGCGCTGTGCCGGGGCGTGCTCAACGACAGCTGGGTGTCCTTCCCCACCTGGGCCGAGGACTCCACCTTCGTGACCAGCCGCAAGACGCAGTACGAGGAGTCCATCTACAGATGCGAGGATGAGAGATTCGAGGTTGGAACAATACTCTTGCATATTTAAAATACTTCTTCAATGGATTTTGTATCTCTTAACCCTTTCGCATCGGTTCTCGGCATATGCCGTCAAAGATTCCCCACACTGAGTGACATTTATTCACTAGCTGGATTACCGCGGTTTCGCTCTTTGACCCTTTCGCATCGGGAGCCGATACATTCCGTCCAAGATTCCCTACCGTTGACATTGATTAACGTGATATATCGTTTTGCTACTTTCAGTACTCATTGTGACATCTACGGTAGGAAATTAGAAGTGCAGTCATTCCCTTTATCAACCTACATGTATTCTTTATTAGAATCTGTAAAGCATGTAAATAAATATCGTTAGGTTTCGTCACAGGAGCGATTTTTCCGTAAGCCACATGTGTTAATGCCACCACATGTATGGAGTTACATAATGAACGTTTGTTGAATATAATAGTTTTTTTACGCACCATCTGATAGCTAAAGGATACAAGAACCAATGTGATATATGAAAGTAGACCAGATAAGTACATTTATGCTTCAACTATTTGTTTTAAGAAAAAAAAAATTGTTTGAAAAATTCGCGCCGTATTGATAGTATAATTTGTTTTCCACCGAGCTGTAACGAAAGAGTTAATGGTTGTTCTCTTCAGAATGTAAGCTCCATCAACATCCTTGGAGTATCTATCTCAGATAAAATTAACTATTATAATTCCATTAAGTCTAAAGCCTAGTGGCTTTGAACTCTCATCACAGGCATCATTAATGTGACGAATATTATATATTTTGTTAAATTTGCAGTTGGATGTGGTGATTGAAACCAACGCCTCCACCATCTTGGCCCTGGAGGGCGTTCACAAGAAGATCTGCCGCATGGGCCCCGAAGAGGCGGCGCGCTACCGCCTGGACGACTGTCTCGGGGGCACCAGCGCCACCATACACCAGCGAGCCATCCGGAGGATATACGGAGACAAGGTAAAACTCCAGTTGTATATATTATTGTCTCAATGCTTCAAGGACTCTTGTAGAAACAATAACTTCTGTATGTTTAATCAAAATTAGTTATTCTTCGACGTCAAATTGTTTTCGCCCAATATATGTCAACATGGATGTGTGGTGTGCTGCCCAGCATTAGGTCTTGATGTGTAAGCTAGTCGGGCACATGTGGCAAGATCTTGGATGTGAGGCGGTCAGTAAGTTTTTTTATTGCAGTACTCTTCACCTGTATACATACAATAATTTCTGAAAGTTTCATATTGCGTTCACACAAATATGTGTAAAAAAAAGTGCTCCAATTTCGGCGCTCACGCAAACAGGTGTGATACCTGAAGTGCGCCCATTTGTCAAATCATTTTACGATTTCTGACATTGAAACAAAAAAATATATGGTCTTAACCGATTTTCGTTGTGTATAATATGTACATGTGATATTCTACAAAAATTTTTTTACAAATTTACTTTACGTTGATATCCTCCTCTTCCATTTAGGACATCGATTAACTGGATGAAGGATGCAGGATCAGGTTCACATTATAAACAACTTGTTTCTGTTTCACGATACATGTTTATTTGTCAATAACGTCGCCCGTTAAGGGGCCGCCCTTAGGGACGGTCCTACCACGAGGACGGGCGAGTTGCGACTACTTGCCCGCTCTCCCATTTCAGCGGTACCACCCGTCAAGAGGACAGTTGTACCAACTGTCAATGGACCAACTGTCATAACAATTATTTTTGCGTATGCAAACACCGCTTAACATTCGATGTAGATGTCACGCAAGCGAACCAAAATAATAGACAAAAGATCGCTTGTTGAGGCTTTACGGCATCGGCCTTAAGGAGCTATATCAAGCTGATATCAACGTGTTAAAAAAAAAAGTTTGGGAAACACTGCTTACCCATGAAATATATTTCCTTCTATGTTGCATTGTTACTTTTATTGAAGTGCCAAAGATAAACCCTAGTCAGTATTATAACTCTTAAAAATAAGGTTGATGTCATTTACTATCATTCAATTGATGCATTACTTATTTATGATGACTTTCTAACACAGTTTAAAAGCTTGAAGTATGAATATGTATATGTTTCAAACTAATATTCAAATATCAAAGGTACAATAATATTTTATATAATACTAAAAAAAACCGTGGTTGATATATAAACCTTAAAAAAAATGTTTAGTTGAGTGTCGAGATGACCTTTGAATATTGGACCAAATGCCACATTCATGTTTACATGTGTGGACGATCACACTTATAGTATGTGTTATTGCAGGCGCCTGACATCATTGCTGGTCTGCAGAAGAACCCCTTGATAGCTGTCCCTGTGGTGCTGCGTCGGCTAAAGGCCAAGGAGGAAGAATGGCGGGAAGCACAGAAGGTACTTATTTTTATTTTTTAGGCGTTTTGTTTAAAAAGCCCAACACAAATGTATTAAATTGAATTGTCTTGTGCTAATGTGTTGTGATATTGTTGCAGGGCTTCAACAAGCTGTGGAGGGAACAGAATGAAAAGTATTATCTCAAGTCGCTGGACCACCAGGGCATCAACTTCAAGCAGAACGACCTCAAGGCGCTGCGCTCCAAGAGCCTGTTCAACGAGATCGAGACCATCTATGACGAGGTCGGTCCAACCATCACATGCCATAATTAGTAGAACTATTAACTGACAAGATTATAAATATACAATCGTGCTTTTTTACTGCTGTGAATCCTGGCATCTCACTAAGAGCCAATGCCGCCATATGATGGGGTAGGAGAACAGCCTCCCGTGTAGATTAATGGAGGTATGATGGTTTAACTTTATGAGAAATGATTATGTGAGAGAGCGTGCAAGGCAGCCTTCCATACTACAGTCAACAAGAGCATAAACCATTCTTCAAGCCTCCGGACTTGTGCCATCCTGGAAGTCCTTTGGGAACTATGCATAGAGTGTACTCGGCATTGCTGTGGGAGGCGGAGTAGACAAGATGATGCTAAGACTAGTTGGTGAATGTCATATGCTCATGTTAGGTGAGTGAACATGAAAATGATGGTTTTTGGGCTTAGCCATGTGTGGCTAAACCCAAAAACTACTTTGTAAGTATTACTAATTTCTACATTATTTCAATCATTTTCAGGGTTGACGATTATTTTTTATTTATTTTTTCATAAATAATCGGGCGATGTTTCAAGTATTACAATAGAACTGGTGCAAATAATTTTAAGAATAAGTAATTGATTTAATTTTTACAGCGGAGAGACCAGCTGACGGGGGGAGTGGGTGGTGGGCCACACCTGTCGGCGCTATGCGGGCCCGGGGGCGCGGCTCTGCTGTCGGACGCGGCGGAGCTGCTGATCCACTACGTGCGGCGCCAGACGGCCATCCAGAAGCAGGAGAAGCAGCGCATCAAGCAGCTGCTCAAGCACTTCCTGCCCGACCTCTTCTGCCATCCCCGCATGCCGCTCAGCGACGACGAGCGCGACGACGGTCAGTCACCAGCATTATCAATACCTTACTGTGCCCTAGACGAGAGTATTTGCAGTTCTTATGCTGGGCTAAAGAGGATTGCAGAACGTCGAGAAGAGTGAAGTTAGAGATGTAATATTTTGTTACTGCAAACCAATCCACTGGATTGATACTACGAAGAAGATTGCGCTAAAAATGTCCGAGAGCTCCGATGATATATATTTTCTACACCATATAAAAATGTTATTTAAAAACCAGAAAAATGTGAATATTGCTTTGATTGACTATTGTTGAAGTTGATATTTAACAATTTTTGTAATGTAAGTATCTGAAAAAGAAGAAAAACATCGCAATTAGCTTCTGTAGCTGAAAAAAATTCAGTGCATCTGTCTACCCTTGCGTATCCGTACTGACGATGTGCCCGGACAACAAGTTGTTCTCATCTGCGCAGGTGCTCGTGCAGATGCATGACAGGGGTGTGTGATTTTATTCCCGATTATTTCACATATTATTTATTCCATTATTATACACATTATACGTGTACATTACGGAGGAGGTACATTTATAATATTACGGAGGAATACAAAAATTGTTAACTCAGTAGCTATTATAATTTTGGATGTTTTCATTATAAGAGTCCAGTTGTAGGAAATACATATCATCGGAAAGCAAGGGTTTAAGTTATTATTATTTTGTTATGTGTTTTTAGATGAAAAGGAGCTGGACGTGGCTATGGACAGTCCGGGCTCCGGTGAAGAGAAGCCAGGCGCCTCGCCCGACCATGACGCTGAACCAGAACTGAGGCCGCCTACGGAAAAATGCCCCGTCAAGCAAGAGAGAGACGTAAGACTACTTTTTTTTGTCATCTCTTCCGCCCCTTACAATCCGGATCTCTTCATTATTAACACTCTTTGATACAGTTAGACTATTGATGAATCTGATTTATACAATGTACGATGAAACACATCCATATAATAAGAGTGAATTCAAATACAGCGGTACCTTGACGTACGAGTTCAAACATTCCATGAGTTTATCTATATTTTTTAAACATAATGCTACTTATTGTATTTACTGGATTTTAATATGGTTTTTTTTGTAGGCCTCGTCAGAATCAGACACCAACGGTGAAAAGTCTATGAGGGGCGCGAGAGACAAGGCAGCCAACAGAGACAACAAGGAGAACCTCAAGTGTGCGCCGACCACGCGCAACAACAGCGCAGACTCGGCCGACGCCAAAGGTTAGACAAACCATTTAGACAACAAACATCACTGTTCAAGCTCTATAAATAACTATCCTTGATTGGTGGGAATTTGATTCCTCACCCGTAAAATGCCAGTCATAGGCTCAATCAAAATTGGTGGCAGACGAAATTACCTGTTAAAAGTGAATGTCAGGATGTAAACACTCCACATGCAGTGCTTAGCTATATGTGACGTGGTAAGCGTCACAGAATTCACAGATGAAACTTCAGCATTACTTTCACTGTTTACAGGCGTTATTCTCCTGTATGTATTTGCACAAACAAAAAAAGCCCTCAGTTTTAATTTCATAAAAATAAATAATACCTTGTTAATTTATTTTTCCATGAATTATTTTCAGATACGATCCACTCATCAAAGTCATCAGAGGGCAAGGGAAGGAAGCGAGAGGGATCCACCGACAGTGCCGGGAGAGTCAAGGCGGAGCCCGGCGAGAATGAAGCCCTCAGTCTGAACACCTATGACAATAGAGAAAAGGTAACAACCAAAACAATCTTGTCTAAAATTACTCCAGTTCTTCTGTTCTGGGATTTCCAGGTCCACAATGATTCTTGCCAGTTGGGAGGTTTTCCTTTTGGGTAATGAATTTTCTGATGCGATTTGTTGCCAGAGCCTCTCAGTTTCACAGCTGAATATGAGAGGTTGTGTGGATCTTAGAAAGCTGCTTTGCGGCTTTTGTGCTTAAGAAAATAATAATTTGTTAATGGGTCTTGTGTTTTGTAGAATGGTGAGCAGCCGGTGGTGTTCTTCGGCAGCGGTCACTGGTATGTGTTCCTGCGGTTACACGCCGTGCTGTGTCAGCGCCTGGCTAACATGAAGGCTCTGGCTGCTCGCCTGGCGCTGGAGGAGGCCGACGACGCGCGCCTCAGGAGGCCCGCCACCGCGGTCGCACTCCGCCTCAAACCAGACAGTGAGTCTTTCATCATATCTATTACAAGACATAACAATATATATATAAATGCAATAAAATGAGGTTCACATGGGGAGTAGTACCTTGCTCGGCTGCTATTTCGACTGTTCTGTCGCCTGTGGCGAGGCAGAAAACAGCACGGTTCTTTTGTTGACCACTGGTTAGCGGGGGCGCCACTGGCTACCTTTTGCGACCGAGATCATGAAGTACTATGCCGATTGTTACACAAGATGGTGATGACCGGTATCAAAATATACATAGATGCCTCTTGGGAGAGGGATCAGACTGTTAAACCAAAACGCATCGTATGTTGATATATTTCACGTAAGGGAGGCCCAATTCAGGCATGAACACAAGTTTCTTTGGAGGAATGATTTGTTGGCGTCGTCTGTTTGATGAGCATTGGGACCTTCTGTTGCTTGTCTTAATTGCTTTGTTCTTAGTACTTTATCATTAGTACCTATATATATTGTATTTTTTATTTTATGATTAATTCTTATTGTACTTTAAAAATAAATTGATTTGTTCAAATTTTTAATGTTTCTGTAAAAAAAAATGAAAATATAATTTATAACAAGAGTGCCATCTATAATAATATAATATATGTAAATATATAATAATATAAATGCAATGGTCTATGGCTCCAATATTGACTAAATATATTTGCAAAAGTTCAGGGCACAAATCTGCGATTTATTTTTCTCGGATATTGCTGATACAATTATCATAAGATATTTGATGTAAATTTGTATGTTTGTATCAATTGGTTTTAATTTCCTCCAAATGGCAAATCCAATGATATAATGATAAATGCATATTTATATTTATCTTTGATTTTTATGTTAATGCTTGTTGTGTGTTGCAGACACCCTGGCAGTCTCCCAGTACTACTCCTCCCTGCTGGAGATGGTGCGCTCTGTGCTGGACGGCAACACTGAGGCCGCGGCCTACGAGGACGGGCTGAGGGACATGTTTGGCATCCAAGCCTACATCGCCTTCACGCTCGACAAGGTCGTCTCCTACGCAGTCAGGCAGGTCAGTCACAAACACTCAACTATATATGCTTTTGCACCCCATCTTGAACTCTGTTTTATGTTTTATTTTCGGAGGAACACAGAATTAGTCAAATACTTTTAATATCCACAGAAATTGATGACATGTCAATTATATATGTATATCAACTGAATATATCTTCCTCGGTTTATTAAATAGTAAAAGAAGTAGGAAGAACGACTTAAAGTCGCCGGGATCGTTATTAGGACACGTGGTGGACAGAATGAGGAGCAGATGAAGAACACAAATACTCTTTCAGAAGCACATATATTCTCGATAAACTTGACAGACTTTCAGCCCAGGCGGAGTTACATGCTTTCAGGCACTGGGCCGACCATAACTGGACACTCTTTGCGGTCGGGGGACGGTTGACCGGCCACCGGGCGCACATAATCGGTGTCACCCAACGCCGCGAGTGGCGATCGACAGAATTACACCTGTCAAACAAGCAATATGGCAACACGTGCGTGTCCCTCGCGAGTGAACAATATTAAAAGACGATATATCGTATATAGAGGTTTTTGGCACCAGCCAGTAAGGGCTTTATCATGCTGATGTCACCACATATGGCTGACATGGCGATCTAAGTATTAAAATAATAACTACCAGAAATATACTTTTTGAAAAGAAAAGCATGATTTTGATTGATTTATTGAAGATGGTCTCCAGGGAGGCCGAAATATGAAATCATTTAAAATAAATGTCAATCAAAATTAAATATTTTAAATTCATTAATTAAAATTTAATTAAAATTAAAAAATAATTATTATTTTTTCTAAACAAATTCATAAGTGGGATATATTATCAAAAAAATGGAACTTAAATGTGATGGCTTTTATATTAAAGAAAAATATTTTTAATGAAATTACAAACTTGTGGGTCAGACGAGTTAATCCATTTGAATGGTTTGCTTAAGTGTTTATAAGCAATGAAGTCGGAATAATTTTTTAGTTTGAAATTAAATCATAATATCGAGAGTATTTGCCATAATGAAGTAATGTGTCATGTTGTGCTTGCAGCTGCAGCAGTGCGTGCAGGAGAAGTCGGCCTCGCGCTGCGTAGAGCTGCACATCCAGGGAGCCGAACAGCGCCGGCGCAGCGCAGCACCAGCGCCGCGCCGAGCGCATCCTCCGCGACGACCACGCCTTCAAGATCTGCGTCGTGAGTGCACACAACCTATAGTACAAGCTGATGTTGTGGCTTTTGGGCTTAGCTGTGTGTGGCAAATTTCTTCTATCCATAACAAAAGTTTTCATTTGAACCTGAAATCGTGGCTCGAGCGCAAGGAAAACATGCACTCCTAGTAAGGGAAGCCATTGAAATCAAAAGACATCAACAGGGATGACGGCTTGATTCTCAAAACAGCATGGCTTCCGCCAAAACCTATACAGACAGGCAAGGACAACCACAGTCCGACATGGCGTTCATGGAGGTACTTTTCTTAGAACATACCCACCGTACACGATTACCCGATGCTCGTGTAGGTACGTTAGGCTGACGGCTAAACCACCTCCTGACACCAACTCACAACAAAGTCATCAACCCTGAAGAAGAAAACCTCTGCAATGGCGGTCGAAATATTGGATAGAAGAAATTCGCCACATAACGGCTAAACCCAAAAGCTACAATATCAAATCTGGCCGTGAAAACCTAAGAAGTTATCTAATCTAACTTATTATAATTTAACATTCATTAATTATTTTCTGCCAATTGATTATTTTTCTACTGTCAAATGATTATTTTTCGTCTGCTAAATAAATAACTGCCCATTAATTGAATGAAATACTGTTTAAAAACATAGTTGCCCTTCTAAATGTGCTGCCAGCACACTATTTTATATCAATGTTATCTCTGTGATTCATAACACATGTCACCTTATCTTCTATTACTTAGTAGATCTGTGAATAAGTAAACACCTTGAGACAATATCCAGAAGGTAAAAAATTTCATCAGTAACAGGTAAATGACTGGTTGTAACGTACGCGTAGGACTTACCAGAAGTTGTTTCTCATCCATTCAATCTATAGTTCGGTTTGAGACCCGAGTGATACTTACCAAAATAAATAGACTGTCGGAAAGTAATAATGTTAAGCTTGTGAATAAATGTTGACTGATTGAATAAAAAAAAAATAATAATATACACACTCTGAATATATATTATAGAGACACCTATCGTTATATGATGGTAACAATGGTATAAATACAACTTATTCCACACATCAATACGGGCAGAAGATGGTCGAGTGGTCTAGGGTTATGAACTTGAGCAACGGTTGGTTCCAAGGTTCGCTGGTTCGCATCCCGCTTCTGCCGATATCTTTTCTGAATGAATTGGTGCGTATAAAGAATTTGATGTACAGTATGTGTATATTTAATTACTAATAAATAAAATGTTTTATTTTCCAGTTTGGTGGCGAAGAGTGTCGCGTGACGTTCGAGCTGCTCGAGAGCGGCGGTCCCGGTGCGGAGTCTGGCGGCACAGGCTCCCCGCCCCCGGCCGTGGTGGCCCCAGCAGCGCCTGGCCGAGTGGGGCGCTACAGCGGCGATGCAGCGCGGCCGGGGCCCGCCTGGGCCGGGCGCAAGGCTGTGTTCCTGGCCCGGAACGTGCGCCGATACCACCGCCGCCACGCCAGGAGCGGCTGCGTGGGCGCGCCCTATCCCGTGGGGCCCTCCATCGCCAGCTGCCCGGACCCGACCTTGTTTGCTGACATCATCCCTGCACTGCACGGTCACTCGTCAGACGATGACGATGAAGGTGCGTTATTTATATTACACATCTCATAATCAAGGCCGAAATTCATAAAAAAAAAAACTATGCTTTGTGTTTGGTGGGATTGTAAGGGTATTGTATATTTTGAAGTCTTAGAACGCAATCAGACAATTACAGCAGAACGATATTGTCAGCAATTATCCAAATTGAGTATTGCCCTTCAAAAGGATAGATCAGAATTGGTAAACAGAAAAGGGGTAGTATTAGATATAAATAAAAGATTCTTTAGAACTTATTCCACACATAATATTTTTTTTGACGACATGTTTCAGCCATGGTCGGGTGGCCATTTCAATACCACCCGACCATGCTGAAACATGTACACTAATCGTGCCGCTACGTTTTGTAATGACTGCAATCGCTTTAATTGTTTGTCTGGCTGGCCCAAGTGCAGTGCATTGCAGTAGTCCATTTTAGAGACTATAAACGCATTTACCAAGCTCTGTGTAGTCCGAGGACACTTGTAGAATGTTAATTGAGCGTCAAGTGTTTTGTGTTGTCAGGCGACTCCTCCCCCTCGCCGCACGCCCAGCGCAAGAAGAAGGTCCCGCAGCTGCTGAGCAAGGAGCCGGCGCCCGAGGCCCGCCCGGAGAGGGACAAGATGGCCGACGACTACGTCATCGATGACCGCACGGAGTGCCGCTTCAACATCGACAACCCCGGCCTTGTGTACGTCGTGGACAGGGAGTCCTTCCTCTACAGGCGCTTCGCACTCAGCCGCGCCAGAAAGGTAAATATCCTTACTTTTATTGTTGTTACTCTTCCATATAAATTTGTCGAGTTTGTGTTTGAACTGGGCCTCCCTGCGTGGAATATATCAACATCACGATGATCGTTATAGCCGGAGAATATGCGGCACCAGTGTGGGGTCGATCAGCCCATTGTAATCAAGTGGATACTGCCCTGATTAGAGTCGTCACAGGCTGCCTCAAACCAACACCCATTTCTAAACTATACCCCATGGTATCGCACCACCGAACATAACATGCAAATTCATATGCGTCGAAGAAATGCATAAGGCAATCAACCGACCGTCGCACTGCTTGTATAATCAGATACCCCCAACACCCAGACTGAAGTCGCGAAGCAGCTTTGTGAGATCCACATAACCTCTCACATCCGGCCCTGAAAATGAGACTCCAGCTCTGGTGACAAGTCTCATCAGAGGATTTCATTACTCTGAAGGGAGGCCTACCGACTGGCAAGATCCTTGACTGGCGGACCTGGAGATCCCTGAACAGAGTAAGAACCGGAGTTGGTAGAACAAAGGACAACCTCGAGCGGTGGGGAATGCTTCGGCAGGGAGAGTCACTGTTGTGCGACTGTGGAAACCTGCAGACTGCCTCACACCTAAGATCTTACTCCGTGTGCCCAAAAAGCTGCACACAGGCTATCGATGTTGCCAGATACTGGGCAGAAATAAATTGACGTCGCTGACACGAAGAAGAAGATATTGAAATACTAACGTTAACACATCGTTGTGTCTGATTTCAGAGCCACAAGGCGGTGTCGCTGGCCCTGGACGCCCGCTGGAAGGCCTGGCTCAGCAGCTGGGGCTCCCGCCACGTGTCCGCCAGCGCCGTGCGCTCCACCGGCGAGTGGCTGCGCCGGGGTGCGCGCGCCGTCCCCCAGGGCTCCCCCGACCGGCCCCCCTACACCACCTACACGCGCTACCGCCTGCAGCTGCCCGAGGACGCCGCTCAAGAGCGGTAGCCCGACGGGAATCTCTGGACTCGACAATTGTCAAAAACACTCCATTCTGTTACGTGAATTCTTATTATGAGTGCATCGGTGGTTAATCTGGTCAGCTTCTTGATTCGGGACTACTAGAGTATCTACTTCCAGTGGCGTTCATAATGTATAGCCTCTTATTACAAGTTCTATTCTGCTGTAGTAATGTTCAAAGTTAACTAACTTTATAACTTAAACTAAAATATATTGGATTCCAGTCAAAAACTATAAGCAATATCTAATTTCATTCCCCATCGTTATATATTTTCTTGCATTGTTAGTTTTCGATAAATCAATCCGTTGGATTGGTTTGCAGCAACAATATCTTGCATCTCGATCTCCACTCTTCTCGCTCTTCAACCCTCTTCAACCCTCTTCAGCTCAGCGTAAGAGCTGCAACTCATGTCCTCGGAACACTTATCACAAATACTCCCGTCTAGGGTGCCCTCTACAGTTTCTTCCCTCAACCATACCTTCAATTTGCAATGCAATCAATTTGATTAGTTTTTTTTTAATGCAAATGTTAGGTGGGAGAGTATTGCTCAATAATTTCTGACTTAGTTATCGATGGATGATTTCAATATTTTTTTTCATCAAAATGGGTTATACAAGATGGCTGACGACGTACATTTTGTTTTATATAATAATAAGTCGTTGTACAATACCTACCGAAGAAGCAATCTAAAGCATAGCCTTTTTGTGTGTTACTTGTTAGGGAGGCATTACGAATATTTGGAATACACTGTTTTTTGACGTGTTCTAATGCGAGAAGTATATAATGTTTAGGAGACGCGCTCACTCAACAAGTGTGGTGAATTGTAAAATGGATTTGACCCATTTTACTTGCATACAAGTTTACAACTGCCAAAAAAATAAAATGAAAATATTTAATATTTACTTATTTCATATTTCATTTCATTGATGTAATAAATTTATTTAATAAAATTAATAAAATCACTATTTTTTTTGCAGAAGTGAAATTGCATACAAGTTGAATTGCATACAAGTTGAATTGCTTGACGTCCATTTATTTTTTTGCTCTTGTCAATCATACAATAAATGTATTAAAAAATGGCTACAAGCTCATCGATAAGGATCTGTGAAGAAAATTAATTCAATAAATGCATTAGGTATGTTGTGCTTCTTATCAATTATTGTACGAAAAAAATAAAAATCATTTCTATCTAATATGCTAAAAAAGATTATGTTTCAATGTTATGTATACTTCAGAAAAAATCTAAATGGAAATCTTTCAATTGGAAAAAAACAATACGATATTCTGTTATTGAATTTAAAATTATTTTTTTCTGAAAACTACTTTTAGGTAGTATATATTATCGTGCCGGAAACAACAGTCAGATCCTATCTGCCCAGAAGTGGGCGACGTCGACGGCGTTACTCCCGGTCATCGTCATGTCCTCCTGGGTGCAGCTACTCGGATACAGCGCACACTCTAAAAGGTGTGACAGGGTCTGCTCCATGCCGTAGTCACATTCAGTCGGTCCGCTTTAAAACTGCCAGGCTTTCATTTGTGTCCTCGTCTTGCATACTCCGGTCAGAAGTCTGTTAAGGGACCTCCATATATTCCACCCCTGGTCGTGTCCAGGGGCTAGGTCCTCTTTCGAGGCAATCCAAGTATTCCCCTCGGTTTGGCTTCTCCACATGTTTAGCCGCAGGGTGGCCTCAGGTATCACCAGTTCCGTTGTCAACTGTAGGAAACTCCTTGATTTGAGCCGTGTGGTTATCTTTTGATACCCAAACAGGGGGTGGCTTTGGAGAGCTTCTTGGTGATGACTTCTCGCCGTATGTTTGGGCTATGCCCAAGAGTTGATATAGCTTTGACATTGGGGTAGGTTTTAGGCACACCCCGGCACGTTTCATTCAAAGCAATATCCACTTTAATAATGTAACATGAAATATTTTTTTTCATAAATTTTGATTTAAAGATTTCCAAATTGATGTTAAATAACCGATGACAAATGTTAAAATCAAGCAAACCTGCTCTGCAGTGAGAGAGGCCCACAAAAATTAGTTTTAAAAAACGAGAAACTGAGTAATGTATAAGTAAATAAAATAATGTAATATGAAACATAAATAATGAAGAATATATATATATTTATAAATATATATTGTATATATATATATATAGTAAACATAGCACACACGATGAAAGAAAATGTCGTTTTGTTGACTTGTGTTTTTTTTTCTGTTGCATATAAAAATTTATATATATAATAAGCATTTGTACATATAGGGAAGTTTAATGACTGATAGGTATTTGTGTAATGGTGAGTGCCTGTCTGTTGCGTGTGTGAGAGAGACAATCACGCATGTAAAAAATATGTGTGTGCATGCTGTCATCGTTTTTGGAGATATTTTTTAAATCGAGCGGAAAGTTTAAAAAAAATAAAGTTTAAATTTATCTTTAAATAATGATCGGTGACGCAGATACGCGTTTTATGCGTGTCTCGCATTTAACCGTTTTATATATTTCTAAAAAATACGATTCGAAAAAAAATATGTAAAAAAATGTACAAGGCGCTCATCTGGATCGGTTGCTTGATTTATTTTTAGGTTTTGTTGTATTGGTTATGTATAAAGTCGCGCTCACGTTAATTTTATTTTGCATACTTGTAACACTGAATTTGTGAAATAGTTATTGTTTAATTATATTATTTGTAATGTTTTACGCATTTAGAGTTGATTTCAATTTAGTTTTTTCTTCTTCGTTATATTGTATTTTAGTTGTATTTAAAATGTTATACAAACTTCACTTGTAAATTATTCCTTCTCATTATATCATTTCAAACATCAATAATTCAACATTTGAGTTCACAATATACATCCTAGGCACAACAAATTGCCATCACTTAGATTTGCCTGTTGCTATTGTTCCGTGCCCCGTTCCAAGACATCTCTTCACCTGAAGGTCCACCTGGAAGCATGGTTCTTATTTTTCGAAGTATCAATCCGGTAGTTTGGTTTGCAGCAACAAAATTTTGCATCTCAATCTCCACTCTTGTCGATCTTATGCGACCCTCTTTGGCTCGGCACAAGAGCTGCAAGTCACGTCCTCGAACACTTGCTGCGAATACTCCCAATCTAGGGCGCCCTCAACCATCCTTTCCAGACATGGTTCTAGACGACTTCAATAACAAAACATCTTAAGATTGTAGTCTTCTTTGTTTCATCTTAATATTTTTTTACTCCATAAATGTTTTTTTTTTTTCTATAATAATAATAAGGTGGACCAATCAGTTCAGAATGTTTGATTTTGTAAATTAAACGTTTAGACATTCAACTTGTTTTAGTTTTTTTTTGTTTCTTTTTGCTTTGTATATAAATTTGTGTTTAAAATATTGTGTTAAATATTCAATTATACAAATCGATTAATCAACACTACTTTGACCTGAAGTCTCTTGTAGCGTTCATCACTGTTATATTATTACTAAATCGTATATTCCTTTTTTTCTTTAAAAAAACAATTGAATTTAATAAATTATTTGAAAATAATAAATGATTTTTGAATCTTTTTTTTATGAGTTAATATTATGAATTATTCTTTTTTTTTTTAATCAAATGGAATCTAATCGAAATTACACTTTTTTATGCATATTTTTTTTCATCTGTAGGCACAACATAAATTAAAAGAAAACATACAAAAATATTTGAAACTTAGTATTGGAAAACATTTTTTTAACCTTTTGGTTACTAAACGTGTTGAGTATTCGACGGTCGATTCTTCTGCGAAAAAGACGAAGCGTCGAATATTCTTGACTCATCTAAACACAAGTTGCCAGTAATAAACATTTATTATTTACATCATATATGATCTCAAAATCTAAATAAGAGTTTGGATTTTTTTTTTTGATGTTTATATTTTTTATTGGAAAATATAATTATCATTGATTAAATTTGCTATTTGCTTAATCTGTAGTATGAACTGTTTGGCATGAAAATTATTTTTTATTTTTACAATCTAGCATAAAAAAGATAAAATCATGTTTAATTTTTTAAGTACTAAAAAGTGCTCTAAAATCGCTTCGTTTTTTTTCGCAAGTTCGCTAAGAAAATTCTTAGTAACCAAAGGGTTAATTGAAAATATACATTCATTTAATATTTAGATCAAAATTAATTATTTTAGATTTAACTACACATATTTGTTTGCACAATAATCATTCCTGTATGTATTACTTGTTCTTATTGTAGTACAAAACAAATATCAAAATTAGCTAAAAATTGCATTTCATATTACAGTGGTACCTCAACATGCGAAATTTAATACGTTTCGCAACCTTGCTCGTATTTGAAATTACTCGTACCTCAAAGCAAATTTGTACAAAAGTCACAAAAAGTGATCAAAGATGCTTTGACAGCGACAGCACACTGATTTTTTTCAATTTAATTTTTTTATTTATTTTCCTTCAATGACATAAAATATACAAATTTAATTCATTATTGAAGTACTAACGTAAGTGTGATGATTTAAATGTATTGACACATTAAGTGTCAATGACCTCACACTCAGAACAAGTGTCGGAATACGCAGCGCCAATAGTTAGGATTTGCAACAACAAAAACCATGTCATAAGTATATCATGGTGACACACAAATAACACGGCATTATTGTCACAAAATCAAACGTCCAACATTTCGTATCCGTCCACACCGGCACTGAATCTGAAGCAATATTACACTAAATATGTCAATATAACTGATTCTCTGACCGTGGCTGGGGGATTCACGCGGGAAAGCGTGACGCACGATTCGTGTGCAACCTGCTAAAGCAATTGCTCGTATTTCAAAGCAAAATATCGCTCGCTTGATGGCTCTTATCTCAAAAACTCGTATGTTGGGGCAATCGTATGTCAAGGTGCCACTGTATTTCACATCAAACACTGAAAAAGGAAGTAATTAGTGTCATTTTTTATGTATTGTTAAGGAAAGAGCTCTATTTAAAAGTTTTTTTTTTAATTTGTTTTTCTTTCTGGTATTGATGCATTAATAATTTTATATTATATCAAGGCTTATTCATAAAAAACAACAACATTAAATGAGTAAAAAGGTATAAGGTAATAAAACTTGTCTTCATTTTATCATTCCTATTTCAGACAGAAAAAAACAATTACACCCGTTTATAGATGAATTTGAAACAATTTGCCACACACGGCTATACCCAAAAGCTACAATATCTTTTTAAAATTTGATAATTCACTAAAGGGATTCTAAAAAAGCTATGTAATAGTCAATTAATAAGCATTGTAATGAATAAATTTTTTTTTTAGAAACATCTTGCTTCTCTCAAAAAAAAAGTTCTTTTCAATTATTACTTTTAGTTGTTTTGTAGTCTCTAAGTATCAAGTGATAAGAAAAAATTGCATTTAATATAATTTTCATAATTACATTATATGAGTATATTTTTTTTGGTGTCACGACCTATTGTCCCCAGACAATTCGTTCAACGACTCATCGGTAACGACTTGGGGTGCACTGGACGTCTGGTGCACGAGACTTTTAGCATATGGGACAACTGGTGCACTGGCTGTCTCGCTAACGTAACCTAATCTAACCTAACCTTAAGATTTTTCCAGTGATGGTAGTGTTCAGAAATCCATAGGTCTCGTTAATTAAATAACTTAGGTTAGGTTAGCGAGGCATCCAGTGCACCCCACGTTGTTACTGATGTGTCCTTGAACGAATTGACTGGGAACGAAATGTGACGAACCGTTTTCTTAAATTCAGCTTAAAATAAATTGATCAATCAACGTCAAGCTAAATGCTTAGTCATTATTTTTTATGCGCAAGTCTTGTTTTGAAAATTAAATAAAAAATAACGATATTAACCGTAGGGATGCCATGATCCTGAATAGATCTATGCAACGCCTCATGGATTATCGAAGATTTGAACCCCTAAATGGTGTCCAATTTTAACCTTTTTTTTTCTTGGGCAGACGATAGATGTCGCTATTAGACCCAAGATATAACATTGACCGAAAATATACAGTTTTATAACACACCGGTGTGCTCACGGAACTGGCGGGCTTCCCGCAGCGGACCCATATTTATGCTCATGGCATCCATACGGTTAAGGGGAACTTGATTGTTAATTTACTAAAAATTATGTTGCTAAATAATAATTTTTACTAATTATTTACTGTTGTTAAATTACAAAAATTATGAAAGCATTCGTAAGTAACATAAGATTCGAACCACTTCTCTTACAGCCTTGTAAATGAAGGACTACCTACAAAAGCTATACATATAATTGCATTTGTATAGCTGTGTCTATTTCCAATAGAAGCAATCATGTAGTTTTGATTGTGTGGGTAGCTCTTTATTGTGTTATGTATATGTGATTTTTAAATATTTGAACAGCCATTCATAAGTCATAAATGATAAAACGACACATCGGTAACGACGTGGGGCACACTGGACACCTGGCGCACAGAACAACTAATGCACTGGCTGTCTCGCTAGCCTAAAAATCTGTCTAGTGATCGTAGAGCCCAGAGATACACAAGTTTCATTCTCTGGGACCGTCAGTTAATTTCGTTAGAAAGAGGAGTCCTTTTCGATGAAGTTTTTTAGGAAATCGTCTCGACCCTATCAGGCATGCAGACTTTGTGGCCACTAAAAAATAATTCGCGCATTTACCATTTTCGGTGAGAGAATCTATCTTCCATCTTCATCTCTTTCTTCTTCGTAGTATCAATCCGGTGGATTGGTTTGCAGCAACGGAATCTTGCATCTCGATCTCCATTCCTCTCGGTCCTCCGCAACCCTTTTCAGCTCGGCATAAGCGCTACAGTTCATGTCCTCGAATACTTGCTGCAAATACTCCCGTCTAGGGCGCCGTTCTGCAGTAATGTTCGAACATTCCAGGTGGCATATCTTGTTGGCTGAAGGTTTTTCTTATTTGTCTTGGTTGTTTTGTCTCGAGCAGTCCCCACCCGGAGATCCGATTGGGGGACTATTTTATCTCCGGAAAATTTTACTTGACATGCAATCATTTTTTTGCTGATACGTGTGATGTCTTTAAGACCTTTAATGTGGTATTTTCCCCTTTATTTCCACATCCTAATGCCGTTGACCATAAAGGTTCATCCGCCTTAGGAGGGCATTTACTACCTCCAGGACAATAGAGTGCCCTAACCAGCTTGACCTGATGAGGTTAGCAGGGTGTTAGCTTATTCCGGCCAACATTCGGTCCGTCGTCTCTTTACAACCCGTGAATGTGATTCTAATCTCTTTCATGGGTTCTTTCTTTTAGCACTTCTATGCAGTGGCCACAATTGATCAGCGGGGACTCTCACTAGACTTATTAGTTGCTAACTGATCATAATCTGAATGAGCGCATCATCAAGTAGACTTAACGTGTGTGTCTGCATGCCTGAGGCGATTCCCTCGAACTGCATTGAAAAGGACTTCTTTTAAAAAGATCTCTGGACTCTGCGAACACTACAAAAAATCTTAAGTTTGGTTACCGAGACATCCAGTATACCGGTTGTCCCGTGCACTAGACAGTTCATTGCGCCCCAACGTCGTTACTAATGAGTCGTTGAACGAATTGTCTGGGGACGACATGCGGCGGAACCTAACTAACACTACTTTCTTTTACATATATATATATAAGTTGCCATGTTTTCACAAAAATGCATTTTCCATCATGGCTTATAACGAATCCAGTATAGTTCTCTCTCGACTGATAGCCATAACAATGTATTTGTAGGCGTTACTTAGATTGTTAAGTGTAAAATATGTGACGAGAAATCAGCTACAAATGTGAATATGTGTAAAATATAATTATTTAGTTCTAGAGGACCTGTGGACATAAATTATTTAGTTTGTAATACTATAGACGGTCAATGTTTATGTACATATCTAGTTATAATTAGTCTTAAGTGTAAAATGTTTGGATCTAGTTTGGAGCGTGTTGTGTGAAGATGGCGATCTATGGCTGACAATATAATAATGTACAGAATTTATACTTGAGAATTAATAATAAGTAAAAAGCGAATTTAAAAAAATACATTGTTTTATTTATTTAACCCTTTCGCATCGGTTGTCGGCATATGCCGTCAAAGATTCCCCGACAGTTGACATCGGTTGTCGGCATATGCCGTCAAAGATTCCCCGACAGTTGACATCGGTTGACGTGATATATCGTTTTGCTACTTTCAGTAATCATTGTGACATCTACGGTAGGAAATTGTAAGTGCAGTCATTCCCTTTATCAACCTACATGTATTCTTAACAGGAATCTGTAAAGCATGTAAATAAATATCATTAGGTTTCATCACAGGAGCAATTTTTCTGTAAACCACTTGTGTCAATGCCACCACATGTATACAGTTACATAATGAACGTTTGTTAAATATAATAGTTTTTTATGCATCATCTGATAGCTAAAGGATAGAAGAACCAATGTGATATATGAAAATAGGTCAGATAAGTACATTTATGCTTCAAATACTAGTTTTAAGCAAAAAAAAAGGTTAAAAATTCATGCCATATTGACAGTACTAATTTGTATTCCACCGAGCCGTAACGAAAGGGTTATTTTTGGACTTCACCTATTTTTCCCCAGTGTTCCAATATTGGAACATTTTGTATTTTTACTCCCATTCCATTAAGCATGACACAATAAAAGATTAGATTGCATCAGTCAACATGAAGATTTATTTTATCGTTAAGTAAAATAAAATATTTTTGTTATAATTGAAGTAAGAAAATTGATTTGCCATTTTAGGATTTCATTACACTTGTACTGAATATGGCTCTCATGCTTTTTATGCACCAGTCACCTTGTCATTATAGTTTAATGACTTTTATTACTTAATCCTCCAAAATTAGACACATCTCTGTCGAAAGGTATTGTGTAACATTATATAAACCTTTTACATCACTCACGTTGATAATATTACAGTTTCTTGTCGACAATAGACCACATTTTGGCAAGGATAATGCATTGCTTTTGTTGTTTGCAAATGTAAAAATGTAAATTAACGATTTCTGCTATCAGAAAATTACTCAAAAGCAAATATCTTCATTATTGAATAAGATAATAATCTGAAAAGGTCATAAAAAAAATACAACAAAACACTCAGTTGTATAAAAATAAGAAAAGTGGTAATTTTTTAACGACGATAGAATAAACAAATCCTTTTATGTACTTTATTATATATCTGACCTATTATACGTATTGCAGATACTGGTCTGGCTTTCATTTACTTAAATCAACTGTGAACTATTCGGTTTTTCAATATTTTTTCTTTTCTACATCACTATTTCCTTTAAAAAAATGTTTAAAAATGTTACCATATAAATATTACGTGTAGAAATATGATAAAAAAATGTATGAAGGTATATTTGAATAATTCTTCTTTATTGATGTATTCAAAAATAATTACAGTTACCTATAAATATTTATTAATTTGGATGAAAGTCAAATTACATATTTGAGAGAACTGATAATAAATACTGTTATAATAAAAAAGCCGATTAAATAAAATATAATAATAAAATCATAGTTTCAGGTAACAATTAATAAGCAATTAAATATACATATACTATATATAAAAATCCTTAAACGAGTCAATTCATTCAGAAAAAATATCGGCAGGAGCGGGATGCGAACCGCGGACCTTTGGAACCAACCATTTTTGCCCAGGTAATTATACCGCTCGGCCACCGGCCAATTTCTTCCACCTGAGATGACTCGTCTCTGATCTTCTATATAAGTTATCATCGTATGATAGATGTCGCTATAGTATATATTCAAAGTATGTATATTTTTATTTTTTATTATTCAATCAGAATGCATTTATTCACAAGCTACTTAACCAACAATTAATACTTACCTACCTACTAAAAATAAAAGCCAAACTCAAACCACCTATAAACAAAATCATCAGCCATAAATTATAAAGAGTTGGCATTACTGCTTGTTGCCACTGCGCGCGTCTACCGGCCGTCCGTCGAGACTTTGAGGTTAACCCGCCTCAAAATATCAGACAAGCTGCATCAAAACAGCCAAATCAGCGATATTTACTTATAATCCATCGCCGTCCATTGTACATCTCTCTTTTGGACATATCCGTTGGCGCGGGGCGTCGGTTTTGTTTCAGCCAGCTCGTTTGCAGGAGTACGATGGTGAAGAAGGCTAAAGTGTTCAGGCCGGGAGATTATGTCTTCGCTAAGGTGAAAGGATATCCAGCATGGCCGGCCAGGGTAAATAAAACACACTATTATCAAAACATTATTCCGTTTGACTGTGCAACATGTTAAAAATGCCATTCTAGACGATGCTTACGGGTGGTGCATCTTATGCGATTTCGAGATGCGAGAAACGCACTGCATATTGATGAGACTGTCATATTAATCACATGCTCCAAATCAAAGTGTAATCGAAACGGAAAGATGCATAGAAATGCTTTGCTCAACTGCTTTTGTTGCAGTTGTATTTGGTGAGATTTTAGAAAGCTCACTGCATTTTTATATCTTGGTGATTATTTGGCATGCATAGATGTATATATACTTTCGAGTACAATATTTTGAGTCAATTAAGTCTAAAGCCGGTCTCTCATACAAAAAACTAGGTGTGCTATATACACAACAGGTATTTCATTGACAACAACTTGTTCTTATGAATAATTGACAAATCCGCCCTATCCTTGAATACGGCAGTCACAAGTGTTGGAGACACAAAATACCTTCTAATCTGATTGACTCCTTAAAAACATAGCAGTTATTCTAATAAATAATGCCACCTCAATGTGTATATCCTCTAATCCTTGTGATACATATATTTTTAGGTTAGTTTACTTAGTTTTTTCTACTGATATTACAACGGCCGCTGCTTCTATGAAGTGAATTATTCCTCCCACTCGCACTCAAAACCGACAGACTTCTTATGATTCCTCTATACACATACACGGTTAATGTGTGTCGACCATGAACTAGCATTAACCAAATTCCTTCCTTAATGCCACTGCTAATTTTCTTTCAGCATCTATTTCCTCCTTCATAAAATCTGGATCTCGCAACACGTCGCATGCCCACTATACGGATCCGATATTATGTACTCGATGGAACTCTGGGTGCAGAGATAACTTGGGACGAGGCATGTACAATGTCAGCTGACAAAACTGTGACTGAAATTTGTTGTGCGGAGATTTAAAAGCAAAAAATATTTAATACAATTTCTTGTTTGTTTTAGGTTGTAACCACCAATGGCAAGAAATACAACATACACTTTTATGGCACTGGAGAGACGTGAGTGATTTTTTAAATTTAATTATATAATAATTATACCTAATTAAAATACGTTTTATTCTTCTTCTTCGTGTTAGCAATTTCAAATTATCTGTAATACGTCCAGTATCTGGCAGCATTGATGGGCCGTGTGCTGCCCAGTATTAGGTCTTGAGATGTGCAGCTTGTTGTGCACATGGAGCAGGATCTTAGGTGTGAGGCGGCTTGCAGGTCTCCATAGTCGCATAACAGTGACACTCCCTGCCGAAGCATTCTCCACCGTTCGAGGTTGTCCTTTATTCTAGCGACTTCGGTTCTTAATCTGTTCAGGGGTTTCCAGGTCTGCCAGTCAAGGTTCTTGCCAGTTAGGAGGCCTTCTTTTGGAGTAATGAAATCCTCTGATGCAACTTGTTGCCAGAGCTGGAGTCTCACATTTTCAGGGCCGGATGTGAGAGGTTGTGCGGATCTCAGGAAGCTGATTTGCATCTTCAGTCTGGATGTTGGGGGTGTCTGATTATACAAGCATTATAAGATTTGATGTTTTGTATTGTAGATTGTCTGGATATCAATAATCTGTTACCTAACAGTTTATTGTTGTGTTTTTTAGGTTGGCAATTACAGACTAGATGGAGCTGGCAATATTCACCAGAAACGGTTTTTTTTAATCTTCATCGGAGATCGAACTCACGACTTTTAACTTGCCAAGCACGCTCTGACTATTGAGCTATACCCACTGGCAAAACTTATTAATAATATATTTATATTTTATTATTTAGAGGCAACTTGCCGGCCAACGATCTGTTTGACTACTTCGAGCACAAGAAGCAGTTCATGGCCAAGGCCATCAAGAGGAGGGACTACAACGAGGGCATCGCAGAGCTGGAGCTGGAGGTCAGCGGGGCCGGGGTCACGGGCAACGGCCAGGCCAGCGCCACAGTGCACGCCGAGGCGGACAAGGACCACGGGGGCAACGGGGCGGAGCCTCCAGCACAGGTGAGGAACTTAGCACATTGTTGTCGGGAGATGTAGTACTACTTTTTTTACTCTGGTGGTGGACGTCAGGTAGCATAATAATACGTGTTGCGTAATAACAGATTTTGTTGCTAAATCCTATATCTTACTTCAAACTACACATTTCACTCACAAATTTGTAATTATTAAGCTTTTGTTTTAATTTATTAATAAATTATGAAAAGAAAAGAAAATCTCTAAAAATATACAATTTTTTGTGTGCTCTAAGAAACCTTGACGCAGATCCCGTTGGCTTGATTTTTTTTGACCTTCAATGCGCAATAATTGTTTTCAACTTGTACGGAGAATTAGGGTTCTTTCTACCTGACGAAGGGATGAATGGTACAAATGTTTTGTTCATATTTCTACAAAACATTTGTGTTTATGTGAAGAGTTACCTTAAAGGACTTTTTTTTGTGTTTGCTTACCACCATTTTATCATTGCTGCACAATAAGGTAAAATACATTTAAAATTCCACTAAATTATTGCAAATATTTGAAAAGTTATAGACTTTAATTTAAAATTATAAAAAAACTCGCGAGCGAACCCAAAAATCGCCCACACCAGGCTGCAATTAGCACAAAACAATGCCTGCAAACAATGTGTTAAGATGTGTTAATTTAATAAAAATATTGTTGTTTTTGCAGGACGAAGAAGAAATTGAAAAGGATGAAAGCAGTGCCAATTCTAGCCCTCCCAAGGTAAGCACACTTTATAAGATAATATCTCGAAATATATACAAAGATACAAGCTGTTGAGCGAGCCAAGTTTGCTTTAAAATACAGTATACGGAAGTTCTACAAGAAATTGGTTTCTACGACGAGTCAGAGGTGTTGGTGGTTATTTCTCCAAGTGAGATGAAGGAGATCTTGGGAATGTGGGAGAGAGTGAACTGTCTGTGGAAAAGAAACATCACGAAAAGGTTAAGGAAAACTGGTCGTACATTGCAAGAAGAAATGAACCTTGGACAAGTTTTTTTTAACCACTTCTGTGGTCAACCTCTTGGATAAAGTTGGTCAGAAAAAGCCACCCTTTTTTTCTTTTTTTTTTGCCAATGCGTTCCTGCGTGCGAGACTGGTGGGGAAATCACCCGAGCTGGATTCAGGCAAATTTATATAAAAAGTTTTGTGTACGATATGCCCGAGTCCAGTTCCGGCAAATCACTGTGTCAGCAAAATACCTACGCAAGTTGTATTAGGGCAAATCACACAAGGGGTTAATTTGGAGAAAAATGCATTGTTCAGTGAAGAGAAAACTAGTGACTAAAATTAAGTTGTGTGTAAATTGCATTTAAGTGACCAAAATATGGATGCAGATCTGCAGTGGAGTATTCTATGGTAAAAGCTTATTTCAGACATTGAGAGTGTCGCCTACAGTCACTCCTCCATCTGATAGTATTGGTAGTGTAAAGTATATGACTAAGATAAAGAAAAACGGATCTAGTACGCAGCCTTGCTGTCCCCAGTACCTGATTATTATTACTATTGTATGGTGACAGCGAAACTGTTTGAATATTTAATATTTTTAAATGATCGTTTTATTTGATTGTAGAAGGGCGACGAGTCAATGGAGACGGATGATCCAGCTGCTAATGCTGCTGAAGAGCCGCCCAAGGAGAAAGATGCGGACAAAGAAGCTGAGGTCCAGGGGAACGAGGTTCCTGCCAAGGATGCTGCACCAGCACAGAACGGTAATACCATTGTATAATGTCCATATAGAAATAAGATACATTCAATATAACTGAATTAGTTCAACCACCAGAACACGGTGTGTAAGCGTGCAAATGCAACTTCTTCTTCGTAGTATTGATCCGGTGGATTAGTTTGCAACAACGTAATCTTGCATCTCGATCTCCACTCTCCTTGATCTTTTGTAACCCTCTTTAGCTCAGCGTAAGAGCTACAACTCATGTCCTCAAACACTCGCTGCAAATAATAGTCTAGGGTTACCTGAGCAGTTTCTACCCTCATCATTCCTTCCACAATGCCGTGAAAAAATACCATCGTGGCGCATGACGTGACCGATCGCCTCTCTGGGATGGTTCTTACTAGACTTAACATACATAACATGTCATACAGAAGAATTGTTGGAATTTCCTGGAGAGACCACGTCACGAACAATCAGGCTCTCAGCATAATCAAGGAGGATAGGTACCTAGTAAGAACCATCTCAGAGAGACGATCAGTCACATCATCCGCCACTATGGTCTTCTTCACGACATTGTGGAAGGGTTGAGGGGAGAAACTGCAGAGGGCGCCCCAGACGGTAGTATTTGCAACAAGTGTTCGAGGACATGAGTTCCAGCTCTTATGCTGAGCTGAAGAAGATTGCAGAGCATCGATGAGAGTGGAGATTGAGATGCAAGATTTTGTTGCTGCAAACCAATCCACTGGATTGATACTACGAAGAAGACTCGAGGCTTCTATTATATTCTCCTGCGCCATATCACAATATAACAACTGCTATTGCATATATTTTTAAAAGAGAAAGTGTTTCTGGAATTATTTTGTTATTATGTTGACATTTTGAATGTATGTTTCCAGAAGAGGAGGCCAATAACGAGATAAGCGAGGCCCCCGCAGAAGAGGCTGCAGAAGCTCCTGCGGCCGTCAAGACCCCGGCAACGCCCCTGGCCGGCGGGGGGAAGAGGAGTGCTCCGCCCCCCAAGACCGTTTCAACACCGGTAACAATTTTGCATTTTGAACGTCATAGAGTACATTTTTTTTATGTAAACACATACAGGAGAACACCGACAGATGGTGATAGTAATTCTGAAGTCTCAACTATGGAGATCTATGACGCTTACCATGGTGCATATGGCTAAGCGCTGCATATGCAGTGTTGATCCTCTAAAGTCATAGACCATTGTATTTGGTCTATGACGTTATCATTGGGCTGTAGCCCGAGATTCGCGCATCCTAAATCCATCCTTTTAGTGTATAACGCATTTCACAGTGAACTGAGAGAGAAACTGCACCTCACTATTTGACAGACCTTATCAAGCCATCTTGTATAAGTGCGCGTGGAGAGACATTCATCGATCAACCACAGCAAGTTAAGCCACCCTGCAGCTGACGAGAGGTAGTCCTAGCACGGTCAACGATAATCGTGCTTTCAGTTTCGTGGCACCAATGGCTTAGTTCTCGCTGCCGAAAAGTATAATAGAGCTGTATAATCTGAATAAACCAACTCAAAACTAAATAAATCATCAATCCTGAAGAAGACCCCTGAAACGGCGGTCGAAATATTGGTTGAAGAAAGTTCGCCACACACGGCTATACCCAAAAGCCACAATATCAAATCTGGCCGTGAAATCTTAAGAAGTTATATAAGAGAGCTGAACACGGAGGCATCCTTCAGAGGCAAACTCGTGACACACCGACTTACTTAGAGAGGCAAAGAAGCGCTAAAGGAATGATTATTTGGTCAAAAAAAGCAATCTGTATAAATGCTGATATATAAATAATTGTAATGATTTTCAGAAAACTCCTCGCCGTTCTGTGAAGCAGGAACTGTTGTCTCCCAAAGCTGAGCCTCGAACACCGGCCGTGGAGGGAGTCAGCCGCAGCGGCCGCAAACTCAAGCCCAAGAGGTGAGAACAGCCCATGTCCCAGTATCCACCACCTTCACACGTCTCTTATTCCTTGGCTGACCGTCACAAAGTGCACTGGTCTCGACCGGTTGTGCTCTCCCGCGTTTGATTTCGAAACCCATTATCCGGCTGCATTGACATTTTTGGCGTGAGATGCCAAGATTCACAGCCGTAAAATAATGGGGACCATACATGCGCTTTGTAGGCTTACTAGGCACTTAATTTTAATTAAGTAATGTTGCGAATCTCTGATATTGTGCATGGAATTGAAATCTGCTCCAGCGTTCCAAAAGCGGGATTTATAATTCGAATCGCAGGGAAGTCCTTGCCGGGAGTGTTCATGGTGTGTACGTTGTACGCACGTTTTTCTATTCCCGACGTTATGTACGATGTACATAAAGTCGGGAATGGAAAAACCTTCCTGATCAGGATCCTAGGATCAGCCAAAGCAAATAGAAGCACCTTGCAGCTGACGGGAGGTAGTCCTAGCACGGTCTCTGACAATCATGCTTTCAGCTGACGGGAGGTAGTCCTAGCACGGTCTCTGACAATCGTGCTTTCAGCTACGCGGCACCAATGGCCTGGACTCGCTGCCGGAAAGCATAAGTTCTCTTAAAGCGGAGGCATCCTTCAGAAGAAGACCCACCTTTTTACTCAGAGAGGCAAAGAAGCGCTGCCGGAATGATCATTCGATCATAAAAGAGCGCTATACAAATACTAATATAATAATAATAGGAAAAGATCCGTTCAGGCACCTCAGGATTACTAATCCCTTGGACTTATATATAAGTATCATCAGCTTGTGTCCATCCACTGTTGAACATGTAGGCCTCCTGCATGACTATCATTCTCGATCCTCCGCATCCAGGCTACTCCTGCTATTCTTCCGATGTTGTCAGTCCATGTCAGTCTTGTCGATCCATCTTGCATTGTGTCGACAAACACTCTGTTGGCCAGTTTCCGGACGCCACTCCCACACTTTTCTCCTCCATCGACCGTCGTCTCTTCGATAGACATTTCACATTGCTACTTGAGTGTGCCTATTTTTCTCGTTATTAAAAATAAAATTAAAAAACCTTGTTCATAATATTTAAAAAATTTGCGACATTCTAAAGTGATAACATAGTATTTCAATGTAAAATATTTATTTTACAGAATTTAAGTGAATTTATGGTTTTTCAATTTAGATAAATTTTTGGTCACAGTATAAATTTAAACGGTCATAATTACGTTAGGTTACGTTAGGTTGACCAAACAATATCAAATATGGCCAAGGGCATTTCAATTATGACCAGTTAACCTTTAAAATTAGTGGTCCCATACGGGACCGCACATTTGCTATGTTCAATACCCTAGAAGGCCAATGTTTGTAATGTTTCATCGCACAATAGATTATTCCATGAACTTAATTTAATACTATTATTATTATTTTTTTTTTTTTTTATTTAATCAAATATAAAAAGATACATTTTTTACATAGTAATTTACATTCCATCTTTTTTTTTTAAATTCGCTTACCACACCACTTAAAGATAAGATCTTGTGTGTGGCGTGGGATTCATCTGTTATTTTACAGTTATATATTTATACAGAATTTTACATATACACATTTATACATTGTCATAATTTTGATATGATACTAACATTATATAATTAAAATTTTAAGATACTATATATAGAATTAAATCTAAAGTATATATATATTAATAATACATCTTTAGTACATTTCATTATTTCAATTTCTTATGCAGTGACGTCATTTTATATTTAATATTGTTGCAAATATTTCTCGTGATATTATTTATACACTGTAGGTAGTTTAATTCAGCTAATATGTGGTAAGGTGTAAGTGAGAATTCATTATTATGTAGCAACTGGTTGAGGTTTTCTATCGAGTCATGTATAAGTTCTTTTATTTGAATTTTGTCATTGAAGATTTCATTCAGCCAAAATCAATTCGACTATATGCTATTTTCATCATTTTATCTCTTACAATGCAAAGGTTTCTATTGGCGTTATGGTTAGTAGGTGTGTTTGTTTTGTGGATTTTATTTGAATTCGTGCAGTTGTTACAAACGGGTGTCTCCTTACTCTTACAATTTATGTGATTGTGGCTACCTGCACAGTACAAGCAGATGGGGGGTTGGGTCTTGGCTAGACATCTTGCTGCTGTGTGTCCAAACTTTTGGCAGTGGAAACACTGCATTAGTGGGTTGCAGTCCTCAATGTTCACTCGGCTGTATCCAATGTTAATTTTTTTTTCTCAATTAGTTGTCTTCTTATGGTAGGCGTTACTTGAATAATATAGTTAGTGGTATCCCACTCTTTTCCATCATTGTTTTTTTTTATCCTTATTTCTTTTATCAATTTTATTTTTGTCGCGTCCTCTTCGTTCAGGCCGTTTTGGTTCACGATGTTACTTATAAGATCACTCTCACTCATGTTTTTTTGTAGCCTCTTTATAATTAGGTTAGGTAGTTTTTTTTATTTCCTCAGCCGTAACTTCGTCACCAATTTTATTATTAATTTCTTTACACAGTGAGTTTGCTTCCTCTTTTGTTGCACAGATGATTAGGTTTTTCTGTTCACCGATTTTTTTAAAGCTTATGATACCCATTTTCATTTTATTTAGGTTTATGTTTTTTGTAATATTATTTTTTATTGTTTCGGCACTTGCACTCTTTTTTGATTCGATAATAATTGCGTGTTTTGTGTCTTGTTTAGTATTGTAGATTGTTTTATAGTTTGTTGTATCTTTTGCTGCACTTCTTGTAATTGTTGCATATGATATCTGGGTCTTTGTCAGTTCTTCTATTTTTTTTGTGTGTTGTTTATTGTTCTGTATTATTTCATTTTGTAGTTCAATTATTCGTCGTTGGTAGTTGATTTTTTCGGTTTTTGTCGCCTCCTCAATCTCGTTCAAATTTCTCTCAATTTGGCTTTTAATTTTGTTGTCTTTTGCAGAACTGATTTTACTGATCAGTTCCTTTAAATCTTTAAACAATTCCTCCGTCTCCATGGTTCCAACCACCCAGATGGGTGCGTACACTTTATGAAACTTTTTTTAAAAATTTTGCTATATATTATTGTTACCCGAATAAACATTCGTCCGAACTACCGGAGCTAATCACTTATACGTCCGCTCTCTGCGGAAGTCGAGCGAAGAATGATTTATTAATGATATTATTACAAATAAATGTAATCCGATTGTGAAATGAACCATAAGCACTCCTGTATGGGACCGTAGGGCATTGAACATAGCAAATCTGCGCTCCCGTAAGGAAACCACTGGGCGTTTAAAGGTTTATATAAATTCTGACAAACGTATTGAAAATTATTACCGATTCTCTCTTAAAATTCTGATATGCGCTTTTAAAATAAATGAGAGTATGCTTGGGTTCTGTCGAAGAGCAACGGTCGATGGGGAAGAAAAGTATTGGAATGGCACCCAAGAACTGGCAAACGAAGCATTGGCCGACCCCCCACAAGATGGACTGACGATATAAGAAGAATAGTGGGAGTGACCTGGATGCGGAAGGCGGAGGATCGAAGAGGATGGAGACTCATGCGGGAGGCCTATGTTCAACAGTGGACGGACACAGGCTGATGATGATGATGATGCTTGGGTTGTGGAAATGGAAAACATTCCATGCAAAAGTTGCATTTAATTATTTTTTTAAATATTTAAATGAAATTCGAAAATTCTTCTGTTCATTCATATTGCTAAATTATTTGCATGCATTTATTTAAACTGTAAATATGTAAATACATTGATTTTTCTATTAGGTTATAATTTTTCTTCACTTTTATGTGGTGTATTTGTGTCTTTTTTTATTGAATTAATTAATCATCTCATAATTAATGTGTTTTATATTTTTATGCTCCCTTGCATAATAATATTTATGGCTGACAACTTATTATTTTGAATTGCTGTTTAAAATTGAACGGCTGCCAACATAAACTTAAAAAAATGAAAATACCTAATAATAATAAATGTTTTCTTTCTCTATTCTAGCGGAGATGCGAATCAGGACTGAGAATAACCATAGATAACGTGTTTTTTTAATAATAATGACTTGCAATTTTAATAAAATTATACATTTATAATATACATTATAATAAATATTATTATAATCAATTAATCGTTGGATCCGTACAAAATATATGTTTTTTTTATATATACACGATATCATGTGGGAGCGTCTGGAGAATCACCCGGCCTCCTTAAAATAAAAATATTGATTTTTTCCCCACCATACAGACTGACACTAATAAGCTTGCTTGGTATATCTGAAAAAAAAAACATGACTAATATTTTTATTTTTTTTAGTTTTTTGTTACCATATCTCCACATATTGTTCAAGTATAAGGCTGTTAATTAACGACGGGTATGGCTAAGAGGTAAAGCTTTGCTTATAATACCGAAGATCGTGATTTCAATCATCGATGGTTATTAAAAATAGAAAATATATTTTTAATATATTTCTAAGCTCTATAAATACTCCCGGATGATGTGAATTTGATTCCTCATCCGTAAAATTTCAAGTCATAGTGAATTAATTAAAATTGGTAGTTGAAGAAAATCGTTCTGTGTACACCACCCATTTATAGCGATTTCACGTAATAATGAATGTCGCGTGAATGCTGGTAGTGTAAGATGCACATGAACCGCTTAATCGTACTAAAAATGGCAAGCGTCATAAAATACACATATGAAAATTATCTATTACCATCTGTTGGTATTCACATGGTGTTTACATAAATAAAAAAATAGTTTCGTTTTTTCTTGATGTTATGAGATCTTCTTAGGTTTTCACGGCCAGATTTGGTATTGTGGCTTTTAGATTTAGCTTTTAACTTTGACAAAGTCTTAAACCACGAAGAAGACCCCTGCAATGGCGGTCGAAATTTTGGTTGGAAACATTTCGCCACACACGGCTTAACCCAAAAGCTACAAGACCCCTGATTTATTAATTTAAAGTGAGTGGAATTTTAGATTTCAAATTTGTTTTAGAACAACTTAAGGGAGAGGTAACTAGTTAAGGATTGTTCAAGGTGCCTGGCAGCAGTCTGTGGTGGCCATACGTTCTGTATTGGAAGCCGATATATCGTATGAAGGGGATATATATCAATATATCAGTCGTTTTACCGTATTTTCATAAGAATATTATGTTTTTTTAAATAACGTAAACTAATCTTATTATTATCGAATAATGAAATATTGTTTTTTTTTTATTATTATTATTTTATGATTAAATACACATTTATAGACTGCATTTTGTATTAAAAAAATAAATTTTTAAACAAATCAAAAAACACGTTTTTCATTTATTCACCATTGTAGATTGTTTTTTAAATTTATTCTTTACATAAAAAACAGGTCGGGATACCTTCTTAAAAGCAATACGCTCTTACTAGAGGGAAAGTAAAGGAAATTAAACACGCTATATATAAACTTCCTACAGCAAATGCTTTTTTGATTTGTAATATCTTTTTTTTTTTCCTATAGTGTAAATTAATTTTAATTAAAATATTAATAAATAAAAAATATTTAGTTTTGATTCACATTTATTTTAACTGATTACATGTTTCGGCCTCCATCTTCAATAAGTTTCGGTCTACAGGGAGGCCGAAACAACGATTTTAATTTTCAACACATCAACAGTCCGATTACACATCGTGTGTGTAATCACCAGGCCGAACGTTAAAGGCGGGTCACGCAACATGTGTGTGATCGTTCCGCCAACGTTTAGTGGCCGACTATACACAGCTTGTGATGTTTTTTCACGTTAGTGGCCCCGATCACACAACACACGTGTTGTTTTTACTTTCGACCATAATCCAAAGATCTCGAACCTTTTCAGCGAGGGTCATATTTAATTTTATTTGAACACATGACGATAGATTAAGCAAATCTTTAAAAAACCAGTCGGCCTCCAGCGTAAGTTTAATCGCGTAACGCCCGGACTGCATAGTGTTAAGGTTAGTTAGGTTAGGTTGAGTCGGATTAATATAAAATGTTAAATTAAGCACAAGAATAATACTTTTATTTTAAACTCTAATAATATAATAAAAATATTCTGATCCCAAAAATACTAACGAAAAACACATGTTGGAATAATTAAAAACACATTAAAAATTACAAGTATACCAAGACTAGCCTCTAGCATTTGCGGCCGACCTGTCGACTGTTAAATCTACTATTAACACAAATAGGAGATAAAATGTAATTGGGCATTTTCCTGCCAAATGGCATCGTAACGCAGGGTTTTTTTTTTGCCAATATTCAACTTTTCATAACTTCATAAGTTTTTCACGGCCAGATTTAATAATGTGGCTTTTGGGTTTAGCCGTGTGGCGAACTTCCTTCAACCAATATTTCGACCGCCATTGCAGGGGTCTTCTTCAGGATTGATGATTTATTTAGTTCACCTCTAGCACATACTCTAAAACCTGTACAGACAAGCAAGGACGACCACAGTCCGACATGACGTTCGTGGAGGTACAATTCTTACTACATACCTACCGTATTCTTAGAACATACCCACGTTCTCCGGAATGAAACTTGAGTATGTAGTTGCCATGGAGATATCAATCAATAACGCTCGTAAAAAAATATAATCTGAATAAACCAACTCAAAACTAAATAAATCATCGATCCTGAAGAAGACCCCTGCAATGGCGGTCGAAATATTGGTTGAAAGAAGTTCGCCACACACGGCTAAACCGAAAAGCCACAATATCATTAAACTTTTCGTAAAATAATCATATCTTTCGACATAATTTATAAAATAAAATTAGTTTAAAAATAGGTTCGTAAAAAATAAAAATTATCAGGAATAAAAAACTGTAGGCGGCTTAAAAATAATAATAATTTGCACCAATCACAAAAGAAGTTGGGTATTTTGTATGAAATTTAAGTAATTTAAAGGTAATATATTTTATATATCTTCAATCCATCCAACAGTTCTGCTTTTGTCCGGAAAAAAATATTTTGTGACGATAGGTTAGAAGGACACTTTCCTTCAAATAACTCGGAGCTCGATGCTTGCAACTTATTGATAAAAGTGAGGGAAACTATGAGATGCATTACATAACGCCTTAGGTTTTCACGTCCAGATTTGATATTGTGGCTTTTGGGTTTAGCCGTGTGTGGCGAATTATCATTTTCCAATATTTTGACCGCCATTGCAGGGTGTTCTTCTACTACTAAGTCATCAACCCTGAAGAAGACCCCCGCAATGGCGGTCGAAATATTGGAAAATAATAATTTGCAACACACGGCTAAACCCAAAAGCCACAATATGAGGTGATTTGTCGTGAATTTTATGACAGCGCGCCCGCTGGAAGGTTAATTTTTTTTGTATTCCCAATTTTTCTATATCCATAAGAAGACCATATCGAAAGAAGGTCCCCCAGTTTTAAGTGATTGAATTTCAATTTTATTTATTTTTTTCTTTGCAGAAAAATTACAAATTTTATCAACTCAATTTATTTCTGAAGTACAATAATAATTAAATGAAAAATACAACATATGCAAACACAGGTACTTATGGTTAAGTACTAAAAACAATGCAATAAAGACAAGCAACAGAAGGTCCCAATGCTCAATTATTCCTCCAAAGAAACTCTTGGAGTTCTTGTCTGACTTGGGCCTCTCTTACGTGAAATATATCAACATCTGAGACGATTTGATTAAACGGTCTGATCCCTCTCCCAAGAGGCATAGTCTCTGGCAGGTTAGTGTTACTCTTTGGGAGAGTGAACAATCTGTGCCTCCTTATTCTCAAATATTTATCGGGGACACACAAACCGATTTTCAACAAAATTTCAGGATTCCCGAACACGCCACGCAACACTCGGAAGAAATGCATAGCTAAGCACATATCCCTTCTTATCTTCAATTCAATGTACCCCAACATACCCTGTATGAAGTTAGTTGGATACAGCCATGAATAGTATCCATACACCATCATGTAGAGAGATCTCAGAAATTCTTCTGTACCCTTTCCAACATGAGGCTATATTTCAACTCATGGGGTGCCCAAATAATAGACCCGCTCTCGAGTATGATGTAGTAGTTATGGCAATTTAAAGTTGTGTATCTGTCAAGCTCATTGTGACCGATCGAGGGTTGAAAGCTATATGACATGTTTGATTGTTTTCCGCAAAAAATGTGCTTAAAAAACGTTGAAAATGGTGTTCTCAATCGCTGCTTGGCATCTCTGTGCAGGTATTTGGATGAGGAAGGGGACCAAGGTCAGCCGGGCAAGCGCAGCAAGGGCCCCCTGGAGACCTCCGAGAAGGAGGTCAGGAGGGGTTGCCCGATGGTCGTTGAAACACCACCCCACGTGCTATGCAGGAACTTTGTTGAACACCCCAAACAACCAACCAGAGGATTCTCAATATTGATGACACAGGTTATATATATATATTTTTTAATATCTTTTTAAATTATTTTTTTATGTAAACATACAGGAGAATACCGACAGATTGTGAAAGTAATTCTGAAGTCTCATCTGTGGAATTCTATGACGCTTACCATGATGCATATAGCTAAGCGCTGCATGTGGAGTGTTGATCCGCCAACGTCATAGACTGCAGCCTGAGATTCACGCATCATCCTTTATTATTACATGAATTTACTATGAATGGGTGGTCTTCCCGGGACGACTTTCGTCTACCACCAATTTTAATTAATAGGCTATGACTGGCATTTTACGGGTGAGGGATCAAATTCACCCTAACCGGGGGTAATTTAGAGCTCGTAAATCGATTAAAAATTCTTTTTTTTTTTTTAATCGCCGTCGGGGATCGAACCCACGACCTTTGGCTTGCAAAGCAAATGCTTTGACCATTGAGCTATGACCGCCGGCTTTAGATACTTTTACTAATTTTACTATCTAGAAAAATGAAGCCTATTGTTTATGACTGTCAATCTTACTGGCGGGTATAGCTCAATTTGCAAGCCAAAGGTCGTGGGTTCGATCCCCGACAGATAGTAAAAAAAAAGGTTTTTAATCGATTTCTGAGCCCTAAAATACCCCCAGTCGGTATGGAATTGATCCCTCACATGTAAAATGCCAGTCATAGCCTATTAATTAAAATTAAAACTACTTTCGTCTGTCCCGTCGACTATTATTCGTCGAATTAAAGTCTCTACGTTGCTCATCTGCTCTTCACCTGTCCACCACGCGTACTAATAACGCCCCCGACGACGTGAAGTTGTCTCTCTTTTCTTTAATAAAGGGGATGTTAATAGGTACAAGCTGTTAATATTTGTCGTAACCATGTGAAACATTAAAATTTATAATAAATATAAATTATTTAGGTAAAATAGAATATTAATTTAAGGCTCCGCAAGCAACTTGCCAAAACATTTGCTTGGAGCTTCTTAATGTACGGCTGTGAGACATGGTGCTCATCTGAAAGTTATAAAAAAAGACTAGAGGCCTTTGAGATGTGGTCATACAGAAGAATTCTTGGAATTTCCTGGAGAGACCACGTCACGAACAAGGAGGTTCTCAGGATAATCAAGGAAGATAGGCCCTAGTAAGAACCATTTCAGAGAGGCGAGCCCGATGGATCGGTCACATCATGCGCCACGATGGTCTTCTTCACGACATTGTGGAGGGGATGGTTGAGGGTAGAAACTGTAGAGGGCGCCCTAGACGGGAGTATTTGCACCAAGTTTTCGAGGACATGAGTTGTAGCTCTTATGCTGAGCTGAAGAGGGTTGCGGAGGACCGAGAGGAATGGAGATCGACATGCAAGATTCTGTTGCTGCAAACCAATCCACCGGATTGATACTATGAAGGAGATTTAGGGATCATGCTTTATTAGCTTAGCAACAATCTTGCAGATTTTAATTTGAATATATATATATTTATTTTCGTTATAGAGAGAACTCGAGAACCTGAGCCACCAGGAACCATTAACCAGTGATGATGAAGGTAAATATTAAATTTAATTAATCTTTTTTCCTTCAAAAATGTACATAAATTTGTTATTTTACCATGTCTTAGCAAAACCGTAGAAACAGTTATGAAACAAACAAACATTAGCCTGTGTATAGTAAATACTATAAATAATATTATAATTTTTTTATTTATGATTTTTCAATTTTTTAAAGTGTATTTTTCTATTTCCATGTGTTATTTATTTATACCTATCTCATTTAAATCCAATATCTCAATAAACGATAATTTATTTATCATTTAAATTATATTTAATAACTGTGATAAAAGAATTCGAAATTTAAATTTAAAAAATATTAAACTCCATTCACATTCAATAAAAAAAAACTGGTATTAACAATTTAACAATTTTATATAAATTAATTAAACAAATTCAATAGCTCTAAGAATTATGTTTGTATATTATTATTGTAAGTATTATTTTTTAACTTCCTAAAATATAAGATACTAAAATAATAAATTACTTTAATATTCAAATTATAATTATAAATATTTTTATACCTACATTTTTACTGCAATTAATTAAGTGAATTCAACTGCAGTAAAAAATATAATTAAGAAATTGTCATTTTTATCACATGTAATTTTGATAGTAGTCAAAAAGATGTAAGATTTTTTTTTTGTGAAATTTATTAAATTCCAATGCATAATCAGTAATAGGTACCCATCTATTGAACATGTCAATCAATTATGCAAATTTGACAGCCATATAAAATTAGAAGAAAAGGTGGGTTGGCAGCACTGCATTGTTTCCCTCCATTCTTTGTCTTGTGGGAAAAATGGAACACTAAATTTTCTGTGCACTTTAATAATACAATAAACATACTTTTAATGATTAAATCTTTGTGAAACTATTACTAAAAGTTACCTTGATTAACAAATTTGTGATATCTAATATTTAATATGTGAAATATTGATCAATTTTGCCTCAATGAGATGTTTTATAAACAAGTGTGAACTATGCAAAATTTTCTTGTGTTTTTCTATTCTTAATTAAATATGGAAAATAATATAAAACATCAATGTATTTAAAGGAATGCTTTAGTGGCATATGTATTGGAACATCCATAGAAGATATATGTTTCTTAAAAATATTGATTTTGATGCAATCATTTTCAATGAAGAACATCATAAAACATGAAGATTGCAAAAGTCAACATTGCATCTTAAAGGCGCACGGGGATACATTACATATATTACATTTTTCTATACCAAAATTCAGCTCCGCATCCTGAAGGTAAATAGTATACATTCTGCCCATCACTCAAGAAATTCAAGAGCTTGAAAATATGAAAAATATTTTTTTTGTGTAATACCGAATAAATTGTGTTTCCTTAAGTTACAGTGAATACATTATATGCGTCGAAGCATATTGACTTCCATAATAAAAAAAGCTTGAAGAGAAGACAGTACGCTCTACTGTTGGAACATAAAGCCATTGTATATACAACTGAATTTATTTTTATGCTCTCTTGTGTAGTGACTTGATATTTGAAGTAGGATTATATAAAAATATTATTATAGTTGTGATCTCTATGATTTAGAATTAGACAAATGTAGCAACAAGAGGGTGCAGCTTAACAAAAAAAGTGTTTTTTTTTTTGTGAATCAGTATCGATTTGATACGGTACCTGCTTGAAGGAGAACATTTAAAAAAAATTCAATTTTACTAGTTTTGTTTGCATGTTTTTTTTTAATTAAGTGATAAAAAGTGTAAAAAAACATATATATGTAAAAAATGTTGTGTTTCAAACTTTTAAGGAATATTGTCTAAATCTTTTGTATTGTTAAAAAAAAATATTGTATCTACATAAATATATGTGTCTAAAAATGTCAATTGTTGGTTTGCAAGGCTAAAAAAATGTGTAAAGTGACGTAAAAAAATATGTATTAAAATTATTGAACTTGTTTGTAAATTTAAAACAATGTTGACTAGAGGTAGATGCTCGATTTTGCGGGAGAATAATGGCGGTGATGATGTTACAATAGGTGGAAATAATTCACGGCTTAATAGAAAAAGAAAGCTTAAAAGAGATGATGATTTTTTGTATTTTAAAACAAAAAGATTTCGCAGGTTTGATAAGAATGATGACGGGCGTGTGGAATATAGCAAACTAATGAAAATTTATGATTTGTCTCACGATGGAAGAGCCGACAAAAGTAAAGATCTTAGAATAATAGCTAAAAATGTTGATAAAAGTAATGCTGGACATGAATATGTTGAAAAAATAGCTAAAATATTTGATAAAAGTAATGCTGGAAATGAATATGATGGAAAAATAGCTAAAAATGTTGATAAAAGTTATGCTGGACATGAATATGATGGAAAAATAGATAAAAATGTTAAATCAAATACTGATTTTGTTAATGTTGACTGTAATGTAGAAGAAAAAAGGAAACATATTATTAAAAATGGAACGACTGTTAAATTGCTTACTAATTTTGGTATTTCTGGTTCTAATGTGGAAGATGAAAAATGCAAAAGCAATGTGAGCAATTCTAGGAATGTTAAATTTAATACAAATTTTGTTACTTTTGATCGTAATGTGAAAAATGAAAAGTGTAAAAATATTATTGAAAGTATCTCCCTTGTAACTCCTTTAGTTTCTTCTGACAGAGTATTACGGAGACGTTACAGCTTATTTGTTAATTCAGTAGAAAATATAAATGTAAACGATAATATTGGAACTGAATGTAGAAAACTGTACACCAGACGCCGAAGTGTGTTTTTAAAGCAAGGGAATGATATTACAGGTAAAAATGACGATAATGTATGTAATTTAGTAAAGAGTCGTGAGAATGTATCGATCAGACATAATGAAAATGGTAAAACTCTAGTTTGCGATGATGGAGGTGTTGAAATGTGTCGTAGAATTGTGTTGAACAGAAGTTGTAAGAGTGTTGAGAGTACGTATGTCAAATGTGATGAGAATAATGGATTCGAGTTTAAAAAAGGTGAAAATTTAGATATGTTACGTTTAAGTGAGAAAGCTAATATGAAGGTGAGTGTTGAGATGGTCAACGATGGAGAAGTTGTGGTTCATGATTCGTTTCCTAAAAATGGTGGTGAATCATCGTATGGCGATTCTAAAAAGATAAAAGGTGTGATGTTGAATGATAGCGCGGTTGTGAAGGATGTAGAGATAAAAGATGGTAAAAAAAGTATTATAGGTGATGTAAATATAAGGACGTTGAGGACCAGACAGGTGGATGGTAAAATGGGTGAAGTAAACAAAAGGGTATTACGATCAAGTCGTTCGGTAGGAAGAATTGATTATGGTGTGTTTATGGATGATGATGGATCAGATTGCGATAGTAGTGATGGTAAAAAATGTGATGAGATAGATGGAGATGCTGCAAAGAGGTTACGTTCTAGAGGTGTGGATGGAAGATGTTTAAGAAACGGTTTGTGTGTAAATGAAAATAAAAATATTCAAAGTGCAGGAGATGTAGAAATGGACGTTGTGAAGACATTTGGTCCGAAAAATCGCTCCGTTACAAGGAAAGAATTTTTTGATGAAGGTAAAAATGGCATTGTAGCATGTGAAGGTAATAGATTTATAAATAAAGGACTTAATAATGCCATGAAAGATATTCGTTGCGCGTCAACTGGGCGCGGTTTTGGAATTGACGATAAAAATTATAAAAAATGTGATAATAATGCTAAAAGAGTGTCGCCTAGATTTGTTCAGAAATTAATAGAAGATGGTGAAAGTATTCAAAGTGTTGCGAGAGATAAAAATGTTGAATTGAATGCAAATTTTGATATTTCTGAACGTAAAGATGACGAAAGAATGGCTAAAAATGTTAATATAAGTAATTCCGGTGAAGAAGATGATCTAAAAATAGCTAAAAATGTTAATAAAAGTAATTGCTGTGAAGAAAATGATGTAAAAATAGCTGAAAATGTTAATAAAAGTAATTGCGGTGAAGAAAATGATGTAAAATTAGCTAAGAATGTTAATATAAGTAATTGCGGTGAAGAAAATGATGTAAAAATAGCTAAAAATGTTAATAAAAGTAATTCCGGTGAAGAAAATGATGTAAAAATAGCTAAAGACGTTACATCGGATAGTAACGTAAAACAAAATAAAGTTGAAATCAGCTCAAATGCTAAATTGGTTACTAAATTTGTTACTTCTGATAGAATTTTACGTAGACGTCAAAGCGCTTTTGTAAAGCCATTAGAAGACGTTAGTGAAGATGACCATTTTGTTAACGTTAATAGAAAAGTGTTAAATAGACGTAAAAGTTTATTTATTAGTGGTGAAAGCGTTGCTATGGAATATAATTTAGTTAATACTTGTGAAAAAAGCAAAGAAAATAAAATGGTCTTGCGATCTCGTACTTCTAAAAGTACAATTATTAATAATGACTTAAAGAGATGTGATACAGTAGATGCAAACAATACAAAATGTTTATTGTCTAAACGTGTGGGCAATAAAGAGAAAAACAGTGTGGATAAAATAATGCCGCATCAAGTTGTTAATGTTGTTAATGAAGTTGAAACTTTGAAAAAATTTGATGTGAAAAATTGCTGTGTTGCCGTAAGCAAAAATGATGAACGCAAAATAGTTTCTAGGGTTATTAAAGATCACATTTGGTATACTTTTTGTAACAGGCACGATATATTGAAAATATTGCATAGCAACAGAGCGCCCGGTGTTTTTTCAGAATTTAAACTACCAGAGTGTATTCTTAAATACCATAAACAAAAATATATTCATTCGAATGATGGCGTTGTCCCATCGACAAGTTGCCATGCAAATTTGTTTGATTTTAATCATTTTGATGATTCTCACTGTGTCGTTGAAAATTGTGAATTAGATGTTGTTGAAATTACTTGGAAAAATCAATTATTCAATGATTTCAATATTAGTAAATGTATCAATGATGCAAACGTGTTTAAAAATGTTAAAGCAGAGTTGGTAAGTAAAATTGTTAAGAATGTGAGCGACAGATATGTAAATAAAGAAATGGATTCAGTTGATAATATAAGTAGAAACGATTGCTTTGGTCAAGAGATTGTATTATCGGATGATGCTGCTTCAAAAGACGCATTTGTGAAGAAAAATATGATTAATTCTGATCAAAATGGTGTTGAATTGATTAAAAATAATGTTAAAAATATCAATTTTAATAAAAAATCGCGTATTACAAATGTTAAAATTGATGTAAATAGTGATTCGTTGATAAAATATATTGGTAATGTTAATGTTTATGAATCGAATACCGACAATGATAGTTTAGATGAGCAATCGATAAGAATGAATTCAAATGCTTTAAAATGTCCTGGTTTAATAGTGCCTGTAATAGATAATACAAGTAATTTAAAAAGCTGTGAAATGACGTTCACAAATGAATTATTTGAAAACGTAGGTAAAAATGTTAAGAAACCAAGTGCCAACAAAAAGTTGGATGATTTGAATAGTGAAATGAAACCAAGTGTGAACGAAAAGATGGATGAATTCAATAGTGGAATGGTTTCTAATCAAGAAGTCGATGGTAATAATGAAATTGGTGAAGCATCTTGTAACGAATCAATAGAAATGGATGAAAATGTTTGTTTGATTAATGAAAGACTTGATGATGAGCATGACTTGTATGGAAATAAACCTTTTTACTGCGAAACAATGAAAAATATTGATTTTTCTTCTGATATAGTACAAGTTAATAGTGTATCTTATGTAGGAGAACATTCTAAAAGATTTGAAAATTTAAATTTGTATGAAAATAATGATTCTTTTGATGGTATTACAAAAACAAATGAAGGAATCCGCAGTTGTGGCAATGAATTCATTGATTGTGGTTCAAAAACATTAAAAAACAATATTTTTACACAAAAAATGGCAAAGTTTGATGAAAATGTAATGTTAAATGAAGGAAATCACAGTTTACAACATAATATCGATCATTTTTCTTCACAACAATTAGGTTTATGTTCAAAAGATGTTGTGGATTTTGAAGAATACATAGTTTGTAATAATATTGTAACAAAAAAAGACGACGCACACGCAAAGTTGAATGAGGAAACAAATCAATGCATTGTTAACAATTTGGGACGTAGCTTTGTAAGTGCGACACAAGATTTAAAAGAAAATTGTGATTTCAAATCGAGCGTCGCTGACAATGAAACATTTGCTGTCGTTCAAAATGACGCGAATAACGTGTTGAACGATATTTTTTCTTCGCAAACGTCTAGTACTGCGTCAATTGTGTTAGGTTCACAAGATCTTGTGGATGTAGAAGAATATATTTTGTACAGTAAAGTAGTAGCGAGAGATAGTGACGCATGTGAAACGTTGAATAATGAAATAATTCAATGCGATGATTTGGTTCCTAGCTTTGTAAGTGCGTTAGTCAATTTAAATAAAAAAAATATCATTTCCCGTGACATTGAGGATTGCATTCCTAATTTTGTGCGTGCGTCAAATGTTGTAAATAGTATTGTTGCTAGTGATGTTGATGATTTGACGCATAGCTTTGAAAGCGCGTCGGATATTTTAATTGCAAATAATCTTGACGCGCAAAATGACGCGCATAATGTGACGCGTAATAAATTAATATCGAGTTCGTCAGAAAATCTTGTCAATAATTTTGGTTTCAACTTTGTAAGTGCGTCAGATTGCATTTCAAATAATAAAGAAACCGTTGAAATAAATGACGCACGTAAAAATTTGATAACGTTTACTGAAAAAATTGACGACAATTCGTTTGTAAGCGCGTCAAATTATGTAAAAGATGATTGTATTGTATCTGGTGATTTCGGTGCCGTCAAAAATGACGTACACGATACGTTGTTAAATGTCGATGTTAATTCAATGACTAATAATTGTTGTGATGAAATGTTGGAGAAAAACGCACTCGGAATAGAAAATCAAATATTGGAGAATTTTGAAGATGTCGAAGAGTTGTTTTGCAGCAGCGACGAAGGCGACGAGAACGTAGCGGATGCTGCGTTCTTAAAGCAGGCCGACAGGAAGTTTATGAAAGATTCTACGTCTCCACAAAATTTAAAAGAAATGTGTGAAGAAAACAAACAGAAGGAAGATATTTCCTGTAGAGTTACAGAAGACATTAATTCAATTGATAATGATTCTATTACTCTTCCTAGTAATTCTGCTTGTAAAAATGATGATGAGAATTCAATTACGTCATTAAAATCAAATAATTTGAAAGAAAGCGATAATTATTTGACTCTACCCAACGGTAATGCATTAAATTGCATTGTTAAAGTATTGCCAACTTATGAATATGAAGAATACAAAAGCAACATGGAAGTCATCCGATTGACTCAGAGTAAGAGTTACGTTCGAGATGACGCAAATGTTTGTGTAGACGAAGATTTTGATGGAACGGATTACGAGATACGTAAATCTTTGACGCAGCATTCGACCGTCAGAGGCACCATGATCATGGAATCTTTCAACGTGCTGTATAACGACGAGTACGATACTAATGACGCGTGCGAAGCTTGGGCAACGGATAATCGGCGAGAAATATTGCACGATAATGCTTCGGACGATTCGTTTGACGTGCGTGATGATTATTTTTTCGACGGAAGTAATAACGCATATCCTCCGAAAGGGTTGCCATCGTTTTACGACGGTTTTGGCAATGTGAGATCTTACGCTGCAGAAAGTTATGGCAGCGATAATCTTTCTGAATTCACTTGGGACGATTCGGCAAGCTTGGTATCGTCAAATGTGTTGTTTTCCCAGCGTTCGGCTGTGGGAAAAAAATCTCTAAATGCGGGGGAAACGTCCTCAGTTAAAATAATCCGCAACCGTTTCAGAGATCTCACATTTTGGAGTTACCAATTGAAAGATTTCGAAAATGAAGCAAATAATTATGATTCTTTTTCTTTAGCAAATTATTTTGAGTCATTCGGAGATGAATTCGATTTGGGATGCGTCGTCGATTTTAAAGCGCGGGGTTCATCGTGCTTGTATGTGTATGCGGAGAAGAAACGTAAGAGACGCGTGTTCGGACGTTTCAATTTCAAACGTGCTGTAGATAAAAAGATCGTAATCAATCGGTTCCTGAGTAAAGAAAACACCGAAAATGAAAAGAACATTTGCATGCGTGCTAACGGGGTGAATTTAAAAATGCCTTGTAAAGTTCGTAATGATAAAGAAGATGAATTGTTTGAAGCACACAGAAGAATCGCGGCTGAAAATTTCATCGGGATGAATTTAAATTTGTTTCCGATGGCTCAGAAAAAAACAAAAGACTCTCGCGTCAAAAGCGTCGAGTCTTCGGAAGATTCTGACGAATTGTGCGTCGATCACGACGTGTTTTGCTTGTATTTGACCGAGAATTCGTATACGTGCTTGGACTCTGACGAAAGTGCGTACGATAGACGTCCAATATTTGCATTGCGTAAAGAATTTTGCATTAAGGGACGAAATTCTATGATGAATTTTAGATTGCCGGGATCTGTGGGAACTGTTATGGAAGAGCTTCGACAAGCAGTTGATAGTACGTTAATTAATGCAGATTTTGATATGAGTAAAGGTTACACTCTATACACTGCGAAGAGAGTTCCTTTTTATGTAGTCCGAACCAAATATTATCAAACGTATTTACAAGTGTTTAAAATCGTCGGTCGCGAACGTGATAAAAAAAAAACCAAGCGTAATAAAAGAGTAAAACAGCGTAAAATTAATAATTCTTCAAGAAACTTAGATTCTTTTTTGGCTTCTAAAAGTGGATCATCGAAAAAATTAAAGAAAATTGAATCTTTGAGTCATTTAGACACTTTGGGTTGCAAAAATGCAACTATTGACACAAGGCCTAAAAGGCAATGCGCAGAAAAGGCAAACAAATCGGTTCAAAAGGCATTTGAAGACGTTTCCGATGATGATTTTGACTGTTGGGGAGAGGATAGTGACGCAGGTGGCAATTATCGGCCGAGCGATTTTGATTCTTCGGATTCGAGCTCGATCGACGAATCGGAGCAGAGCTCAGAAGGTGAAGAGAGTGGCTGTGAGACGAGCGGCTCGGATGAAGAATGCGAGGAAAATGAAGACGGCATAAGGATTTTTAAGATTAAAAAGTCTCTCGGTAAATAATTTTTTTTTTTCACTATTTCTGCTTGGATATTGTAAATTGCCGCAAAAATTATCTTTACCTTGTCCCAGAACACCTGTTTTCTCGGAAGCCCACGTGGGAATATACGAGGGTTATCCGTAAAATAAGGTTCCTATCGCTACAGTCCTGAAAAGCACTGTTATGGCGGACTTAGGCCTAAGTGACTACCATCTCTTCCCTGACATGAAGAAACACCTGGGTGGAATGCATTCCGGTGACAGAGAAGAGCTGAAAGAAGCGGTTCTCAGGTATCTGCGTGACTTGGCGGCAGATATTTTGACTCGGGCATTCAAAAGCTCGTATACCGCATGCAAAAATGCATTGACCTCGGTAGAAAAATAGGTAAATGTCTGAACTTTCCAAAAATGTACGCATTCATGGAATTAAACATTTTTTACACTGTGAAAAATAACTAGGAAACTTATTTAATGGATAACCCTCATATAATATGGCAGTAGTCTCTTCAAACCCCTAGTGCATATCTTTTTTTTTATTGTAATTTAATTAATTTTATGATTTTATTGATGAGTTTCCAAAAACGATAAATAGAGGTTATACAATAGATAGGCAATCATGTTTAGTGTTGCCATGTGGTTACATCACAGTAATAAAGATTTAATATATATATATATATATTTGTTGGTTTCTAGTGTCTGGCCACCCCGAGAGACAGAATCTGCTGCTGGTTAATCTGCCATCTGATGGAAAAATCATCGGAATCAAATTGTTCCAAGTAAATATATATAATTTTATAACCTATACTATATACTCCCTCGTATATAAAAGGAAATTGTGTTAGTTACAGTATTTATAACTCTTGATTCGTTGGAGTAATCTTGATAGAAAAGTAGATATTAAAACATTTAAAAAAAACAACCACCGGAAATAAATATTTATAAAAATTTAAGAAATTCGTATTTTCGTACATTTTATATGGAACGGCCATTTAAATTTTTGGTGATTCCATTAGATGGCGTTTGCTTGCCAAACCGAAGTTCGTGGGTTCAATCCCTGACGGATTAAAAAAGAAAAAAGTATTTTTAATCGATATCTACACTTTATAAATAGCCCCGGTTGGTGTGATTTTGATCCCTCACTCATAAAATGCCATTTATAGCCTATTAACCCTTTAATTGTTAAGAATTTGCTAAGCGAACTTCCAAAAAAACAGTTCATACTTCATATTAAGCAAATAAAAATTTGCCAATAAAAAAATATAAACATCAAAAATTAAAATATCCAAACTCTAGACTTAGAGATCATATATGATGTAAATAATAAATGTTTATTACTGGCAACTTGTGTTTAGATGAGTCGCTTAGTAACCAAAGGATCCAATTGATGCATTACTTATTTATGATGACTTTCTAACAACACGTCACACAAAGCTTGAAGTATGAATCCGTATGATATGTTTCAAACTAATATTATTACAAAATCAAAGCTCCAAACAATTTTTATGGAATACCAAAATAAAAACCATAACTGGTTGATATATAAACCTTAAAAAAAATGTTTAGATGAGCCTTGAATATTCGACGTTTCATCTTTTTCGCTTGAGAATCGACCGTCGAATATTCGACGCTTAGTAATTAAAGGGTTAATCAAAATTGTTGGAAGATGAAATGTGTCCCATAAAGATTACCGATTCATAGTGAATTCCTGTAATAATAAGAATGATGCGTGAATGTCGGCCTGTAGTCTATGACGTTGAAGGATCAACACTCCACATGCAGTGCTTTGAAATATGTAGAATGGTCATATTTAACTGAACTTGATCGATTGAATTGCATATAGAAGGTATTTTGTGTCTGCCGCATTCAAGCATAGGGTAGATTTGTCCTTTATATAACCACACCTAGTTTTTTGGATGCGAGACAGGATTTATACTTAATTGACTCATAATATTAGTAAGTATGAACTTTCTTCTGGGTACCCCTATTATAATAGGCTTTGAAAACTGATGCTTGGATAGACTATAGTGAGTATAATGGTTTAGATTTGTGAAGAAAGGTGAGGAAAAAGAACAGGCCTTTCTTAACCTGTTAACCGGGGAATTTAATTTTGCTAATGTTAAAGAGAAAACACGCGGCGATTCCGTGCAACTAGATGCCTAGATGTACATGGTATATGATGAACAAACAAAATAAGCCGTAGCTTGTCACGCCCGGTAGAGTGTCATTTCAGAAGTGTCTTCACGGAATATAACGTCATACCCGGTTAACAGGTTAATATCTCATGCCAAGCACTTGCTTTCAATACCCATTGTTGCTTAGATACTTGATTGTAATTTTTATTTTTAAGGGTCGACCAGAGTCGTTTGCTAGCCCTGCTGCCCGCGTTCAATGGGAAGACACCATGGCCAAGAATGCCATCAAGCTCAAGAAACAACTGGGTAAGACAGTCTAATCAATATTTCTTTTTTTACCATATCCATTCCAATATTAGTGCATATGGACACCGCAAATTGCCGTTTTTACAATTCTGTAAGCTAAGATGCCTATACCTTGTCCCAAAACACTTGTATACCTGGAGGTTCACATTGAACGTAGATGGTTCCTGGGAGCCTCCAGAGCAAGAGTCCACTTGCATGGACTGCGGCTGTAGTACCAGAGAAATATTTGGGTGTTCGATGATCAGGGTTTTTTCTTTAAGAAGATCGGATCATAAAACCGACCCTCCCGGGTGGCTCAACCCTTCCGGGGGCATGTATAGAGCTTAGATTTAATTAAATAAATAATTAAAAAATCAAGCTTGGTCAATAATAGGTTTCCATTTTTTGGGATAATTATTGATTCATTTTACATTATTTTTTTACTGATATTTAATATATTACTGGCATTTTAATTATATAACTAAACAAATTCATACTGACACAGTGGATACAGACAATTTATTTAGTTAACTGCTGATTAATTTAACTTCCGGCGGTCATAGCTCAGTGGTCAAAGCGTTTGCTTTGCAAGCCAAAGGTCGTGGGTTCGATCCCCGACGGAGATTAAAAAAAAAGGATTCTTAATAAATTTCTGAGCTCTAAAATACCCCCGCTTGGTGTGAATTTGATCCATCACCCGTAAAATGTCAGTCATAGCCTATTAATTAAAATTGGTGGTAGACAACAGTCATCCTGTAATAATAAAGGATGATGCGTGAATCTCGGTCTATGACGTTGGCGGATCAACACTCCACATGCAGCGCTTAGCCATAAACACCATGGTAAGCGTCATAGAATTCCACAGATGAGACTTCAGAATTACCATCACCATCTGTCGGTATTCTCCTGTATGTGTTTACATAAAAATAAAACTTATTGCCAAAACCTTGAATAAGTTACTGAACCAAGTAATACAGTACTTTTTTTTATAAACGTGTCCCAACCATGTTCACCTTCGCATCTTTATTTTTAAATTAAATTTTTTACTAAACGCATGCAGGAGAGCACACCCGGTCAAGACCAGTGCACTCTATGACGCTCAGCCCGGGAGGCTGGATGCTGCATGCGGGAAACGTGTGTTGTGTTCGTGTTTATGTGTGGGTTGGGGAGATTGCAAGTGTATATTTATCTATCTCTTGAAGAGATCCAGATTGTAGGAAGGAGGAAACACAGACGCTGGAAGAGCATTCCATAGCTTACCGGTGGCATTAAGAAAGGAGCTTTGGAAACTGCCAGTCTTGATCGACTTGTCATTTTTTGTTTATTTTTAGAATACGGACAAATCAAACCCGAAGACATCCCAACGCAGCTGGAGAAGGACGTGAAGCTCGCAGACGATGATTTCTTGAAATTGAAAAAAGACATGGCTCTCGGTGAGTGCTCGTGAATAGCAAACATACTGATATCCTCCTCTCTGAATTCGATATCGAATTACTGGGTGACAGGATGCAGGAGCAGATTAATAACACAAAGAACTGGTTTTCGACGCACAATTCACGTTTATTTTAAAGAAAGACTTGAGATTTCTACCCACGACCCGATACGATGGCATGTCGCCAGTCAATTGACTACTGCCGGACACTGACATGCTGCGCCGCCAATGATCGCGGCAAAAAAGCGAATTAAAGATGACAGTTGCACCAACGTGAAATGTAGCAACTGTCATAACAAATAAAATGGCCTGTGATTGCCTGTTATGTTCCAACAGAAAAATTCAATATTTGCACCAATATCATACTTTGGATATCTATAAAATGTTATATTTAGAGTTATAATTGTAATATTCTACACACTTAACACATTGTTTGCAGGAGACATAGTAATACGTTTCTTACTCTCTGGTGGTGGACATCGGGTAACGTAATACTACGTGTGTACGGAATAACGGATCTTGTTGCTAAATCATATGTCTTACTTCAAACTACACATTTCACTCATAAATTTGTAACTGTTATGCTTTAGTTTTAATTTATTAATAAATTATGAAAAGGAAAAAAATGTCTAAAAATATACAATTTTTTGAGTGCTCGAAGAAACCTTGACGCAGATCTCTTTGGCTTGATTTTTTTTTACCTTCAATGCAATAATTGTTTTTATCGCCATCTTCACTCCGGCAACCTTCTTTGAAGGAGCTGCAGAACCGCGGATCACCAGACGAATAAAGCTTCATCGGGATTTGAACTGACACCGTCGAACACACTATTTTACCACTTGACTATGCTGCCACGCAATCCTTCTAAAATGTTATTATCATTTATTTTTACAGATATACAAATGAATCGGCTGAGTTTTTTAAAAACTGAAACCAAGCTCTTGGAGTTGGAGGAGAGTATAAAGCGAGCATTGAACTACTCTTCACCAGAGGCTGAAGCGTGCTGTAGTTCGCTGGACCAGATCGCAAGTAAAAAAATACACTACTTTCATTCTAGACTTTTTGTGTTCGATCCCCGAATAAATTTCTAATACGCCAACTACACACTTTTGCCGGCGGGTATAGATTAGTGGTTGAAAATATAGTATTTTATATATTTATTATCAGCCTGTATCTGTACACAGCTGAACGTAAGCCTCTTATATGAGTCTCTATCCTCTGCCTTCCCCATCTAGGTCACTCCTGCTGTTCTTCTTATGTTGTCAGTCCATCTTGCAGGGGGTAGGCAAACGCTTTGACCATTCAGCTATACCCGCCGGCAAAAGTTATTCGGTGCAAACATGTAAAACATAAAAAAATGTTATAGATATCAATTATTTAATCCTTTCGCATTGGCATATGCCGTCATAAGATTCCCCGACCGTTGACATCGGTTGACGTGATATATATATATACAGTGGTGCCTCACACAACGAACTTAATTCGTTCCAGGAGCAAGTTCGTTATGCGAAAAGTTCGTTATGTGAAACGCGTTTTCCCATAACAATACATGTTAAAAAAAATAATTCGTTCTGTAGCATAAAATATGCTAAGATGACATAAAAAAAGATAATTTTTTTGTTATTATTTTTATTTAGATACATCTAAAAACATAATGAAAAAAACACACATTTTTTAATTTTAAGAAATAATCGAATCTTGCACATCTTCATCCATTTTCCGCTTTTTGGCCGATGGTGCAGTGAAAAACCTGTCCAAAGTCGTTTGTGTCTCTCTTTTCTTCAACATCTGCCGGAAATAACGGACAAGAGTATCGGAGTACAGGTCGTTGATCCTGTTTGCTTCAGCGGAATCCGGATAGTGGGCATTGGTAAACTCCTGAACTGCTTTCCATTTGACCAGGATGCTGCGATACGTGCGTAAGTTAAGCGTACTACGCAGTGACTAACGAGTCTAACGACTGCCTGCGCGGGAGGATGCAATTAATCGGCAGTGATCGTAGAAGATCGGGCGACTTCGTTGTAATGATGAACGATTGCTGCGACACGTGCGTAAGTTAAGCGTACTGCTCAGTGACTAACGACTGCCTGCGCGGAAGGATGCAATAAATCGGCAGTGATCGTGTGAAGTGGGCGACTTCGTTGTGTGAAGCGAAGTTCGTTGTGTGAAGCGAAGTTCGTTGTATGAATCGTGAAATGAACGAAAAGGAAGTTCGTTGTGTGCAGCGTTCGCTGTGCGAGGCGTTCGTTATGCGAGGCACCACTGTATATATCGTTTTGCTACTTTCTTAGAATAGTTTTTTATGCATCATCTGATAGCTAAAGGATACAAGAACCAATGTAATGTTTGAAAATAGACCAGATAAGTACATTTATGCTTCAAATATTAGTTTTATAACACCGAGCCATAATGAAAGGGTTAAGTAAATTCTCTGGGATCATCTTTGGTATATTGGAAGTTTTTGTTTTCTAGGATTGAATTTGCAGCCTCTGATGCTTCTGAAGCATCCCTTTCTGGTAGAGACCATGAAGAGGACCCGGCGCTATGTGGGCAACCCCAAGGGCTGGTCGCTCACGCCCGAGCAAGCACAGCAGTTCCCTCCTCTGGCGCATCAGATACGCAAGAAGGCCGAAAATTGCTATAACATCTACAAGGTAACACCACAACAATAATTACGACATTCTGAGCGTCCAGCTGGGCGGTATAGTCCATTGGTGAGAGCGTTTGTTTGTCATTCAGACACTGTCGGTTCAAATCCCGATCAAGATCGATTTTTAAAATTTGATTTAATAAAATCTAAGCTCTATACATGACCCCGATAAGTTTGATCCACCCCTTAACCCTTTCCACTCCAAGCATTTTTTTGTTTTATTCCAGCAGCTCCACGACGAAATTGTAAATTTATTATGTAAATGTGTTTTTTTAGTGTACACACAGTTTACGGCTCTAGTTTTACACACAATTCGCTTTCGTTTCAAATTTCTTACATTTTTCTTGACATTATGGGTTGAAAATATATTCACTAATTACACAATAAATTAAAGTACATAAAAATTAATCACTTATAAATGTCTCAAAATTACAATCTAACGCTTCTTATTAAAAAATAACACAAACGGACAACATATGTTTACGAAACCTCGGCGAGATAGTAACTGTTTTGTTTTGTCTGCCGCCCGCTAGCACTCGCCGAAACACACCATTCTTTTGTTTACGTCAGGTAGTCGCGAAGGGTCCCAACTTTTTGAAATGTTTACACCTTGACCTTTTTGATTGGTCAGTGCTGCATTTATATTCACCTTCAGAACTAAATTAAATACATCCATTATTAGTTTAAAAAAGGGCGAATTTGAAACATGTGTAGAATGACCCACAACTCAATACATATCGTAAAAAAAAAATTGACGAAGGAATGTCGGAATACGAAACAAAATTATATTCAATATAGTATTCGGATAAATCCGCACCTCGCACGGAAGCGACGTGTTTTTTTCAGGGCGTGGGATAAATCCTCACCTCGCACGTAAAGGGTTAAAGAATCACAGGGTTGAATGCTTGTGAGCAGCAATTTTTTAAACTTTTTTTGTGTCGTTTTTTTCAGTCTCTGTTTACAATCCCGGAAGGAGTGACCTTTCTGGAAGCTTTTGTGTTGCGTCTCAATCAATTCCAGAAGGGCATAGAAGACATGCCGGAGAGCGAAGTGCTGCAGATGGTCGACGATCCACCGGGTAAGTTGAAACCATCTTCATTTCATACATTTTTTTTTTGTTTTTTTGTAAACACACAGAAGAATACCGACAGACGGTGATAGTAATTCTGAAGTCTCATCTGTGAAATTCTTTGACGCTTACTATGGTGTATATGGCTAAACGGTGCATGTGGAGTGTTGATCCGCCAACGTCATCGACTACAGACCGAGATTCACGCATCATCCTTTATTATTACAAGAATTTACTATGAATGGGTGGTCTTCATGGGACGACTTTCGTCTACCACTAATTTTAACTAATAGGCTATGTCTGGCATTTTACTGGTCATGGATCAAATTCATACCAACAATTTTTTTTTTTTAATCTCTGTCGGGGGTTGAACTTACGATCTTTGGCTTGCAAAGCAAACGCTTTTGACCATTGAGCTATGACCGCCGGCAAATATATACTAACTTATCTAAACATAATCAACTAACATCCCCCATCTTTAACAAGTCTCTGGTTTGTCATCGGATCTCGTGGAGCAAGGATGGCTTTTAGGTTTAGTCGTGTGTGGCGATTTGTTTAGATACAATATTTCATTGTAGAGGGCTTCTTTAGGGTTGACTTCACTAAGTCATCAACCCTGAAGAAGACACAGTGTCCAATGTCTTCGCTCTTACTTAAATCTGGTGCTGCGCACAATTTCGGGGAATAACCCCGTCTTACTGTATTTCAAAGCAAAAAATGGCTTTCTTTATCTCAAAAAACTTACTATGTTTATAAAATGCATTGGTATGTCAAGGTGCCACTGGCTATTGAATATTTATATTATTACAGGTATGCTGCAGGCTGATATCACAATACTAAGGACAGCCGCAAAGAACCTTCGTGAAGAAAGGAAAAAAGAAGGCATCGTCGACAAGACTCCTTCAAAAGTGGTAAATATCTTCTGATATCCTCCTCTTCCACTTAGGACATCGATTTACTGGATGAAAGTTGCTGGATCAGGTTCACAATACAAACACTTGTTTCTGTTTCACATATTACGCGTTTATTTCTCACAAATGTCGCCCGCCATAGCGAACGCCCAAGGCGCGCGCACTATGACGACCGAGCGTTAAACTTCAACTGACTACCGCCCGCGTGTTCTGTGACTGACAGCACGCTCTTACATCTCTGCGGTGCCAACATGCTGCCCAAAAAGCGAATTCAAGATGGCAGTGGTACCAACAAGAAATGGGCCCACTGTCATAACAAATATTTTTGGTGTATGCAAATACCGTGCAACATTATATAATTATTATTAATCAATACAATTAACATTAGATGTGCATGTCAGGCGAGCAAACAAAATAAGAGACAAAAGATCGTTTTTTGAGGCTTTACGGCATCAGCCTTAAGGAGTTATTATCAAGCTGATATCACTTCTTTACCGTTTCACTAAATTTTAATTTCATGGAACTCAAAACTTGTCCAGGCCTCGGGAGCGTCAGGCTGATCGTCTGATCTTGATCATCCAACCTCACATAATGGATCTGATTAGATAGTTGATTCGATGCTCCTGAGGCCTGGACCAAAACAACAACATACAAGGGACCATTAAGTAAAATATTGATGCACTATAGGAACATCCACCGGGCGGCATAATCTAGTAAAAGTATTTGTTTGTCATTCAGGCGTCGTCAGTTCAAAAACCAACCAATGTTTGAATTTTTAAAATTGATTTAAACAAACCTTAGTTTTTTTTTTTGCCGGCGGTCATAGCTCAATAGTCAAAAAGTTTGCTTTGCAAGCCAAAGGGTGGGTTCGATCCCCGACGTTTAAAATAAAGAGATTAAAAAAAAAAGGTTTTTTAATCGATTTCTGAGCTCTAAAATACCCCTAGTTGGTGTGAATTTGATCCATCATTCGTAAAATTTCAGTCATAGCCTATTAATTAAAATTGGTGGTAGACGAAAGTCGACCCGTGAAGACCACCCATTCATAGTAAATTCCAAGTTATTCCGTCGCGTGAGGCAGGATGAGGAGCAGGACAGCAGACAAACACTTCCTTTTAGAAGCACAGATTATATTTACTTTAAAAACATTTCAAGCTTTCAACCACGCGGTTGACATGCCGCGTGGCCATAGCGTGAACCTTGCTTCGCCAACGGGTAAAGACCGACTGCCGGCCGTCCGCACTTCCGCGGCCCGTGCTCGGTCACCAGCGCCGCCGGTGGAAAAACTGTGTAACTAGCCCCAATGTGGCCACATACATAAAGGTATGGCAAGCGACAAAAATACAAGACGAAAGATTGTTTATCGAGGTTTTCGGTACCAGTGAGCAAGGGCTACATCGTGCTGATGTCAATATATATAGCGGAGCTTACATGGTGTGTGTGTTTATGATATTTGATTAATTGTGTATTCTTTTTTGTTTACAGTCAAAACCCGCTTCGGAAACATCTTCGGCAAAAAAAGATAAACCAAAATGAAAAACTCGCCATCGTGAAGAAAAAACAATCTTTTATAATTGTGACAGAGACTTTTAAGTAGCCTATAAGTTAGATAAGGATAAACAAATACAGACAAACAATCGTTTTTTTAATTATTACTATTGTTAACCCTTTGGGTGCGGCCGTTGTTTTTATCATCGTTCCATAAGAAGTGTCGATAATCCTTGAGAAAATATTTTTTTTTTTTTTTAGTTTATTTGTCAAACACTTGCAACAAAAAAGGCCATTGTGGCACACGCCATTTAGGCGCGCCCATCACGGCCGCGAGCGTTGTTCGACTGACTGCTCGCTCTGACATCTTTTCGTTGCCAACTGACAAAAGCGAATTCAAAATGACAGTGGTACCAACAGGAAATGGGCCAACTGTCATAACAAATATTTTGGCGTATGCAAACACCGTTTAACATTATAAAATAAAAACTAACATTATTAGATATGCATGTCAGGCGAGCGAACAAAAATAAGAGTCAAAAGATCGCTTTTCGAGGCTTTACGGCATCAGCCTAAAAGAGCTATATCAAGCTGATATCAGTATGTGTAGGACGCCGCATCTAAAGGGTTTAGAAACTGATGTAAATCTTTATAAATAAGCAAGTCTTTCATTTTCAAGTTGTTCAAGAAACCGATTCTCTTTGAACCAGTCTCCATAGAGGTTGCTTTCTTGATCCTCATTAGTATTATTGACTTTTAAAATTTCCTCTTTTCTGAATTTTATGTTTTCTTTCTATTTTTAAACCATAGCGTCCTGCGATTCACATTTGAAATCTATGAAAGACTTTGAACATCACATTGAATCTTTTTTAGCATATTCTTGAAAATATTTACTTATATTTAGATACCTGTATTTTTAACATCTAATTTTTAGCCGCTTCTGTGCCAAGAGCGAGATTACTCGCATTCTTGGCCGTGCCCAGCAGGCCGGCTATAGAAAAAGAGCGAGTATTCTCGCTCTGGATTGAGCCTCTGTGTCATCGTATGTCCCGTTTTTTTGGTTAATTTAAAATATTGAACACACAGTGACATCTCTTGCTGCCATGTTGAAATAATTAGCTACTACGTATTGTCAAGAATTATCGATAATACATCCATTTTAAAAATAGTTTTGATTTTTCAAAAAAATGGCGACCCTCGGGGTCTCCCCACACGAAAACCGCTTGGCATAGAAAAGGTTAACATTTTAAAGCTGATTTTAGCGCGTTTGTGAGCATTTAAAGCTGATTTTAGCACGTTTGGGAGCATTTAAAGCTGATTTTAGCGCGTTTGGGAGCATTTAAAGCTGATTTTAGCCTGTTTGGGAGCATTTAAAGCTGATTTTAGCGCATTTGGGAGCATTTAAAGCTGATTTTAGCGTGTTTGGGAGCATTTAAAGCTAATTTTAGCATCTATTTAATATTTTTTAGCGTCTATTTTTATAAGATTCAAATAAATAACAATTCCAATACTTAATGAAAAAATATTTGAAAGCATAAAATTTCGCAAACAGATGATTTTAGCATCTATTTGCATATTTTTAGAAATTCGTATTTATTAGCATCTATTTCGAATTTTAACATCTAGTTTGTATCTATTGCAAAATGCTAAAAATACAGGTCTCTACTTATAATATAAATAATAAAAAGAAATTAACTGTTAAACACAGACGATGGAAGAGCATTCCTTAGCTTACCGGTGGCATTAAGGAAGGACCTTTGGAAACTGCCAGTTTTTGGTCGACATATATTAACCGTGTATGGATGTTTGGCAAGTGTAAGACGAGTTTGTCGGTTGTGGGTGGGTGCAGGAGGAATTAGTTCTTTAAGTTCTGAAGAGCAGCGACCGTGGTAATAGCGGTAGAAAAGACTTAGTGAACCAATCTTATGCCTGTGTTTCATTCCAGCTCCGAGCTATTTGAAGGACAGTGTCTCTCTAACCTACCATCACAAAACAATTCTTGCCGGATAAAAATAGAACTGCTGGATTCACTCTTTTTGGTTTCGAAAAAAAAAAAAATGCTTTCCTATGTAACTGTGTAAAATAAATCTATAATAATTTTCTCAACATTACATGATGAAATGTATCCTGACACCAGAAAGCCTCGGGTTATACTGGAGTATAATGAAATTAAAGGACCGTATTCATTCTGATTAACAGATCAATAAAATATTATGTTTTACATTATTTAGATTTTTGTTTAGTTTTTTGTTTAACCCTTTACGTTCAGAATAAGATTTCATAAAAAGTCACGAAATAAGTCAATTAGCCAATGAAAAATAAAGTTGAATATTTAAGCACGATTTTTTTCATGTGTTTTGATTGGTCAGTGCTGCATTTATATTCACCTTCAGAACTAAATTAAATAAATCCATTATTGTTTAAAAAAAGGGCAAATTTGAAACATGTGTAGAATGACCCACAACTCAATACATATCGAAAAAAAAATTTGACGAAGGAATGTCGGAATACGAAACAAGATTATATTCAATATAGTATTCGGATAAATCCGCATCTCGCACTGAAGCGACGTGTTTTTTTCAGGGCGTGGGATAAATCCGCACCTCGCACTTAAGAGCAGTGCAAGTTGGTGCGGATATATCCGCACCTCGCACGTAAAGGGTTAAGAAAGTATTTTTTTGTTTTGTTAAGTACTGTTATTCATCATTTTTTATAACCTTACAGTAATTCCTTTTTCCTTTTAACATTTATATAAAGAAAACACCATTTACATGAAGAAACTTGACGATGTAAAATTTACGCCATGTTCAAGGGAAACTACAGCACGCTACTGGAAGCTTAAATATGTTATTTTGTAATTTATCTAATTCAAGCATTAAATTGGTTGTTGCCATAACGTTAGACATGTACGTTAGAAGTGTTCATAAATACGTATTACATTATGGAATAGAACCAAGGATTACCAAACATCATTAAGATTTTCAAAGTACTAGAACCTACATTGATGTCACGACCTATCGTCCCTAGACAATTCGTTCAATGACTCATAACGGTAACGACGTGAGGCGCAATGGACATCTGGTGCACGGGGCATTTGGAGCACTGGATTTCTCGCTAACCTAACCATTAGATTTTTCTAGTGATCGTAGAGTCCAGAGATCCATAGGTCTCATTAATGAAATAATTTAGGTTAGCGAGACATCTAATGCACCAAATGTCCTGTGTACCAGACGTCCAGTGCGCCCCACGTCATTACCGATGAGTCGTTTGACGAATTGTCTGGGGAGGAGATGCGGCGGAACCGCCTACTTCACGTTACAAGTTTGCCAACTGAGTAAAAAATAAATGCTTGTACAGAACGGTGCATAAAAAACGTGGCTTGGTTCGAGTCCTTATTATGGTAGGTAAATATTTTAATATTATAAGTTTAAATATTGTTTTACTTAGAATGTAATGTTTTGCAATAAGAAATATATAGAAATGATAAATGAAGAAAAGAAATGTTTTATTTTCTTGTCATCCATTTCTTTGGGGACAATAGTGTACTTGCATTTACCTCCAATCCTTTCTCAACATATGTAAATTCGGTAAAATTATTTTCTACCTGTTATATCATCATTTTAATCCTCCCTGCTCCTGCCCACAACTAACTCTTAGTAATCACTCAAACAAGATGTGTTTGTGTAAAATTATTATTTTTAAACTATAATAGTCGTAGAACTGGCAAGCGGAGCGTTGGCTGACCCCCTGCAAGATGGAATGACGACATCATAAGAATAGCGGGAGTAGCTAGGATGCATAGAGTGGAGGATCGAAGAGGATGGAGACTCATGCGGTAGGCCTACGTTCAACAGTGGACTGACAAAGGCTGATAATAATTATAACGCTCTTTGAAGGAGACACTTGGTAATGAGACGAGATTGAACAAAGCCGCCCCTTAAAATCAAATGGTACAAACCTCTGACGAATAAAAAAAAAGTTTTTTTCTGTCAGTTGGTACTATCCATGTTTTGTTCCAAGACATCTCTGTATTTACTCTGCCACATTCAACAGTGGGTGGACTGGCTGATGATGATGAACTACAGTTTGTCAAACAATTATCACGATCTCTTCTAGATAAATAATATATCCTTTCCACACCAACGTCCAGCCATCATAATTTTTTATTAAAATATTAATTTTCTAATACAAAATGAATTGTATTGGTTGGGTAAGTACGAGTAAGTTAGAATTGTAAGTTTAGTTGGTGTAGAGTTATGGCTTTTGGGTTGAACCGTATGTGTCACATGTGTGTGACATTAGAATAAAGCTGTAAAATGAGGCTAAAAATTCCATTTCAATTTCAATTTTATGTATTTATTTCAGAAACATTACAAATACAAATATATTTAATACGATCCTGAAATAAGATATGTATAATACAAGAGAAACAATTAGGTATTTATGATTAATAACAATAATTATTAAAAAGTCCCGAAGCTCGCTGAACAGAAGACTCCACGAAATTACTTTGATAAATAAATTCGTGAAGCTCATGTCTGAACTGGGCTTCTCTCAAGTGGAATATATCAATATTCGAAGCGATATGGTTGAACATGTAAAGCTCATGACCGCTATAGACGTCATACGCAGTGAATGGATTTTTTTTTATGCATTTTTTTTTCACTTAAAAATGTAGAAAAAAATATATACTAGCGTATTGTACCCTGTAAGTTACACACAAGGTTAGAATATACGTCTGAGAAATATTTGAAGAATGTAGGAGCCTATTCCATGTCAGCCTCGTTAGCTGCTCTTGTAGCCCCGACGATTTCCCTGATGAAGTTTAACAGCAAGGGACCGTCATAACTAAGCAGCAATTCAGGAAAATCCTTCCAAGAAATGGTAGAGACTCCAAGGCAACAACACAGAATGCGTCTCCTGTTCTCATGGATGATGCACTCCACGAGAGAGTGTCTCACCGTCTGTTGCATGCCTGGATCACATGGACTTGCATCGCAAGAAGAGAGGCCAAATCTTTTTAGAAATTCTCTAAAAATTCCGTGTCCGGTAAACACTTGCGTGAGATGAAAGTCCACGGAGTTCGTCTTTTCCCACGTTAATAAGTGTTCGATGGATGGAAAGAAAGACTTGATTATTCCTCCCGAGGTTGATTTTTGATATGCAGTGAATGGGTTAACAGATGGAGAAGTCATAATACAGAACCTCTACCTTTTCTCTTTATATCCCGGCTTTATGATTTTGTGGCTTGGATGCCTTCTATGGTGACAATGTAACATCATGTAATATAATTTATAAATAAAAATGCGTGTAATATTTTTATATGTTTTATTATTTTTATACATTCTTATAATAATTGCAGGATTTGCGCTGTCAATTTCATTTTTAAAAATTTCATCATAAAATGTTAAATAACACTAACAATACAAAATGATTACAATATATTGATAAAGACACTGTCTGAGGAACGTTCGAAAACTATCAACTTCACAAGTAAAAGAAACTATTGCAAATAGAATGCATTATTATTACCTTCACACAATACAAAGAAGTAAGTAGGTATTATGAAACAAAATTAAATCAAAACCAGCGCTCCATACCAGTGTCTTATATACAATATAGTATATACATATTTTGACATCTCCCTTACTTAAAAGGAAAGGCGATTTCACATCGCCGGGATCTTATTATGCCACGTGGTAGACAGATAAATATCTATATATGTGCCCATGATTATGAAAGTGGTGTAAGTCATGTTTTATTCGTTCTGAGATATTTAAAGGTTTGTGTTTTGATGTTACTTGAAAACCAATGAATGTGACTACTTTATGTTGCATAAAATGATATACGAGGGTTATCCGTAAAATAAGGTTCCCACGGCGCTACAGTCCTGAAAAGCGATGTTATGGTGGATCCCACGATTCTGTAGTGTACCTTGATTCCCTTACTCTAAATCCCTTCCCTAACGAGCTGCCTGCGGAGCTCAGTCTTGTATGAGAAGGTGATGTCAGTAAAGTCTGAGGAGGGGTGCGCTGTCAAAGGGGGTGCGTTTGCATCAGGGTAACGCTCAACCGCACACCGCTGACGCCACCAACGAGCGCATCACAAAATTTGGATGGGGTATTGTCAAACACCCAATCTACAGCCCGGACTCAGCCCCAAGTGACTACCATCTCTTCCCTGACATGAAGAAACACCTGGGGGGAACGCATTTCGGCCACAGAGAAGAGCTGGAAGAAGCGGTTCTCAGGTATGTGCGTGGCTTGGCGGCAGATTTTTTTTACTCGGGCATTCAATAGCTCGTATACCGCATGCAAAAATGCATTGACCTCAGTGGCAACTATGCAGAAAAATAGGTAAAAGTCTAAACTTTCCAAAAATGTACGTATTCATGGAATTAAACATGTTTACACTGTGAAAATCAATGGGAAACTTATTTTACGGATAACCCTCGTATTAATTCACAACAATGTGAACTGAAATAAAGGAGTAACATTTTTTTTTTAATTTCTTGATTTACACCACTTTTATAATTATGGGCTCATATATATATCAAGGAAACATTATTTTTCATTATCAGTTACATAAACTACATAATCCATATTAAAAACGCATTGAATATCAAAAAATGTTTATCGTTTATTAAAGTTTTTCTTTAGTATCTCTGTGAGTGGGAAGCCAAACAGTTAGCTTCCATGAGCTCTTGTCGTGCATCTTACATTACATAGTTACAAGTTACATTAACAGCTTATATATTATATTACAAGTAAATGGTTTTTTTTTGCACATCTCGGTCACTTTTTTCCAGATTTTTTGATTCCTCCCGTCACGAGAGGACCCTTCTGGCCGGCCTTCACCTTAGCGTCCTGTAAAATGAAGAAATATACATATTAGTTATTGATATCAAAAGGTAAAACACCACAGCAATTCTTCTTCGTAGTATCAATCCGGTGGATTGGTTGGCAGCAACAGAATCTTGCACATCGATCTCCGTTCCTCTCGGTCCTCCGCAACCCTCTTCAGCTCAGCATAAGAGTTACAACTCATGTCCTCGAACACTTGCTGCAAATATTCGCGTCTAGGGCGCCCTCTACAGTTTATACCCTCAACCATCCCCTCCACAATGTCGTGAAGAAGACCATCGTGGCGCATGATGTGACCGATCCATCGGGCTCGCCTCTCTGAGATGGTTCTTATTATGTGTCTAGCTTCCTTGATTATCCTTAAAACCTCATTGTTTGTGACGTGGTCTCTCCAGGAAATTCCGAGAATTCTTCTGTATGACCACATCTCAAAGGCCTCTAGTCTTTTTTTATCACTTTCAGATAAGCACCGTGTCTCACAGCCGTACATCAATATGCTCTAAACAAATGTTTTGGCAAGTTGCTTGCGGAGCCTTAAATTAATATTCTTTGACTCAAGAATTTTTGCTTTTTTATTGAAAGCTAGCCTTGCTTGATGTATGCGACTGTTGACACAGCAATTAGGTGATATATATAGATATTCGACGCTCATTTAATCATTTTTTTAAAGGTTTATATATCAAACACCTATAGATTGTATTTTGGTATTCCATAAAAAATGCTTGGACCTTTGATATTGTAATAATATTAGTTTGAAACATATCATACGGATTCATACTTCAAGCTTTGTGTGATGTGTTGTTAGAAAGTCATCATAAATAAGTAATGCATCAATTGGATCCTTTGGTTACTAAGCGACTCATCTAAACACAAGTTGCCAGTAATAAACATTTATTATTTACATCATATATGATCACAAAATCTAAATAAGAGTTTGGATATTTAATTTTTTGATGTTCATATTTTTTTATTGCTAAATATAATTAATATTTATTAAATTTGTTATTTGCTTCATCTGAAGTATGAAGTGTTTGGAATGAACATTATTTTTATTTTTACAATCTAGCGTAAAAAATAACAAAATTATGTTTAATTTTTAAAGTACTAAAAAATGCTCTAAAATCGCTTCGTTTTTTTTGCAAGTTTGATAAGAAAATTCTTAATTAATTAAATTAGACGAATTGTTCTCTTTTGGATAACTTCCGTATCGATTAAATGTATAATAATATTAAGTTTTAGGATATTTGTTTACCGCGAGAGCTTTCTGCTGCTCCTTCAGCTTCTGTTTGTGCGCCGCGTCCTCCTCGTCCTGGTCCTTGTCGGACTTCTTGGGGGCCTTCAGCGGCTTCTTCTTGCCTCCTTCGCGACCAGACATTCTGCAAGGAAAACATTCATAACATCAAAACACTACACTCAACAAAATACATGATACCCGAGTATTGTTTTTATAAAGAAAGAAACTTTTACTTTTAAACATGATGTAAATGTTTAACACATTCACAGATATGTGATGCAATAGCAGAAGCAACCATTTGGAGGATTGTCAGCAGATGGAGTCTCTCATGGAGCCGGAAGTGTGGCCTGAGAGGACCTTCGTTCAACCCCTGGATACGTGTAAGACGAAAGAATCGCAGTGAACAGTGGTTGAAACCAACTTGAGTGAAGATATTAACATATTTAGTGTAATATTGCTTCAGATTCAGTGCTGGATGAGGAACGTCATAGACTACAGCCCCACATTCACGCACAATCCAATTATTAAGGAATTTACTATAAATAGGGGGTCTTCACGGAACGACATTCGTTTTATGCAACAGTCATAGCCTATTAATCTTTATCCGCCCAGTGGTTGTACGGGACCGCAGATTTGCGTCGTCCAATGCCCTAGCAGGCCAATGTTTGTAATGTTTCGTCGCACAATAGATTCTTCCATGAACTTACTTTAATACTATTATTACAAATTAATGTAATCCGATTGTGAAATGAACCATAAGCACTCCTGTATGGGACCGTAGGGCATTGAACATAGCAAATCTGCGCTCCCGGATCGAACCCACGACCTTCGGTTTAGTAAGCAAACGCTTTAACCGCTAAGCTATGCCCGCCGGCAAATACATAAGTCTAGATTCAAGTAAATATAATTAATTTAGTTGAATAGTCAGATATCGTGCTATATTTTTCTTCAGAAACGTGAAATCGAGGTTTTACTGTAATGCTTAGGGACCACGGTGTATTTTCTCGAGTATAAAAATACTAATGGCATTTGCTGGTAAGCAAATACTTTACCTCTAAGCCATATTCGTCGGACAAATCATACATTTATTTACGAAAATAATATGCAAATAATGTGACGAATGTGTCGTTGTTTTAATTTGAAGGGTTTTATAAAAAATGGCATAAAACATTTTCTAAAATAATTCACAATGAATTTATGGAACATTTGCTGAAGAAATAAATACATTTTGGAATTCTTCTCGTAGAAATATAATTGGTACTTAAAAAAAGACGTAAATAAGGAAGAAGCAATATAAACCACCAATACCAGTTTATGGGATAAACTAATATTTATTGTAAAAATAGTTTGAAGAATTAAATACCAAGCTTTCGGTCATTAAATTGTTAAAATGTGAAAGCTCAAGTGAAATAAAATATGAACAAATGACAATCAATAAACAAAATAATCGATTAAAATAAAAACATTGCAAATATTGACAGATTGTTGTAAAAAATGTGTCTTCGCTCTTCACAAACACCATGTCACAAAAACGTTAAAAACACAAGAAAATTTTCAAACATTTGCATATATTATATTCATTTAGTAAAGACTTTTAGTTTCTACGTTTTATAATGTAATTATAATTGATTACCTGATGTTCTAAAGGAGATTAAACGACTTTATAAAATGCAGCAAAACAAACGCGTGGTTTGCAGACGGACAAGATGATTTTTGGTGGTTATGTTGGTTCAAGTGCGCAATGTTGCCAGAGGTCAAAAGAACGTTTGCCAAATAAAAAATATTTTTGAATACCTAGATGTGGCGCAATATTTATTTAGGTATATTTAATTTTACTATTGGCAAACGGTTTGTTGTCTGTTTTATGATACGGCAGACAAAGAATTTTTTTTCATGATCGATTAACGGTATACAAAATGAATTTATTTTGAAAAATGTTTACCAGTGAGAATTAGCGTGCGAAAAAGACAACGTACTACAATAATTTGTGGCTCTTAATCAAAATGATATACAGTGTACTATCGTGACATCTAACCTATTGATACTCAAGAAAATTAAGCTTGATCCTTAACGATTTAACTAAATAAATTTAATTTACTAGAATACGACCTTAAATAGAATACGTAAAACCATTGATTTTAGGCACACGCTATTGTGCTATGTGATTATTTTTGGTAAGCTGATAGGTATTTGTAAAATAATAAAATTAGCCTGTTTTTGCAATAAGCCAGGAAGTATAATATTATATAACATAAAACATTATCATTTTGAAACGTTTAATAAAAAAATATTCAAATTAGCACAATAAAATGAAATTTTAATCATTAAAACACAACAGGTTTTTTTTAGTATTGTATGTACATACGGGTATAGTCTTTTTCAATAAATAAGCAAGCCAAAGTTACTACTAAAAGATGCAAAACAGTTTGTATACCTTGGAAGTACCATCACCTGGGATGGCAGAACAAAAAGAAAAGCCAACAGTCGCATACATCAAGCAAGGCTAGCTTCAATAAAAAAACAACAATTCTTGAGTCAAAGAATATTAATTTAAAGCTCCGCAAGCAACTTGCCAAAACATTTGCTTGGAGCATCTTGATGTACGACTGTGAGACATGATGCTTATCTGAAAGTGATAAAAAAAGACTAGAGGCCTTTGAGATGGGAATTTCCTGGAGAGACCACGTCACAAACAATGAGGTCCTCAGCATAATCAAGGAGGATAGGCATCTAGTAAGAACCATCTCAGAGAGGCGATCGGTCACATCATGCGCCACGATGGCCTTCTTCACGACATTGTGGAAGGGATGTTCGAGGGAAGAAACTGTAGACGGCGCTCTAGACCGGAGTATTTGCAACAAATGTTCAAGGACATAAGTTGTAGCTCTTATGCTGAGCTGAAGAGGACTGGAGAGGATCGAGAGGAGTGGAGATCGAGATGCAAGGTTTTGTTGCTGCAAACCAATCCAGCGGATTGATACTACGAAGAAGAAGTTACTATGGCGGTTAATACTTTGGTACTAATTGCAACCTATTTTTTTTAATAGGTATTTCAATTCTCCAAAAATACCTAATCGCTATTTTAAAAACATCTATTCGAATTTTTTAACAACATGTTTTGAATGTTTTGTTAATCAATGTTTGATAACCGATATTTTGTAATAAGACCTAACAATGAACATATTTCTTAAATATGATTAATTGTTATTGTTTATTCTAATTGTCATATCATATACCTGTCTAGATAACATTGTTGGCTGCATTTGTTATCTGTTGTATTATTGTTTGTTATTTAAACAATATCAAATGTCATAATTCTTAACGATAAGTTTGCCTGAATAAAATTTGAAAAATATTTTGTGTGATATATTTTTTTATCTTGGTACGTATTATTTTTATTATTTAATATGTATAATCGTGTCGGAAACAATAGGGTCAGATCCTGTCTGCCCAGAAAGTGGGCGACGTCGATGACGCTACTGCCGGCCATCATCAGGTCTTGCCGGGTGCAGCTGCTCGGACACAGCGCACGCTCCAGAAGGTGTGACAGGGTCTGCTCCGCGCCGCAGTCACATTCAGTCGGTCCGCTGTAAAACTGCCAGGCTTTCATTTGTGTGCTCGTCTTGCATACTCCGGTCCGAAGTCTGTTAAGGGACCTTCATATATTTCACCCGGGTCGTGTCCTGGAGCTAGGTCCTCTTTCGGGGCAATCCAAGTATTCCCCTCAGTTGCGCTTCTCCACATGTTTAGCCGCAGGATGGCCTCAGGTATCACCAGTTCCGTCGTCGATTGTAGGAAACATCTTCTTGACTTGAGCCGTGTGGTTATCTTTTGATACTCAAACATAGGGTGCAGTGTGTCGTGGGTTGCTTTGTTGAGCTCCTTCTTGGTGGTGACTTCTCAGTGTATGTTTGGTGGGGCGATGCCCGAGAGTTGATATAGCTTTGACATTGGGTTAGGTTTTAGGCACCCCGTAACCACCCGGCATGTTACCACCATTATTTAATTAAAAGTATATATTGAATTTTATGTACTACAGTCAACTGTTCTATTTTCCGATTTGTAACGGAGAATTTTCCAATAATGTTTGTGGTGATTTTTCATATAACGGTCCCTTTTTCTGTTAATATTTTAGGTTGAACCGCGTCTTCAAGGCATTTTACGGGCGAGGGATCAAAATCACACCAACCGGGGTAGTTTACAGCAGAGCTCCGCAACCTTTTCTCATCTACAGCACACTAAAGTACTTCTTTGGATTCTACGGCACACCAAAGTTCTTAATTTGAATACCGAGGCACACCAAAAGCCAAAAATAGATATTAATTTGATAAATTTCACTTTTTTTTAAGTTCATTTATAACTTAATAAAGTAAGTACCTCGTTGTATGTCTACATAAATAGGCGATAGGCGCTGGGAGCTTGAGGACCGTTGTAAAATTATTTATTTATAATATTGCCTTATTTGATCGCGGCACACCTGTATCGGCTTACGGCACACCAGTGTGCCGCGGCACACCGGTTTCGGAGCACTGGTTTAGAGCTCAGAAATCGATTACAAATCCTTTTTTTTAAATCTCCGTTGGTGATCGAACCTACGACCTTTGGCTTGCAAAGCAAACGCTTTGACCTAGCTATAGCCGCCACCAAAGTTGTATATGCCTGTCGATTTCTATCGAGAAATTGTTTTGTCCTAGTTGGATTACTTTATGTATTAACATCCTCCTCTCTCAAAAAAGAAAGGCGTTATTACATCGCGCGAGGGCAGGATGAGAGGCAGGTCAGCTGTCAAGACTTTCTTGTAGAAGCACAGATTATATTTACGTTAAAAACATTACAAGTTTGTGACCACGCGGTATGACATGCCGCGCGGCCGTCCAACGCGGACCTTGCCTTGCCAAAAGGTGGGAACCAACTGCCTATCTCCGCGCCGGCTTCCGCTCGCGGTCACCAGCGCCGTTGGTGGCAAAATTATGTAACTAGTCTCAATGTGGCCGCACATTAAGGTATGGCAAGCGACAAAACTACGAGACGAAAGATTGTCTATCGAGGTTTTCGGTACAAGTTAGCAAAGGCTACATCGTGCTGATGTCAGTATGTATGATTATATATTTTTTACAATGATTTTTGCGCATCTTTTTAAGAACAATGGCGATACGGAAACGAAAATCTTCAGTATCAACTTTGGCATCGCTTTGGATATTAATAACGTTTGTTCCGGCTGTGGTGGGGACTCAGAGAGCTAAGTATTATATATATTATTATATTATAACAAAATTAAAAAAAAAACCTATTGAAATCCAGCAAAAAATGACCGCCTCGGAATGTATGGGTAATTTGTACATCGATATTTTGTATTGTAAGACAGATGACCTGTAAGCACAGAGAGCCTCAATACGTGAAGACAATTAAATATATTTTTTTTTTCAAGGGGTAAGAATATATTGATGTCCCCTGTCTGTAAAAAAAGACGACAAGTCGCGGGTTCTTCACGTGGCCGCGTGGAAGGAAGATGCAGGAGCAGATCACAAATCAAAACTTGTTTTTGAAGCACAATTCGTATTTATTTTTATTTAAAACTTGATTTCTTCGTCCGGTCGGTACATGAGGTTTCGCCGGCCGGACGAGAGGCTAACTGACGACTGCCGGAACACTGTGACATGCAGCGCCGCCAAGACAATCACGGCAAAAAAATCAATTTAAAGATAACAGTTGAACCAACATGAAATGGAGCAACTGTCATAACAAACAAAATGGCGTATGCAAACGCCGTGTAATTTTATATATAATTAAATGTAACATTATTAGATGTGCATGTAAGGCGAGCGAACAAAAATAAGAGACAAAAGATCGTTTTTCGAAGCTTTACGGCATCACCCTAAAAGAGTTATATCAAGCTGATATCAATATTTATATATTTTAATACATTTTGAGCCACCCCTTAAAACGAAATGGTCCTAGTCTCGGTCTTCTTCGTAGTATCAATCCGGTGGATTGGTTTGCAGCAACAGAATCTTGCATCTCGATCTCCATTCCTCTCGGTCCTCCGCAACCCTCTTCAGCTCAGCATAAGAGCTACAATTCATGTCCTCGAAAACTTGCTGCAAATACTCCCGTCTAGGGCGCCCTCTACAGTTTCTACCCTCAACCATCCCTCCACAATATCGTGAAGAAGACCATCGTGGCGCATGATGTGACCAATCCATCGGGCTCGCCTCTCTGAGATGGTTCTTATTAGGTGCCTATCTTCCTTGATTATCCTGAGAACCTCATTGTTCGTGACGTGGTCTCTCCAGGAAATTCCGAGAATTCTTCTGTACGGCCACATCTCAAAGGCCTCTAGTCTTTTTTTATCACTTTCAGATAAGCACCATGTCTCACAGCCGTACATTAAGATACTCCAAACAAGTGCTTTAGCCTCGGTAGCGTTGGGCTAATCACGCCAATTCCCTAAAAAATCCGATTAACAAATCACCCAAAAATATGCCTCGGATACGATTCCGCGGCATTTCGTTCCCAGACAATTCATTCAACGACTCATCGGTAATGACGTGGGGCGCAATGGACGTCTGGTGCACAAGACATTTGGCGCACGGGACAACTGGTGCACTGGATGTCTCGCTAACTTTAACCTAAGTTATTTCGTTAACGAGACCTATTGATCTCCGGAGACTACGATAAATTAAAAAATCTTAAGGTAAACGCAGCGGTTTGACTAGTTGCACGCGGACAATCTGTGCACTGGATGTCCAATGCTACAACCGACTAACCTAAGGATTTGTCTAGTGATCTTAGAGTCAAGAGATCAATTCGCGGAACTGCACCGGGCTATCTGACAGGCTAAACTCTTCAAGTTTAGCCTCGTTGATAGTCCAGAGTGCCCATGAAGCAGCCCGTTGCAGGACGCTGAACACGTTCTGTGGCATTGTCCAATATTAGATTTAGCGAGGCAAAGGCTCCTTAGCGTAATCACAACAGAAAGCTGACCGGTTGGATATATCGATCTCATATCTACGGAGCCCAACTACCATGCATTTTTCTATTCGCGGCGACCTTCGGCGAAGAAGTCTAAAAGTCCAAATTTTAACGTCTCAACTACTAACTTTTACACCTATTGATGTGTGGAGAATACGATAACTAAAAAAAACCAGTTACTTGTTAACGAGACAATTTGTGCACTCTTTTTGGGGGCCTAAGGATTTGTAAAAAAAAAAAAAAAAAGAGATCCATAAGTCTCATTAACGAAATAACTTAGGTCAGGTTAGGTTAGCGAGACATCCAGTGTAACAGTTGTCCCGTGCGCCAAACGAGTATTACACCTGTGTTCCATTGATGGCAGGTTAGACGTAAGAGTGTCATTATTTATCAAAGGAATTGCTCTTCTTTGAATTGAGTCAATAAATGTAGAAGGTATTCTACATAAGTGTTGATGTGTATTCAAGGATAAGGCAGATTTGTCTTTTATATATAGGGTCCGCCATCTAGCGTTTTTTATTTCAACTAGTGTTTATTTCGTGAATGGTAACACTTAGCTTATGTCTGATTTGACAGATAATTAGTTTTATCCTTCCGCTGAACGAATATGGTTGTGTATACCCTTGAACAACGCTGGAAAATATTGCGACATTACTTTGAAAATCAGGTCATTTTTCTTTGAAAATGAGCAAGGAGTGGCCGTTACAGTCAATGGCGATCGTTATCGGGCCATTTTTGTTCACAAAAATTGAAGAGGAGGATATTGGCAACATTTGGTTTCAACAGGACGGCGCTACGTGCCACACAGCCGAAGCTACACTCGATGTTTTGCACCCCATTTTCAAAAAAAAAAAAGTTATTTGGCGGACCCTTTAGAAGAAGTTGTTTGTCGGTGAAATAACTCAGTGATCTATATAGCACACCTAGTTTTTTAGGCTTTAGTTATAAATATTACGTTATTTTTTAAAAATATATTTTCGCGCGCCACAGTTTGAGTTTCATAAGGTCACGTTAGTTCAAGCCCGGCTCCGCATCACCTCGCCCCGCCGAACAGTCGACGAAATGTATTATTCCACACCAGCCTAACTGTATAGGTGTGTGCGATAGCTACAACACAGTCGGCGGACAACAACACGAGAGTACATGCACACGAGCTGAGCCGCCCCTTAGAACAGAACTGTCCAGACGTTACGATTTCTTTAAAAAAAACGATTATCAAATCATCTCCTTCTTCTATCTTCTTCTTAGTATCAATCCGGTGGATTGGTTTGCAGCAACAGAATCTTGCATCTCGATCTCCATTCCTCGAAATTTTACTTGAGATGCAATCATTTTTTTTTGCTGATACTTGGGATGTCTTTAAGACCTTCAATGTGGTATTTTCCCCTTTATTTCCACATCCTAATGCCGTTGACCATAAAGGTTCATCCGCCTTAGGAGAGCATTTACTACCTCCAGGACAATAGAGTGCCCTAACCTTCCTTTATATAAAGGACAAATACGACCTATCCTTTAATACGGCAGTCACTTATGTGTTGAGACACAAAATACCTTCTAAACAGCGAGATGACTCCACAAACGTTATGGGAGCTATGCTGTATTTAGGCTAATTGAAGAACTAATTCCTTCCTAAAATATTACGAGTCAATTAAGTAAATATAAAGCCGGTCTCGCTTCCAAAAAACTACCTGTAGGTTTGTTATATAGATCACTGAGGTATTTCAACGATAAACAACTTCTTCTTCTATTTAAAGGACAAATCCGACCTATCCTTGAATACGGCAGTCACTTATGTGTTGAGACACAAAATACCTTCTTAAACGTGATTGACTCAGTTCAAAGAAGAGCAATTCGTTTGATAAGCAATGACACTCTTACGTCTAATCTGCATTCAATGGAACATAGGCCTAACTGTATAGGTGTGTGCGATAGCTACAACACAGTCGGCGGACAACAACACGAGAGTACATGCACACGAGTCGAGCCGCCCATTAGAACGAAATTGTCCAGGCTTCGGGAGCTTCGGACTAATCGTACGATGTCTTAAAAAAAATAATTAACAAATCATTTAAAAATATGCCTCGGAGTTATTAGATTAGTTAAGGTAGTACTATTCAAGTATTTGAACTTCTGCTTTTTGTTGGTTGTCGGTAACTATATATGTGCCGGCGGGTATGGCTCAATGGTCAAAGCGTTTGTTTTGCAAGCCAAAGGTCGTGGGTTCGATCCCCGACGGAGATTAAAATAAAAAGGTTTTTAATCGATTTTTGAGCTCTAAAATACTCGCGGTTTGGTGTGAATTTGATCCCTCACCCGTAAATGCCAGTCATAGCTTATTAATTAAAATTGGTGGTAGACGAAAGTCGTCCCGTGAAGGACCACCCATTCATAGTAAATTCCTGTAATAATAAAGGATGATGCGTGAATCTCGGGCTGTAGTCTATGACGTTGGCGGATCAACACTCTTGATAGGCTATGACTGTTATTTTACGGGTGAGGGATCAAATTTGAATTTAGAAGCTCAGAAATTGATTGAAAATTATTTTGTTTTTTTTAATCTCCGTCGGGCATCGAACCCACTACCATTGGCTTGTCAAGCAAACGCTTTGACCATTGAGCTACATCCGCCGGATGATTATTACAAATGTTTTTTTTGTTTTCGAGGTTTCTTTGATTCGAAAAGCGTTTTATTATTTTGATTAATAGGCTATGACTGGCATTTATGGGTAACGGATCAAATTCACACCAACCGGAAGTGTTTTAGAAGCTCTGAAATCGATTAAAAATATTTTTGATTTTACTATCCGTCGGGGATCGAACCCACGACCTTTGGCTTGTCAAGCAAACGCTTTGACCATTGAGCTATACCCGCCGGTTAAACTAACTCGTGGTTTCGATCCCCGACGTAGATTAAAAAAAAATATTTTGTAACGATTTCTAAGCTCTAAAATACGTTGGTGTGTATTTGATCCATTACCTGTAAAATGCCAGTCATAGTTTATTAATCAAAATTGATAGCAGACGAAAGTCGTCACGTGAAGACCACCCATTCTTAGTGAATTCCTGTATTAGTAAGGATGATGCGTGAATCTCGGGCTGTAGTCTATGACATTGGCTGATCAACACTGCACATGCAGCGCTTAGTTATGTGCACCGTGGTAAGCGTCATAGAATTCCACAGATGAGACTTCAGCATCTCTTTTACCATCTATCGGTATTCTCCTGTATGTGTTTACATTAAAAAAAATGAACGGGTTGTCTTCACGGGACGACTGTCGTCTACCACCAATTTTGATTAAAAGGCTATGACTGGCATTTTACGGGTGAGGTATCAAATTCACACCAACCGGAAGTGTTTTAGAAGCTCAGAAATCGATTAAAAATATTTTTGTTTTTACTATCCGTTGGGGATCGAACCCACGTACTTTGGCTTGTCAAGCAAACGCTTTGACCATTGAGCTATACCCGCCGGCAAGTATTCTAGAAGGTATGTAAGTTTTGCAGTTGCATTAAGTTGGAGTAATCGTTTTGTTGGCTATTTATAAGTAAACTCAGTACAACTTAGTAAAAAAAATGATTTTAATCTCCGTCGGGGATCGAACCCTCTACCTTTGGCGTGTCAAGCAAATGCTTTGAGCATTGAGCCAAATCCGCCGGATGATTATTATAAATATTTCATTTAAGAATACCTTTGTTTTCGACGTTTCTTTGATCCGAGAAGCGTTCTGTTAGGTACAGGCTGTATAGAAGTGTAGAGGATCGTTCTCTTGGCAGTGATTGTAATTGATAGGCTATGACCGTTCCCGAATATCACCGCCTGAACTCCGGTCGTGAGATTGCTCGCCGATAGTCGGGATGATAAAGAACCACAAAAAATCTCCGTGAGGTCTATTGTTGAGGTATTGAGAAGCTATCAGCTAAATGAGAGGAACTGACTAGCCGGCAGCGGTCACAAACGAACTGTACAGTGAAACCTCGTTGTTTCGTTTTTCAAGGGACCCTAAAAGAACGATTAGTGCGGGAAACGATAAAGCCAGAACCCTTCAATACGTAATAATAATAAAAATAACAGCCGGAGAATATGCGGCAACCGTATGGGCTCGATCAGCCCATTGTAATCAAGTGGATACTGCCCTGAATGATGCATGCAGAGTCGTCACAAGCTGCCTCAAACCAACACCCATTTCTAAACTATACCCCTTGGCTGGTATCGCACCACCAAACATAACACGCAAAGTCACATGCGCCGAAGAAATGCGTAAGGCAATCAACCAACCGTCCCAATGCTTGTATAATCAGATACCCCCAACAAGCATATTGAAGTAGCGAAGCAGCTTTCTGAGATCCACACAACATCTAACATCATATTACCCACTCCTCATGCCTATTATTCGCTGATGATCTTAAAATCTTCTCTTCCATTTCCTCCATCGAAGATATGCATAAACTGCAATCTGACCTTAATAGTGTATCAAACTGGGTTGCCATAAATAAGCTCTCGCTTAGTATCAACAAATGTAATGTTATCTCTTTCTCCCGTTCTAAAAATCCTTTTCTGTCCAAATACTACTTATCTGGAACATTGCTCGACAGAGTAGCAGTTGTCAAGGATCTAGGTATAACCTACGATTCATTATTCACTTTCCATACTCACATAATCAATTTAACTTCCCGCGCCAATAAACTTCTCGGATTCATCACCCACCAAGCTAGTCAATTTCATAACCCTCTAATTTTTCGTACTCTCTATTCTTCACTCGTTCTATCTGTTCTGGAATATGGGAGTTTAGTTTGGAATCCCAATAAATCCAAATACATTTTCATGCTCGAAAAAAATCATAAAAAATTCTCCGACGTCTTTATTTTTATATTTACGGTAACTATCCATTCAATTCATTTAATTCCGAACATTACCCAACTCTTTTTCTTCTAGGGATGCTTTCTTTCCATTCGCTAGAGTCCCGGAGGAAAATTGCTGCACTCAAACATTCATTCCTTCTACTTCGCGGTTCAATTTACAACCCTGGAATTCTTGAATGTTTTAACTTCTATGTTCCAGATAGGTACACCCGTGCTCGTAGCCATCCATTGTTTTTGATCCCAGTTAATGCTTGTGGAGCTTCAAGCACTCAATTTGCTACAACGGCAATGTCGCTCCTAAATGGCCTACCAGCACACCTCGATCCTTTTCTTACTTCCTTTTCCTCTTTTGTCTCCTGTATTGTTCTACTTGATCTCTGTGATCTTTGACACGTGTCATCCTCTTATTATTTTGTGTTATTTTTATTTTTTATTATTTTCTCTATTTATTGTATATTTATGTATACTCTATGTTTCTAAATATTTGTAAAAAATTGGAATTTCGATTCTGTATATAAATAAATAAATAACATTCGGCTCTGACAATGAGAGACTCCAGCTCTGGCGACAAGTCGCATCAGAGGATTTCATTACTCCAAAGGAAGGCCTCCCAACTGGCAAGAACCTTGACTAGTGGAATAAATCCCTGAACAGATTAAGAACCGGAGTTGGTAGTATCGAGTAAGTTGTATCCGTCCACTGTTGAACGTAAGTCTCCCGCATGAGTCTCTAACCTCTTCGATCCTCCGCCCTCCGCATCCAGGTCACTCCCGCTATTCTTCTTATGTCGTCAGTCCATCTTGCAGGGGGTCGGCCAATGCTTCATTTGCCAGTTCTTGTGTGCCATTCCAATACTTTTCTTCCCCATTGAACGTCGTCTCTTGGACAGATATGTCCTGCCCATTGCCACTTGAGTGTGCCTATTCGTTGTGTAGCATCCACTACTTGAGTTCTTCTGCGTATTTTCTCGTTTCGGATTCTATCTTTTAGAGACACTCCTCTCGGATTGTATGGATCTCTCCATAGCACGTTGGGTGAACTTCATTTTATGTGTAAGACCTGCTGTTAGATTCCACGTCTCTGCGCCATAAGTCAATACAGGGAGGATGCATTGGTTCATTTATATAAAAATACATTTAAAAAGTGCGCAATGCTAAGTTGTTTCTTCGCAGTTTGTCACTTTAATTTGATTCTGCCGCATTTGTTCCCAGACGATTCGTTTAACGACTCATCGGTAACGATGTTGCGCGCACTGGACGTCTGGTGCACGGGACAACTGGTGTACTGGATGTTTGCTAACTGAACCTAACCTAACCTACGTATTTGTCCATTGACCATAGAGTCAAATATCCATAGGTCTCGTTAACAAAAAAACTTAGGTTAGGTTAGATTGGCGAGACAATATTTGTCCCGTGCGCCAAATGTCCCGTTAAAAATATATTTTTGAAATCGATTTCTTAGCTCTATAAATAGCCCTGGTTGGTGTGAATTTGATCAATGACAGTCATAGCTTATTAATCAAAATTGGTGGTAGGTTCTTTATATTTGAACATTTTTTTCAAATATCAATAATTTAGATGTCGCTCTCGAGCATATGGTTGGCGAGCCCCTTGCTAACGAACAGTCCCAGAATGATCTGCCTCGCGACGACGTATAACGATGCTGAGAGTTCACGGAAGATGCAACGTACTACCACTTATTACCAGTGACGTTGAAAACATCATTCTTCTTCCATATCCGCTCGCTAGACGCAGCATATTATTGTAAATACATCATATATAACAAATACTATTATTTCTATAGCGACAAAATGGAACAATTATTTGAATTCATTACTATTTGAATCAAATTTGTTCTTTTTAAAATTGGAATACATACAAATAAATTTACCTACCTATCTATACCTACCTATCTATCTACCTATCTACCTATCTATACCTACCTATCTATACCTACCTATCTATACCTACCTATCTATAACTACCTATCTATACCTACCTATCTATACCTACCTATCTATAACTACCTATCTATACCTACCTATCTATACCTACCTATCTATACCTACCTATCTATACCTACCTATCTATACCTACCTATCTATACCTACCTATCTATACCTACCTATCTATCTACCTATCTACCTATCTATACCTACCTATCTATACCTACCTATCTATACCTACCTATCTATCTACCTATCTACCTATCTATACCTACCTATCTATACCTACATATCTATACCTACCTATCTATACCTACCTATATATACCTACCTATCTATACCTACCTATCTATACCTACCTATCTATACCTACCTATCTATACCTACCTATCTATCTACCTATCTACCTATCTATACCTACCTATCTATACCTACATATCTATACCTACCTATCTATACCTACCTATATATACCTACCTATCTATACCTACCTATCTATACCTACCTATCTATACCTACCTATCTATACCTACCTATCTATACCTACCTATCTATACCTACCTATCTATACCTACCTATCATTCGTAATGTTTGAAGGACTTCAAATATCACCTCGATTTTTTGGGTATATTCTTGAATATATTTTACTAAAGATTTCAGCATTTTTTTGGCAACGACTTATTTCGTCAGTATTTCATTCAGTTAAAGGTCAGTAATATAAGTAGGTATACCCCTTACATGATAGGGTCAGAAAAAATAAATAAATTGGCACTAGAAAATTAGTAAAATGGCAGTAAATCATTTATGAACGGTAATTATTAATGGGTTAGGTTAGATTCAAGAATTCACTATAAATGGGTAGTCTTCACGGGACGGCTTTCGTGTACCGCAAATTTTGATTGACAGGCTATGAATGGCATTTTACAAATTCACACCAACCATATTAGATATTCTAGAGAACGCTACATGCGGGAAACGTGTGTTGTGTTTGTGATTGTGTGTGGGTTGGGGAGATTGCAAGGGTATATTTATCTGTTTCTTGAAGAGATCCAGATTGTAGTAAGGAGGAAACACAGACGCTGGAAGAGCATTCCAAAGTAAGGAAGTAACTTTGAAAACTGCCACTTCTTGGTCGACACACATTAACCGTGTATGGATGTTCGGCAAGTGTAAGACGAGTTTGTCAGTCGTGGGTGGGTGCAGGAGGAATTAGTTCTTTAAGTTCCGAAGAGCAGCGACCGTGGTAATAATGGTAGAAAATACTAAATGAACCAATCTTACGCGTGTGTTCCATTGATTGCAGGTTAGACGTAAGAGTGTCATTGTTTATCAAACGAATTGCTCTTCTTTGAACTGAGTCAATTAAGTTAAGGTATTTTGTGTTTCAACACTGACTGCCGTATTCAAGGATAGGTCAGATTTGTCCTTTATATAGAAGTAGAAGTTCGTTAAAGTACCTCAGTGATCTATATAATACACCTAGTTTTTTGGAAGCGAGACCGGCTTTATGCTTAATTGACTCCTAATATTTGACATTATTCGAGATTGATACTCCAAGGATGTTGATGGAACTTGCTTTTATTAGGTCTTCTATTAGCCCTAATATATAGTCCGAGTAGCTGCACTCAGGAAGACCTGATGATGGCCATCGACGTCGCTCACTTCTGGGCCGACATGATCTGACCCTGTTCTTTCCGACACGATTATATATAATCAACAGTTTCTAGGCACCTCCAAAGCTTACCGGTGGCATTAAGGAAGAAACTTTGGAAACGGCCAGTTCTTGGTCGACACGCATTAACCGTGTACGGATGTTCGGCAAGTACACCCACCCACAACCGACAAACTCGTCTTACACTTGCCGAACATTTATACACGGTTAATGTATGTCGACCAAGAATTGGCAGTTTCCAAAGTTCCTTCCTTAATGCCACCGTTAAGCTTTGTAATGCTCTTTTAGCGTCTGTGTTTCCTCCTTCCTACAATCTGGATCTCTTCAAAAAACAGATAAATATACACTTGCAATCTCCCCAATCCACACACAAACACGAACACAACAGACGTTTCCCGCATGCTGCGTCCAGCCTCCCTGGCTGAGCGTCATAGAGTGCACTGGTCTTGACCGGCTGTGCTCTCCTGCATGCGATTACATAAAAAAAATCTCACATAATGCTTGAAAAGATCCATTGACTTAAAGACAACGATTCATCGCATCGTTTAACCCAAAAGCCACGATTTCAAATTTTGAGGATTGTCAAGTTTGGGAAGCTGCGTTCCTCACACTGTGGGACGCAGATTACATTGACAGGCGGCCCCATCTTCACAAAGCCAAAACAAATGGGTCGTAAGACCTTTGGAGGTAAGACCTTAACACCTTCCACCAGTTGTACTAAGCACCTATATACGACTTACAATTGAAATTCGTTTCAAAGTGTAATGTTGTATTATTGTCTTTTTTTTGACAGTATTCAATACAATTAACGGTCAGTAATAAATAAATAAAAAACCTTTGGCTTGCATAGCAAACGCTTTGACCGTTGAGCTATACCCGCTGGCAAATGTTAGAGACTACCAAAAAAATTACATTCACTGTGAATGGATGGTGTGCTCGGGACGACTTTTCGTCTTCCACTAATTTCAATTGATATGCTATGACAGGTGAGGTATCAATCTCACACCAATTTGAAGTACAGTCGATTCCGCTTGATTGGGACACCGCTTAATTGAGACAGCCGCTTATTTGGCACAAATCTCAAAGAACAGAAACCAAACTAAGAAACCAATAGTAAATTTATATGTTTAATTGGGATAACATTCCGCTTCATTAGGACAGTAAATTTAAGTTCCTATTATTAACTATCAGAAATTAAGAAAGTCCTACATCCGCATTGAATATCTGTGCTGATTTTGTAGAAGAGAAATGTTACAAAAACAAAAGACAGACTACACTTGACTCATTTTTGCCTTGTATTAAATTGTATGAAAAATTGTGAAACTCGCTTAATTGGGACAGCCGCTTAATTGGGACAAAATGACCAAGTCCCGATGTGTCCCAATTAAGCGGAATCGACTGTGTATACAAATTGGCGTCACTTTAGTTATGTCAGCTGGCAATGCCTCGTCTCAACTCGTGTATATTATATTTGATACATAAATAATAAAAAGTTTATCCAGTATCAAACGATTTGACATTTTTGATTGTGTGATTAGCCCGACGGTCATATACACAGGCCATTTGATTGTAAAATATATCTGAACTATAATAAGAATACTTGAATACTCAAAAAAGTATTTAAGTTTTTTTTTGTTAGTATTTAATTCAATTAACGGGCATTTATTATTTAGCAAGCGGTTAGTAATAAATACCTAAAAGGGTAAGCAAGAAATAATCACTTGGCATTAAAAAAGTATCAATCGGTAGCAAAAAAATAATAAATGGGCAGGAAATAATTAATAAATCGTAATTAATGATAGGTTAGGTTAGGTTAGGTTAGGTTAGGTTAGGTTAGGTTAGGTTAGGTTCTCTCAATAGACAGCCACAACGTTGCCTTCAAAAAAAGTATAAAATATCTAGGAGTCATTATAGATGACAAACTAAACTTCGCCAGGCACACAGAAGCGGCAGCGGCCAAGGCAGCGTCAACAGCAGAACAGCTCGCAAGACTGATGCCATACATCGGAGGGCCGAAAACTGGACGCAGAAGACTATACAACGAGGTGGTTCACTCCATCCTCCTGTATGGGGCCCCTGTATGGACAGAAGCCACAAAAGTCCAGCGCACAAGGCAAAACTTGGCAAGAGTCCAAAGAAGAAGTGCGATAAGGGTAGCTGCGGCCTACAGAACGGTGAGTGAAGACGCAATACTCGCCATCACTGGCATACCACCCATCGATCTACTGGCCAAAGAAAGGGCAGCTACGTATAAGGGCACAAATCGAGCCGACGCCAAAGAAGCTACCATGACTGAATGACAAAGTCGTTGGGAGGCATCAGAAAAAGGCCGCTGGACATACAAACTCATACCGGACCTAAGAGCATGGTGCAATAAAAAACAAGGCGAATTGGACTACCACTCCACGCAACTCTTAACAGGCCACGGCTGTTTTGGCACCTATCTCCAAAGAATAGGGAAGGAATAACAGGCAAAGTGTCATCACTGCGACGCTAATACAGATGACGCAGAACACACGATCCTAGCGTGCGAAGCATGGGATGAAGAACGAGCTGTTCTTAAAGCTGAGCTCGGCGGAACCCTTAGCCTAGCAACAATTAAAAATGGAATCACAAAAAGCCAAGATCTGTGGAAGACGTGGACCAACTTTGCAAGAAAAGTAATGACCGCTAAAGAAGAATCAGAAAGGGAGCGCAGAAAGCGATAAGAAAATATCACCTGACTGCCACTCACGAGCAATACTTAACTAGTAGCCGGGTGGCAACCGAAGAGGAGGGGTTTTAGCCGGTAGGAGTCCAGCACTACCCAGGTAGAATTCCTGGTGTGTTCATGATGAATTTCCCCCCAAAAAAAAAAAAAAAAAAAGTTAGGTTAGGTTAGGTTAATTTTCTATTTTATGGATTAATTATTCATTCACCTTACATTAATTTTTGCCAATATTGAATGTATTCCTGCCATTTTAATTTTATAACTCACCACCACTTTAGGGCTCCGCAAGCAACTTGCCAAAACACTTGTTTGGAGCATCTTAATGTACGGCTGTGAGACATGGTGCTTATCTGAAAGTGATAAAAAAAGACTAGAGGCCTTTGAGATGTGGTCGTACAGAAGAATTCTCGGAATTTCCTGGAGAGACCACGTCACGAACAATGAGGTTCTCAGGATAATCAAGGAAGATAGGCACCTAATAAGAACCATCTCAGAGAGGCGAGCCCGATGGATTGGTCACATCATGCGCCACGATGGTCTTCTTCACGATATTGTGGAGGGGATGGTTGAGGGTAGAAACTGTAGAGGGCGCCCTAGACGGGAGTATTTACAGCAAGTATTCGAGGACATGAATTGTAGCGCTTATGCTGAGCTGAAAAGGGTTGCGGAGGACCGAGAGGAATGGAGATCGAGATGCAAGATTCTGTTGCTGCAAACCAATCCACCGGATTGATACTACGAAGAAGAACTCACCACATTCACACTGACACAGTGGACACTGCCAAGCTATTTAGTCAACTGCCGATTAATTTTGTTTACTGCTAATTGATTTAACTCGCTGCCAAATCCTTGAATTAGTTACTGAACAAAGAAATACACGTCAAATTGACAAACTAAAGTAAATATTGCACGATACAGTTTTTGAAAGTATGTTTCACTTGCAAATGAAATTCATTCTTAAAAACGAAAGGAAGAGGTCAGCGCGTTACATGTGGAGCGTTGATCCGACACCGTCATATACATTCAGGCATCATCCATTTATAAAGCGTCTCACTGTGAACGGGAGACACTCTCTCATGGAGTGTATCGTCCATGAGAATAGGAGACGCAGTCTGTGTTGTCGCCTTGGAGTTTCTTCCATTTCTTGGGAGGATTTTACTGAACTGCTGCTTAGTCCTGACGGTCCCTTGCTTAAAAACTTCATCAAGGAAATCGTCGGGGCTACACGCGCGGTTAACGAGGCTGACATGGAATAGGCTCCTACGTTCTTCAACTATTTCTCAGACGTATATTCTAACCTTCTGTGTAACTTGCAGGGTACAACACGCACCTATATATAGGGTCCGCCATCTAACGTTTTTTTTTCAACTAGTGCTTATTTCGTGAATGGTAACACTTAGCTCATGTCTGATTTGACAAACAATTAGTTTTATCCTTCCGCTGAACGAATATGGTTGTGTATACGCTTGAACAACGCTGGGAATTATTGCGACATTACTTTAAAAATTATGATAATGTTGCAGAATGTGTGCAATTTTGGTTATTTTAGTACGGATTTTGTTAGAAGAGAATCACCGTCATCTCCGTATGTTCGTTATCTTGTGAAAAAAGTGAAAGAAACTGGCATCCTCATCGATAAACCAAAGCGCGAAAAGCCAAAAACAGTGCGTACACCCGAGAATATTGCTGCTGTGGCAGAAAGTGTGCGTAAAGCGCCATCAATGGCGCTTCCATGCGGCGCGGCCATGTTGAACGAATTTTTGTCCACAAAAATTGAAGAGGAGGATATTGTTAACATTTGGTTTCAACAAGACGGCGCTACGTGCCACACAGCCGAAGCTACACTCGATGTTTTGCGCCCTGTTTTAAAAAAAAAAAGTTATTTGGCGGACCCTTTATTTTTTAATATAAGTTAAAAAAAGTTTGGTTAGGTAAGATTAGCGATATATCCAGTGCACCAGTTGTCTGTGCATCAAATATCCCGTGCACCAGACGTCCAGTGAGCCCCACGTCGTTACCGATGAGTCCTTGAACGAATTGTCTGTGGACAAAATGCGGCGGAACCCTACTGGACTATGCCGCCCGGCAAATACTCACACACAATATTGAGGAGCAGTGAATGACGCAGTTACCTATGCAACTGTCAGTGAGAGAATCTAAAGCTAATCTAAATCTTAAGCGAAGCAGACCCTGTCCCACCTTCTGGAGTGTGCGCTGTGTCCGAGCAGCTGCGCCCAGGAGGACCTGATGATGGCCGGGAGTAACGCCATCGACGTCGCCCACCTCTGGGCAGAGAGGATCTGCCCCTGTTGTTTCCGACACGATTATATATAATCAACAGTTTCTAGGCGCTTAGGTATCATGTTAATTTTTTTGGTCATATTAAAGTGTTTTTTTTAGATCAATCTTACACGATGCAGGTAGTAAAAGGTAAAGAAGCCATTTCGCTGTTTAGGAAATTGCCCCGTAACCATTCGACCACGAGTAATCCCCAGTTCTAATCCCAGTAGCGTTTAAAAGCAAATAAACCTCCATAATCCCAATGTACATATTCATTACAAGCATTGTTTTTATTTTTTAAATTTAATGAATAATTAGTTTCTTCCACCAAAGGTAGAACTACCTTTCTGTTCTTTCCAGAAATTTACTTCGGACTAACTGCTAAATGGGTAAGCCCTGATCACTGGTCTACCCAACTTATTACTGGGCACGGCGCTTTTAATAACAGATTTGCCGGCGCGTATAGCTCAATGGTCAAAGCGTTTGTTTTGCAAGCCAAAGGTCGTGGGTTCGATCCCCGACGGAGATTGAAAAAACTTATTTTAATCGATTTCTAAGCTCTAAAATACCCCCGGTTGGTGTGAATTTATCTATATATATAATAATCATAGCCTATTAATCAAAATTGGTGGTAGATGAAAGTCGTCCCGTGAAGACCACCCATTCATAGTACACATGGTCTGATGACTTGCAGAGCTTCTTGGCAGAGACCGCTGAATTCAATTCTTCTTGGATAACCATCAGGAGGATTGTCAGCAGACGGACGCTGGAGTCTCTCATGGAGCCTGAAGTGTGGCCTGAGAGGACCATCGTTCAACCCTGGATACGTGTAAGACGAAAGAATCGCTGTGAACAGTGGTTGAAACCAACTTGAGTGAAGATATTGATATATTTAGTGTGATACTGCTTCAGATTCAGTGCTGGTGTTGACAGATACGAAATGTTGGACGTTTGATTTTGTGACAATAATGCCGTGTTATTTGTGTGTCAACCACGATATGCTTATGACATGGTTTTTGTTGTTACAAGTCGAACTATTTACGTTGAGTCTCCTGACGCTAGTTCTGAGTGTGAGGTCATTGACACTAAATGTGTCAATACATTTACATCGCCACACTATGTTACTTATGTTAGTATGTACTTTAATGACGAATTGAAATGTAATATATTTTGTAATGTCATTTAAAAAAATAATAAAAAAAATGTGTAAATCACACTCGCCATACGGGGATTCCCCAACGATACTGACTATGCAAACAAAAAAACGGATATATGTTTTTATTTATTTTCGTTCTTTGCTCGTTTGGTCTAAATCTAAATAATAGATGAGTAAACTATCTCAGCAGTCCAGAACTTTCCATAAATATTTTCCACGATGCGAGTATTATTGTTGAAGTTCCGTATTTGATTCTTTGTGTGTGAACTCGGAGGACGTCGTGACCGTTTGTTAAAAGCATTCCTGGGTCTCGATCCGAGCACCCGCGTTACCCGGGACCCTGATAAGCTCCGCCTGGCCGCGGCGACAAGCAGATAGGGCGCATCGTCATGGAGACTATTACAAACTTAAAATATAACATTTGTATTGTCGCATGATGATAAAAAAAAGCATCGAGTTAAAGACAAGGTGTATGCATTTCTTCCAGCTGTTGCGTAGCGTGTTAAATAATCCTGTGATTTTATCGGAAATCGATTTATATGCCTCCGATAAATATCTGAGAATAAGGAAGCTTGGTGAAAAACCTCCCTGTCCCGTCCTGTTTTTTGGAGACCTAGATGGGGACCCGTTACTGGACGCACGCACAAAGCTACTTTTTAGAGAGTGGCTGAAGGCCTTCTCGTGATTCTAGGTGCATCAGTTAGATGTCAAATACACCTCAGTCTAAGGCTGCAAAATTAGTATACTACAGCGAGTCTCGAATTGCCTTCTTTGGTAACACGTTGCTAACCACGAAATACGTGGGAAGGAAGAATAAGGAAGCACAGATTGTTCGATTTCCCAAAGAGTAACACTAACCTGCAAGACACTATGCCTCATGGAGAAGGATCAGACTGATATATTCCACGCGAGGGAGGCCCAGTTCAGATACGAACTCCACGAATTTGTTTGTAAGAGTAATTTCTTGGAGTCGTCTGTTTGATGAGCATTGGGACTATATGTTGCTTGTCTTTAATGCTTTGTTCTTAGTACTTAATCATAAGTATATATATATTTTTCTATTGAATTATTAATTATACTTATATTTTAGTGTGGCATTAAATTTGTTATTTGTATTTTTTTTATTTAAACACATACAGGAGAATACCGACAGATGGTGATAGTAATTCTGAAGTCTCATCTGTGGAATTCTATGACGCTTACCATAATGCATATGGCTAAGCGCTGCATGTGGAGTGTTGATCCACCAACGTCATAGACTACAGCCCGAGATTCACGCATCTTCCTTAGTATTACAAGAATTTACTATGAATTGGTGGTCTTCACGGGACGACTTTCGTCTACCACCAATTTTAATTAAAAGGCTATGACTGACATTTTACGGGCGAGGGATCAAATTCACACCAACCGTGGGAGCATTTTAGAGCTCAGAAATCGATTAAAAAAAACCTTATTTTAAATCTCCGTCGGGGATCGAACCCACGGTCTTTGACTTGCAAAGCAAACGCTTTGATCATTAAGCTATACCCGCCACCACATTGAATTTACTAAAGTACTATCCAAATAATAAAATATTTTAATAATTATTTACAAAATACTCATATATATATAGTATTAAATATTTTTTTTCGGCATTATCGATACAAAGAATCGAACGCAGACATCTTTGTTGTGCTTCCCCTCCGTTTTTAAAAACATTACTGACCACTGGTCATTCAAAAAGGTTAGGTACCCAAGTAATGCACTTTACTGCATATAATAGAACCCCTGGCAACACTGGGTACTTGTGAAATGCAGCCCATATTAAAAATATTATGAGTATGTAAACAATGCCCGTAAAATATCATAGTGTATCAACAATTACGTGAATTTTATGTTTTTTTTTTTTTGCAGATTTTTTTCAATAGGACAGCTGAAGTAATCGAGACATTTTACTGGTGATTTTTTAATGGAATCGAAAGCGTTCAGATTTGAAAGGCTTTTTCTTAAAGATTTTTTAATCGATGGCTTAGTAGAGCGGTGGCCTGCAGACTGGAGCGATTTTCCCGCCGCGGGAACGTTAAGTGTGTCATTTAACTCATGTCCTAGAACACTTGCTGCAAATATTCCCGTCTGGGTTGCCTTCTGCATTTTCTACCATCAAGGACCACTGCAAGTTATATCCGAAGTTTGTTAAATATAGGTCCGTTGTATCGAGGTTTTATCCCTTGATTAATGGCTTGACCTGAACAAAGAACCATGCAAAGACAATTGATTAAATATATTTATTTTTACTTTTTATTATTTTTCTTTCTGTAGCTAATTGTAATCAGGTTGTACGTTATATCCGAAGTTTGTTAAATATAGGTCCGTTGTATCGAGGTTTTACCCTATTAATGCTTGACCTCTACAAAGCCATGCAAGAATTGATTAAATATATTTATTTTTACTTTTTTATTATTTTTCTTCTTTTCTGTAGCTAATTGTAATCAGGTTGTACGTTATATCCGAAGTTCTTTAAATATTGTTCCGTTGTATCGAGGTTTTACCGTATTAATGCTTGACCTCTTCAAAGCCATGCAAGGATTGATTAAATATACAGTCGATTCCGCTTAGTTGGGACACCGCTTCATTGAGACATCCGCTTAATTGGGACATTCGCTTATTTGGGACAAATCTCAAGGAACAGAAACCAAACCAAGATACTAATTGGGACAGGAAATTTAAGGTAAATTAGGAAATATGAAAAATTACACGAAGATGACGATGATGATGATGAGTCACCTGTGCCTGTGACTAACCAGGAGGCAAAAAAATGTATGGCCGTGTTACAGCGCTATTTTATGTAGGAAGGAAATGAAAGGAGCCCTACATCCGCACTGAATGTCTCTGCTGATTTTGTAGAAGTGAAATGTTGTATCGAGGTTTTACCGTATTCATTTTTGACCTCTTCAAAGCCATGCAAGGATTGATTAAATACATTTTTTTGTTATTTTCGTTGTTTTCCCTAGCTAATTGCAGCCAGGTCCAGCGCTTTCTTTGATGCGTCCGTCTGTCCGGCATTTCGCTTTGAAGTCGCGCGCTTTCTCTATATTTGTGACATCTTATTTCGGGAAGAGACCCGAGATACAAAACGAAAGAGAAAAAACAGTGACAGCTAGACAGTGCTCGAGGCGAGACGGGACAAGAGTTATTATCACACTATTACAATTTTATTTATTTAATTTTTTGCCTTGCAGAAACATTACAAATTTTATCAACTCAATTCATTTCTGAAGTACAATAATAATAAAATGAAAAATAAAATATAAAAAAAACACAGGTACTTCTGATTAAGTACTAAGAACAATGCAGTAAAGACAAGCAACAGAAGGTCCCGATGCTCATCAAACAGACGACGACAACAAATTATTCCTCAAAGAAACTCTTGGAGTTCTTGTCTGAATTGGGCCTCTCGTACGTGAAATATATCAACATCCGAGGCGATTTGGTTAAATTATTAACTATTATGATAAGAACCTCGATTACTGAACTAATTGGGGATGAAAATAGCCCTTTTTTTAAATACTGACATCGGAATGATGTAGCCCTTGCTGGCTGGTACTGAAAACCTCGATGTACAATCTTTCGTCTCTTATTTCTGTTCGATTGTTGTACATTTATGTGTCGCCGTATTGTCATTTTGGACAAGTCCGCTCACGGGTGTGTTAGTTATATACATCGCCATCGAGCGCTGGGCGAGAGCCGCATCGCCGACGAGCGCGCGGAGCCAGTTGTGTACGAGATCATATTGTATTGTGGCTCGGTCTAATGCTGCGACTAGGCCGAGACTTAAATTTGTAAAGTTTTATCGTAAATATATGTCAATGTGCTTCCGAAAAAGTCTGTGTTAATAATCTGCTCCTAATCCTGCCATCACGCGACTGAATAACAACCTTTTTTGAGAGAGGAGGATGTTAATACGTAAGCACATACGGAAGAATACCGACAGATGGTGATAGTAATTCTGAAGTCTCATCTGTGGAATTCTATGACGTTAACCATGGTGCATATGGCTAAGCGCTGCATGTATGTGGAGTATTGATCCGCCAACGTCACAGACTACAGTCCGAGTCCCAATCACGCATCTTCCTTATTATTACAAGAATTTACTATGAATTGGTGGTCTTCACGGGACCACTTTCGTCTAACAACAATTTTGATTAATAGGCTATGACTGGCATTTTACGGGTGAGGGATCAAATTCACAACAACCGGGGGTATTTTAGAGCTCAGAAATCAATTAATCCTTTTTTTAAATCTCCGTCGGGGATCGAACTCACGAACTTTGGTTTACAAAGCAAACGCTTTGACCATTGAGCTATACCTGCCGGCAAAGTACAGTGGTGCCTCGACATACGAGTTTTATTCGTCCCGGAACCTGCTCGTATGCGCCACGGTGGTCTTCTTCACGACATTGTGGAAATTGATGGTTGAGGGTAGAAACTGCAGAGGGCGCCCTAGACGGGTGTATTCGCGGCAAATGTTTGAGGACACGAGTTGCAGCTGCTGTGCTGAGCTAAAAAGGGTTGCAGAAGATCCAGAAGAGTGGAGATCAAGATGCACAATTTTGTTGCTGCAAACCAATGCACTGGATTGATACTACGAAGAAGAAATATATTTTAATATGACTTCTAACATCCTCCTCTCTTTCAAAAGGTGTATACAGTCGCGTGAAAGCATGATGAGGAGCAGGTCAGCAAAACAAAGACTTTTTCAGAAGCACATTGACAAATATTTACGACAAAACACTTTACAAATTTATGGCTCGACCTAGTCACAGCATTAGGCCGAGCCACAATACAATATTATTTAATATTATATTATATAATATAGACGGGCGGGACACAACTGGCGTGATGGGCTGTCGCACCGGCGCCACAAGTGGTTAATGTATGTCGACCAAGAACATGCAGCTTCCAAAGTTCCTTCCTTAATGCCACCGGTAAGCTATGGAATGCTCTTCCAGCGTCTGTGTTTCCTCCTTCCTACAATCTGGATCTCTTCAAGAAACAGATAAATATACACTTGCAATCTCCCCAACCCTCACACAAACACGAACACAACACACGTTTCCCGCATGCAGCGTCCAGCCTCCCGGGCTGAGCGCCATAGAGTGCACTGGTCTTGACCGGGCGTGCTGTCCTGCATGCGTTTACATAAAAAAAAACAAGCGGCGGTCTATATAACTAGTCCCAATATGGCGGACACATAAATGTATGACAAGCGAACAGAAATAAGAGACGAAAGATTGTATATCGAGGTGTTTTCGGTACCAGTCAGCGAGGGCTACATCGTGCTGATGTCACTGCTTTATATAAATAACATAAGCGCGTCCACATCGAGCACCGCGTCTGAGAAATAACCAAGTTAAATACATATTTTAGCATTTCCGTGGATGAGCATTCACGCATTCTTAGCATGCGAAGAAGGGCACAAGCGACAACTTTTTCCCCGGATTACTTTTCATCGCTTATGACGAAACGCCAGAACAAATATTTACAAAATTATAAATAAACATTTCAAGGCGCTTATGCACTTTTTATTTTCAGTATCCGTATTGCTTCGTATACCAATACGAAATAGATGATTTTGTATATATATATATTTAACTTGCCAAAACATTTGTTTGGAGCATCTTGATGTACGGCTGTGAGACATGGTGCTTATCTGAAAGTGATAAGAAAAGACTAGAGGCCTTTGAGATGTGGTCGTACAGAAGAATTTTAGGAATTTTCTGAAGAGACCACGTCACGAACAATGAGGTTCTCAGAATAATCAAGGAAGATAGGCAACTAATAAGAACCATCTCAGAGAGGCGACCCCGATGGATTGGTCACATCATGCGCCACGATGGTCTTCTTCACGATATTGTGGAAGGGATGGTTGAGGGTAGAAACTGTAGAGGGCGCCCTAGACGGGAGTATTTCCAGCGCACATAATTGTAGCGCTTATGCTGAGCTGAAAAGGGTTGCGGAGGACCGAGAGGAATGGAGATCGAGATGCAAGATTCTGTTGCTGCAAACCAATCCACCGGATTGATAGGAAGAAAGAATTATAAAAGTGACGTAATTATAATTTTAAATTAATTTTAATTAAAAATATTTAGTTTTGATTTTTTTTTTGTATGTAAACACATACAGGAGAATACCGACAGATGGTGATAGTAATTCTGAAGTCTCATCTGTGGAATTATATGACGCTTACCATGGTGTATATGGCTAAACGCTGCATGTGTAGTGTTGATCCGCCAACGTCATAGACTACAGCCCGAGATTCACGCATCATCCTTTATTATTACAGGAATTTACTATGAATGGGTGGTCTTCACGGGACGACTTTCGTCTACCACCAATTTTAATTAATAGGCTATGACTGATATTTTACGGGTGATGGATCAAATTCACACCAACCAGGGTATTTTAGAGCTCAGAAATCGATTAAAAATATATTTTTTTTAATCTCCGTCGGGGATCGAACCCACGACCTTTAGCTTGCAAAGCAAACGCTTTACCATTGAGCTATGACCGCCGGCCGATTTACATTTATTTAAAACGATTACATGTTTCGGCCTCCCTGGAGACCATCTTCAAGAATGATTAAAATTAAAAACTGGCAGTGGCTTAAATATGTATGTACAAGTATTACTTCCCACGTTAGTATACACACATATTTACAGATTGTATATGTGTGCGGGTAAAACCATTGAAAAAAGACATTATAAAATCAAAAGGTATGTGTTATCTTAATGTATTAAGCCATTATATAATATTAAATTATTGAGTACAATTTTAATTTTTTTTATAATTCTATATTTGATCTTCAGAGGAGACGACGGTTAGTCCATGGTGTATTCGTTTTTCCAGCTAATAGAAAAGCGAGACATCCAGTGCACATTGTGTCTCGTGCACCAAATGTCCCGTGCACCAGACTTCAAGTGCGCCCCACATCGTTACCGATGAGTCGTTGATCTACGAGTTCATGTCCAGAGGATCTAGCCCCTGGACATGACCAAGTGTGGAATATATGAAGGTCCCTTAACAGACTTCGGACCGGAGTGTGCAAGACGAGGACACAAATGAGGGCCTGGCAGTTTTACAGCGGACCGACTGAATGTGACTGCGGCGTGGAGCAGACCCTGTCACACCTTCTGGAGTGTGCGCTGTGCCGGAATAGCTGCACCCAGGAAAGACCTGATGATGGCCGGAAGTAACGCCATCGACGTCGCCCACTTCTGGGCAGACAGGATCTGACCCTGTTGTTTCCGACACGATTATATATAGTCGTTGATCGAATTGTCTGGGAACGAAATGCGACAGAAGCCCCAGGACTCGGGTGCATCAGGCTAAGCGTCCGATCTCATGGTGACATTTAAGGAACTACAGCATTTTCCCAAGTTATACTCGAGTCAACGATTTTAGTCATTTTGTCCTCTAAGTATCTGCTCGGCGCATCCGGTGGAAATGTATATTTACTTACAAATAGCCAACAAAACGATTACTCAAACTGAATTTACTCCAACTTCATACAACTGCAGAACTTGCATACCTTCTAGAATACTTGACGGCGGGTATAGCTCAATGGTCAAAGCGTTTGCTTTGCAAGCCAATGGTCATGGGTTCGATCGCCGACGTAGATTAAAAAATAATTTCCGGAGTTCAGGCGATGATATTTGGGAACGGTCATAGCCTATCAATTACAATCACTGCAAGGAGAACGCTCTTCTAGAGATATACCCAATATCTAACAAAATGCTATTCGAATCAAAGAAACGTCGAAAACAAAGGTATTCTTAAAAAACATATATAATAATCATACGGTGGTTATAGCTCAATGGTCAAAGCGTTTGCTTGACAAGCCAAAGGTCGCGGCTTCGATCCCGACGGAGACTAAAAAAAAAAAGATTTTTAATCGATTTCTGAGCTCTAAAACACCCCCGTTTGGTGTGAATTTGATCACTCACGCGTAAAATTTCAGTCATAGTCTATCAATTAAAAATTGGTGGTAGACGAAAGTCGTCCCGCGAAGACCACAAATTCATAGTAAATTCTTACAATAATAAGGATGACGCGTGAATCTCGGGCTGTAGTCTATGACGTTGGTGGATACCCCACTCCACATGTAGCGATTAACCATATGCGCCATGGTAAGCGTCATATAATTCCACAGATGAGACTTCAGAATTACTGTCACCATCTGTCGGTATTCTCTTGTATGTGTTAACATAAAAAAAACATAATTAAAAAAATGATAAGCACATACAATTTCACATCAAACATTATATTATATACAATATTTTTCTCATCAACAAATAAAAAAAAGCAAGTCAGACGCTTGGATTCGAACCTTTGTAACTGTGTTCATGCATACACCTTACCTTTATTTGCACCGCCAGTTTAGTCAATAAATTAACACGTATTCTTGTATTTACATGTATTATTTAACCCTTTGGTTACTAAGTGTCGAATATTCGACGGTCGATTCTCGTGCGAAAAAAAATACAAGTTGACAGTAAGTAATAAAGAGTTATTATTTACATCATAAATGATCTCAAAATCAAAGTTTCAGTTCGGATATTTTATTTATTAATGTTTATATTTTTTTATTGGCAAATATAATTTTTATTGATAAAAAAAATATTTGCTTAATCTGAAGTATTAACCGTTTGGAATGAATATTATTTTTATTTTTACAATACATGTGCTTCTGAAAAAGTCTGTGTGCTGCTCATCTGCTCCTCATTCCGCCACCACGCGATTCGATAACCATCCCGGCGACGTGAAGTCGTCTCTATCTTAAGTAAAGGGGGTGTTTACTATGTAAATATAATGATAGTGTTTGATTGCGGGTGGGCGAGGAGAATCGGAGGAGAGGAATCGGACTTGGAAGGCTTTCGTCAAGCAGTGGAGAGGTCGCAAAAAGGAAAAAAAAACCTCAATCGTTAGCTGCAATTTCGTCATTTTTTATTTTAATAAGTACTCTTACACATCATCTCCTATATACAAAAATGGCAATTATCGTTATCGTTATGTAATAATTATATTATTATTAATATTAGCTAAATTAATGCTGATAATATATAATAACTGTTAATAATACTAATCAATTATAATTAATATCATATAATAATAATAACATGAAGGGGGGCACCAGTGCCGACTTTGGAAAATGTGGCGCCCTGAACAATTATTTTTAGGAATCCCTTAAAAAAATGTTTTTTTTTAGACAAACATTTCGGCGCCCCAAATTATTAGCTGCCCCCTCATTTTTTAACGGGCGCTTATTTTATGTTTTTATTTATTTTTGAGGCCCCCTTAAAATGCACGTTAACTTTTAACACAAAGCGCATTTTTAAAATAATGACTGGACACACATGGGTATTTAAATATTTTTGCGCCCTTAATTATTTGACGGCCTCGTGATTTTTTTTAAACAATTTAATTTTTCAAAAAATAAACATTAATTTTTTGGCGCCCCAGTTTATTGGTGCCCTCGGGTATTGCCCAAATTCGGATTTTTTTTAAATTTATTTTTGGGGCACCTTTAAAATGCACGTCAATTTTTTTAAACACAGCGCATTTTAAAAATAATGACTGGGGGCACAGTTTTTAATATTTGGCGCCCTAAATAATTTGACGCCCTCGTGATTTTTTTGTGACAATTTATTTTGTCACAAAAAAACATTTCTTTTTTCGGCGCCCCAGTTTATTGGTGCCCTCGGTTATTGCCCAAATTCTTAGTGCCCCAAAGCCGGCACTGGTCACGGCCAGTGTGCTAAATTCTTATAGTCAGTTTGATGCAGATTTTCAATATACATTTCAAATACATGACCCATAGACCATAGATCTTGCTTCCGAATAGAAAATAAAAAAAAACACAAATATGTCTTATGATTTTACATTAAAATGCACAATTAACACATGTATTGATAAATTAGCATGCTTTTTTCATGGGATTTAAAAAAAAAAATTAAAAATTTACTTGACAAAATTTGCCACAAATTACGCCTGCTGCGCATTTTTCGCAAACTAAAAATATTATACAAATAAATATTGTCAAAAAAAAACATGGTCTAAAATAAAAAATATTGCATAGAATTCATTTTAATGTTTTTTTTTTATTAAATTAAGTACAAAAAAAAATTATTGCAATTTAGCGGAAAGTAAAAAAAATTAAAAAATATCCTGTGGTTTACTATAAATAATAAATAAAAAAATGTATATAAATATTGAGTATTTTTGAGTTTTTTTTTTTAAAACATAAATCACAGGCATGGGGTACAGAAGATACGAGACACCACTGCACTATTTTTAAATGCGAATAAATAAATATAATATTTTAATAATTATCATTGAAAAAAAATGTCTTTTTTTAATATCGTATTAAATATATTTTCATATAAAAAAATGTCATTTCTAAAAAAAAAACGAAATAATATATATTTATTAATATTATACAGGGGGGGGGGGAGCCTGGCTCACTATATTTCATTTATTATTACGACCTAATTATTATTAATATTTTTATTTAATTGTTAGGTTTTCAGTAAATAATTATTTTTATTTATATATACACAGTTAGACCCTAATTCTTAAAAAATAATATTTACATTTTTTTTCATTTAAAAAAAATATTTCGTACCTAGTATATAATACAAGTAATAAATACATATGTGAAGACAGTATATAAAAAAAATTAAATATGTGCCAATTTAATATTCAGTATTCTTTTTAGCAAGAAAAAATAAAGCTTAAAAAATTATAGCATGACACTTGAATATTTACCAAAATAATCGATATTTATTAAAAAAACTGAATGATTCACATGCTTCCATAAATTTAAATAAGTACTACCTTGTACAACATGGTTCCCTTGCACTTCGTTCCCAGACGATTCGTTCAACGACTCATCGGTAACAACGTGGGGAGTACTGGATGTCTGGGGCACAGGACATTTGGCACACGGGACATCTGATGCACTGGATGTCTCGCAAACCTAATTTACTTCGTTAATGAAACTTATGGATCTCTGGACCTTACAGTCCCTGGATCTCTGTGAGGATTGCGCTCTTTTAAGTGGTCTGGCCGGCATCAGCTCCAGAGGATACCAGGACTTGGTTGCTAACAAACGGAATTACGCTGCTTTTGAGCGCTTCTGCGCGTCCGTCTGCAAGAGTGCAGACGCAAGTAATGACTCCTAACTGATGTCTGCTATCTGCAGAATCCCAAGAATTTCCCAACCTTATCATTTCCTTATCCATTCCCACGCATTTCGTGGTTAGCAACGTGTCACCAAAAGGCAATTCTCCACTCACTGTAGTATACTAACTTCGCAGCCTTAGACTGAGGTCTATTTGACATCTAACTGATGCACCTAGAATCACAGGAAGGCTTTCAGCCACTATATAGCAAGTAGCTTTATGCGTGCGTCCAGTAACGGATCCCCAACTGTGTCTCCAAAAACAGGATAGGACAGGGAGGGTTTCACAAAGTGATCACTGAAGAAAACCTAACTTAAGGATTTGTCCAGTGATCGTATAATCCGGAGATCAATAGGTCTCGTTAACGAAATAACTTAGGTTAGGTTAGCGAGACATTCAGAGCACCAGTTGTCCCGTGCACCAGACGTCCAGTGCGCCCCACGTCGTTACCGATGAGTCCTTGGACGAATTGTCTGGGAACGAAAAGCGACGGAGCCCTCGTACAACATAATTGCATCAATTTCAAGTATTTCAACATTTATAAAAGACCACACTCTATGTAGTCATCATATTTTAAATAATTAAATAGTCATGGTTCGTGTTAAATTTTTTGTAAGAGTAGAAACTTTTTTTTTTCAATGGCAATTATGTATTTTTTTTAAAATAGTCTTCACACACATAAAATATTCATACCTAAAGAGATGGACATAGACTTAGAAACTAATACAGTAAATATTTCGTTTTTTATTTATTATTAACTTATTTTTTTAGTAATAATTATATAGGAATTAATAATAATGAAAATATACTGGAAAGGGGGTGTACACTCGCCATCTCTCTCTCTGTCATCGATTCAATAATTATTTATTAAATAATTAATAAATCGCAATGATAATAATAGTATTTAAAAATAATATCAATTGTTTATTACATTATAGGTTGTATAATACCACAGTAAATACACAGTTAGGTCGTTCGGAACATCATAAAATCCATAAATATTTTTAATAAATTAAAATATAAAAAAAAAATGGATCAAAATGCGAGTTTTTGAAATTAAAAAATAGATAATTTTTTAAAAATATAAATGGATAATATTTCAAATTGACCTTTCATTTTATATGCACATTTAAAAAAAAAATCATTTTTTTTACTTAAAACTAATATCAGTAAATGTAATAATAAATAGTACGGATTACAATGTACCAATTTTTTTTTAAACGCAGATGGGGGGGCACGTTGTAAAATAAATAAATAAAATTCGTGCCCTCTTTTAAAATATAAAAAAAATGTTACATTAAACGATAATTCTAAAATAGTGCCTATGGACAGAATTAAAATACATTTAAAAAAAATCATAAAAAAAAGATTTTTACACACAGTTGGGGGGCAGCTGTGGGGGGACACATTTTAAAATAAAAAAATAAAATTTGTGCCCTCAATGCAAATATTAAAAAAAATGTTACACTAAACGATAATACTAAAATAGTGCCTATGGACAGAATGAAAAAATATATTAAAAAAAAAATCATAAAGGATTTTTTTTTTTAAATACATTTCATTTTTAGTTAAAATGGCTGTAATTAAAATGTCAGTCGATTAATGTGAGTTTATTTTTCTAAATAAAAGTTTCTTAATAAATATATATAAATAAATAATTAATAAAATTATTATGCATAGAAGAAATACTGAAAGCATTTTTTTTTTATGTAAACACATACAGGAGAATACTGACAGATGGTAATAGAGATTCTGAAGTTTTTCATGTGATACTATGACGCTTACAATAAAACTGAGTATTGCAATGAATTCATAAAAAAATTATGAGTTTTGTTAATAATTACAATAAAAATTATTTGAAAATCAATAAAAAGATAAAATAAATCAAATAAATTAAATAAATGCTTCCTAATTACAGGAAAAATGTCAGTAAGTACAGTCAACCCTTCTATAGCGGACACTTATATATGTATATATTGATATCAGCTTGATATAGCTCTTTTAGGCTGATGTGTAGAGCCTTGACTTTCGTCTCTTATTTTTGTTCGCTCGCCTGGCATGCACATCTAATGTCAGTCTTAATTATATAATATTACACGGCGTTTGCATACGCCATTTTATTAATTATGACAGTTGCTGCATTTCATGTTGGTGCAACTGTCATCTTTGATTTGCTTTTTTGCCGCGTTTGTCTTGGCGGCGGTCGGTTCATCACAGTGTTCCGGCAGATGTGAGTTAACTGTCTAAAAATTCAAGTCTTTAATAAAAAATAAATGCGAATTGTGCTTCAAAAACAAGTTCTTTGCGTTGTCAATCTGCTCCTGCATCCTGCCATCACGTAATTCGATAATAAATTTAGAGAGGATGATGTCAATATATATATATTTTGCCTACAGCATTTGTGGTGTTTTTACATGCAATAATGAAAATTTTACTTGTACTGTCCTATTGTGATAAAAAAAGAGTAGAGACCTTTGAGATGTGGTCATACAGAAGAATTTTCGGAATTTCCTGGAGAGACCACGTCACGAACAATGAGGTTCTCAGCATAATCAAGGAAGATAGGCACCTAGTAAGAACCATCTCAGAGAGGCGATCGGTCACATCATGCGCCACGACGGTCTTCTTCACGACATTGTGGGGGGGATGGTTGAGGGTAGAAACTGTAGAGGGCGCCCTAGACGGGAGTATTTGCAGCAAGTGTTCCGAGGACATGAGTTGTAGCTCTTATGCCGAGCTGTAGGGTTGCCGAGGATCGAGATCATTGGAGATCGAGATGCAAGATTCTGTTGCTGCAAACCAATCCATCCAATCCCGGATTGATACTACGAAGAAGACTGTCTATTAACTAAGCGGTTCTTGCCTCGGGAGCATCAGGCTAATCATCCAATTTTATATTTAGTGAATCTGATTAACAACACACTTAAAATATGCCTCACATACCACAGTGGCCGTGTCTTCAAGAAGCGAGAACCAAGTGGCAACTGGCAGAAATGAGTGACAACAATTGTGTGACTTTATGCTCCATTCTTCAAAATAAATATGTCGAGATCTCGGGAGCATCGGGCTGATCATCAGATCTGCTTAAAAAAAACCCCTGATCATTGATTACCCAATTATTTCTCTGGTACTACAGCCGCAGTCTGTGCAAGTTTACGGGCTCTTGTTCTGAAGGCTCCCAGGAACAATACATGTTGCCACGTGGACCTCTGGGTATACAGGTGTTCAGGGACATGGTATATACAATTTGAGTTTACAGAACTGTTCAAATGCTGCTGACATCAGCATGATATAGCCCTTGCTGACTGGTACCGAAAACCTCGATATACAATCTTTTGTCTCTTATTTACGTTCGCTTGTTGTACATGTACGTGTCGCCATATTGGCATTTCGGACTAGTTACGTAGATCGCCACACGGCATTGAGTCGTGTGCTGACTGCGAAAAAGGTCGTATTGTGGCCCGGCCTGAATGCTGTGGTCCGGGCCAGATGTATGTAAAATTGCTTCAAAAACAGGATATTTGTGTTGTTAATCTGCTCCTTATCCTGCCACCACGCGACTGAATGAAAGGTAGTTACCTTTTAAAGAGAGAAGGATGTTAATGCCAATTTGCGGTGTCCATACGTTCCAAATATGGAACGAATATGGTAAAAAAGAAATGTTCCATATATGTTGGCGACAACTTATTTTCTATATTGTGTTCTCTATTATGACGTTATAGAAAAATTGACTGTAAATATTTTTAATTAGTAATATCAATGATGTAGTCATGGATGTACATAATGCATAATAAATAGTGAGTATGTTGAAGTTGAGTATATAAAAAAATTAAAAATAGCTGACTTAAAAATATATCTCAAAAATCACAAAAAAAAGTATCAATATAAATAGAACAAGTATAATATTCAATTCACTTTAAATTCGATTATTTAAAAAAAAGAGATGCTTACATACCATCTAATCTTGTTTAACACTATCCAGTCCGATTACACAATCTGTGTGTAATCACAAGGCCGAACGTTAAAGGCGGGTCACACAACATGCGTGTGATCGTTCCGCCAACGCTTAGTGGCCGACTACACACAGCTTGTGTTATGTTTTTTCAAACGTTATTGGCCGATCACAAAACGTACGTGTTGTTTTTGCTTTCGACCATAATTCAAAGATCTCAAACCTTTTCAGTGAGTGTCATATTTAATTTTATTTGAACACAAGACGACAGATTTAGCAATTCTTTAAAAAAAACCAGTCGGCCTCCAGCGTAAGTTTAATCGCGTGACGCGCGGACTGGATAGAGTTAATGATGTTTAATCGACCTTATCGAAATAAATATTTTTGCCCCATCCCTTTTACAAGGGTCAATAAATGTGTCACAGGGTTCTTCCTACGATGAACAAACTATAGCACCTTAACCTTTAAACGCCCAGTGGTCCCATACGGGACCGCAAATTTGCGTCGTTCAATGCCCTAGCAGGCCAATGTTTGTAACGTTTCGTCGCACAATAGATTCTTCCATGAACCTACTTTAATACTATTATTACAAATTAATGTAATCCTACTACTACCAAAACCGACTACAGCCAAACCCAAGCAAGACCCAAGTCTGCGCCTTTCGAACCTTCGGGAATACTTGGATTGCCCCGAAAGAGGACCTAGCCCCTGGACATGACCAAGGGTGGAATATATGGAGGTCCCTTAACAGACTTCGGACCAGAGTATGCAAGACGAGGACACAAATGAGGGCCTGGCAGTTTTACAGCGGACCGACTGAATGTGACTGCGGCGTGGAGCAGACCCTGTCACACCTTCTGGAGTGTGCGCTGTGCCCGAATAGCTGCACCCAGGAAGACCTGATGATGGCCAGAAGTAACGCCATCGACGTCGCCCACTTCTGGGCAGACAGGATCTGACCCTGTTGTTTCCGACACGATTATATATATATAATGTAATCCGATTGTGAAATGAACCATAAGCACTCCTGTATGGGACCGTAGGGCATTGAACATAGCAAATCTGCGGTCCCGTAAGGAAAACACTGGGCGTTTAAAGGCTAATCAATTTTCATAAGGGCTAAAAGAGTAAATGCAAGAAAAGAAACAAAATACTTTAATTAACATTCTTTTAAGTGTGATTTGGGACTTTTCAGATATTATAACCGATCATAGTAAAAAAAGTGGTACCGCTAATTTCCTACCTAAGCGCGGGTTGATGATTTATATAAGTTAATGACTGCTGGTCTGAGTATCTGTGTATGGAATGTGTACTTGTTACTTCTACTTTTTAGTTTTATAAATAGCCATGTCATATTACTCATGTCATTAAAGGCAAATCTAGAACTATTAGAATTCTCCGTTTTCTGATCTGTTGTTAATCTGCTCCTCATCCTGCCATCACCCGACTGAATAACTACTCTTTAAAGAGAGGAGGATGTTAGAATCTAATTTGTAATGAAAAGTTTCGTAAATTCAGTAACTTTTTGACCACGGTGGTGTGCTTTTGTGTGGATTTATTAATCAATATCTATATTCAGATAATTATTACCAATATAGACTAATATATTGCTAGTATACAAATATACCAGTTGTTACCTACAATTTTCCACTCAAATGCAAAAGATTATAAATTCAGAAATATATTCTACTACAAAATCCAGGTAAAATTCATGAACTCTATAGACATCATGTGCGGTTAAAGGGTAAATATTGATTGTAGTACATTTAGACCAGTGCACTCTATGACGCTCAGGCAGGGAGGCTGGACGCTGCATGCCAGAAACGTGTGTTGTGTTTGTGTGTGGGTTGGGGAGATTGCAAGTGTTTTTTTATCTGTTTCTTAGAGATCCAGATTGTAGGAAGGAGGAAACACAGACGCTGGAAGAGCATTCCATAGCTTACCACTGGCATTAAGGAAGGAACTTTGGAAACTGCAAGTTCTTGGTCAACACACATTAACCGTGTATCGATGTTTGGCAAGTGTAAGACGAGTTTGTCTGTTGTGGGTGGGTGCAGGAGGAATTAGTTCTTTTAAGTTCCGAAGAGCAGCGACCGTGGTAATAACGGTAGAAAAGACTAAGTGAACCAATCTTGCGCCTGTGTTCCATTGATTGCAGGTTAAACGTAAGAATTGCTTTTCTTTGAACTGAGTCAATTAAGTTTAGAAGGTATTTTGTGTCTCAACACATAAGTGACTGCCGTATTCAAGGACAGGTCGGATTTGTCCTTTTTATAGAAGAAGTTGTTTATTGGTGAAATACCTCAGTGATATAACACATCTAGTTTTTTGGAAGCGAGACCAGCTTTAAACTTAATTGACTCGTAATATTTGATATTATTCGAGATTGATACTCCAAGCATGTTGATGGAGCTTGCTTTTGGAAGAGAACAACCGTTGAAAGATACAGCATCCATAGCAGTCTTCTTAGCTCTACCATAAACATAATTTTTTAAAAAATGTTTTCCAATATTATAAATAACCTAAGCTAACCTTAGGTTAGGTTATTTATTTATTATATTGAAAAATAATAAAAGAAATTTGATTTACATGGTAGTCCACATACGACAAGATTACTTAAACATGTATTTAATACTTTAAAATTGACAAAGAAATTACAGATGAAAGTTTTGTTTGAAAGCTCATATGCATTCTGAGAATGGAAGGCAATCTTCGAGATATTGTATGGGCAGTAAAAGTATATATCCAACAATAAGAGAGAGGCAAGTTTGTATCCAATTTATAGTGCATACAAAACACTGACTGGGATTTATTACGTGATTTACGATCCAGTGCATGAAATACAATTATTTAAACTGCAAATATCCATTGAATACGTACGAGGTCATCATCGGTGTTCAGTCATGAGCGACACGACTAGCCAAACATTTTTTTTACGAGAAAATTTAAAGAAAAAAGTACTATAAACCATTTTTTATGCTTTTATACAGTAGTTCAAAATTACACCAAAGGTTACACCATTCCGTTCTTCCCAGATATTTACTTCAGACTAACTGATAAATGGATAAGCCCTGGTCAATGGTCTACCCAACTAATGACTGGGCACGGCGCTTTTAATGACAGATTATACTCATTTAATTTAGTTTCAAACCCTAGTTGTCTCTGTGGTACCCCCATTCAGACCTCAGAGCACATTCTCTGGGGCTGTCAGTTACAAGAGTTAGAAAGAGAAGTCATTTTCGACGCAGATCGAGGAAATCGCCTCGGCCCTATCGGGCATGCAGACTTTGTGGCCACTAAAAAAAATTTCCACGCATTTAAAATCTTTGCTTGTATTTTCGGGAAGAGAATCTATCTTCCATCTCTTTACAACCCGTGAATGCGATTCTAATCTATTTCACGGGTTCTTTCTTTTAGCACTTCTGTGCAGTGGCCACAATTATTCAGAGGGGACTCCCACTGGACTATATAATCTGAATGAGCGCATCATCAGGGAGACTTAACTATCCTCTGTTGTGGTGCGGGTGTGAGACGGGTAAAGTCCAGTAGTTTATATTTTTTTCTGTTACATAGATCAAGCCTACACCTATTTGTTATCAATTATCAACTCTTTCTGAGCATCTCTAGTGGTTCAACATATTCTTCTTTAATACCACAGACAGGCATTGGTATGCACTTTCGGTGTCTTGCATGTTTCCTTCCACATTCAAGCAGCATGATATATATATATATATAGTTATGTAAACACATACAAGAGAATACTGACAGATGGTGATAGTGATTCTGAAGTCTCATCTGTGGAATTCAATGACGCTTACCATAGTGCATATGGCTAAGCGCTGCATGTGGAGTGTCGATCCGCCAACGTCATAGACTACAGTGCGACATTCACGCAGGATACTTATCATTAAAGAAATTCACAATGAATGGGTGGTCTTCACGGGCCAAATAGGCTATGACTGGCATTTTACAGATGAGGGATAAAATTCACACCAAGCAAGGGTATTTTCAAGCTCAGAAATATATTCAAAATCTATTTTTTTTAAATCTTCCTTTGGGGATCGAACCCACGACTATCGGTATGCCAAACAAACGTTTTAACCAATGAGCTATACCCGCCAGCATATATATATATATATATAATAACTCACAGTTGGACACTAAACATGGAAATGATGTGCAATAAATGTGTATTTATTGGATGTAATATGATATATTGAATAAAAAGCATAGTTTGAAGCTAATTTATGTATTTTACCTCATTTAGATGAGTTGGCTAGACGCTGCATGCGGGAATGATGCAAGGTGTTTGTTTGCATGTAAAGAGATTGAAGAGAATGCCGACTTGGGACGAAGTTAAGATCACAGCATCTAACAGAACTTTATTAGAGCAATTTGGGTGTAATACATTTTTTATCGCACAGAGAATTATCATGTACATTTAGGTCAGCTAGACACTACACGTAGAAAGTATGTGTATTGATGGCATGCGTTTGGGGATGACAATTTTTTAATAACCTATTCACCGTGTATGACGTCTATAGCGGTCATGAGCTTTATATGAATTTTGAAGCCTCATATTACAGCATTATTCTACTGTTGCAATACATTAAATAAGCTTACTATATAACTGAATATAAAATATATTGGAATCTAGGCAAAAGCTATATGTAACAAATGATATATCTGTTTTCCGGAAAATATATTACAAGCTATATAAGCTGTCTAAAAACTGATTTAAAAAATCCACCAAAAATGTGCCGAGGTCATCGCGTTAATATATTTAAAAATAATAAAAATAGAAACAAGAAATGCATTCCAAAGCATACTGTCTTAATTTGTATAGTGTAAATAAATCATCACTAATTGATCCTATGACTCTTGCAGTTTAAATATTGCTCAACAAAAGTTAAAAAAAAAACATTGAAAACTGTTTTCACAGTACAATTTTTGTCTACCACAATTTTTGTTTAGTAAGCAAAGAAAAAAATTAAAGAAATCTGGCCGATATATATTTAAAATATCGCATGCAGGAGAGCACAACTGGTCAAGACCAGTGCACTCTGTGACGATCAGCCAGGGAGGCTGGACGCTGCATGCGGGAAACGTGTGTTGTGTTTGTGTGTGGGTTGGGGAATTGCAAGTGTATATTTATCTGTTTCTTGAATAGATCTAGATTGTAGGAAGGAGGAAATACAGACGCTGGAAGAGCAATCCAGAGCTTACCGGGGGCATTAAGAAAGGTACTTTGAAAACTGCCAGTTCTTGGTCGACAAGTGTAAGACGAGTTTGTCGGTTGTGGGTGGGTGCAGGAGAAATTAGTTCTTTGACTTCCGAAGAGCAGCGATCGTGGTAATAACGGTAGAAAAGACTAAGTGAACCAATCTTTCGCCTGTGTTCCATTGATTGCAGGTTAGACGTAAGAGTGTCATTGTTTATCAAACGAATAGCTCTTCTTTGAACTGAGTCAATTAAGTTTGGAAGGTATATTAAATATATATATATATATTTAAACAAAGTTTGATGGAAAATTCATTGAAAAAATAAAATAAAGCTACGATGGTGAAAGAACTTGTGAACGCTTGCATGAAAATCGGGTGATTTTGCCATAAATAAGTATCTTTGATCAAAACTCTTCACAAAAATAACGACCAATGACCATTAACCTTTTACTGCTTAGATTTTTTTTTTTAAATATAGACCACCAAATATTTTTTTTTGCAAATATATTATAGTCCATTATTTTGGATACTTAAAAAATATTAACATCACTTACTTTTGTTACATATCTAAACATGTCATGAAGTCTTTGTGAGATTTATTTTCGCATGCATTTCAATCAACCCTTAAATGCAGTGCACAACCCTCTACAGTTCGTGAATGTTTTTTTTTACATTTCAACCCTTCGCCTCAGCGGATCTCACAGCAATACAATAAAACTGATAATATTCTTTTTACACGTTAACCCTTAGGCCGATGAAACAAGTTGCAAGGAATCGACACACTTATATTTAACAAAACATTAATTTTCTCACAAATTAACACCACACCGCTTCCGTTTGAATACATTATTTTAAATACAAATTGTCTGTTGTGTAATATTGTAATACACAAAGGAATAATAATATCATCATCAATATATATATAATTCTACCAGTTAACCCTTTAATGACGAAAGTCAACACAATATACATTTAACCCTTTGCGACAGAGAGCACGAATACATCATTGATAAAAGGATTCTCCTACATTTCAACTCTTAACCGCTGCAGTGCATCCAAATTGTCGGTATTTTACATTGCAAAACACCAAAAAAAAACAACACTTTACTGTTGATTTTTAAACAACACCAAACAGTAACATTACTTTTAAACACTGCGATCATTACGATGCATCAATTGTCACAATATTATAATTATAATTCAACTCATGACTGAGCACACAAATCATTTCGACCGAAACTGTTGCAATCACAAAGAAGAAGAGTATTTTTTCTTTTAAATTAATAAAACAAACAATGCACGCTTGTTTTAAACACAAATATTAAATAGAACGCTTAAAAAACGACACATTTCATTCGTTTCGAACAGTCTTGCATTACGTTTTACTATTAATTCTTAATTCATTTGTTCTTTACGCGTTTCTCTTTTGTTTTATTTCTTCAGTTCACCGGGGCGGTACCGTGAGCGCCCTCGGCAGCATGATAGCCACAATTATCAGGGGAACAAACGACAGCAAGCAGCTCCGATGGCTCCTCGAATAAGAAAGCTCCTCGCTTTTAACAACCTCATTGGGAGCTTTATCTTGCTTGGTGCTGTGAGTCTTCTTAGTCGGCTTATTATTGTTGGTATTGACGTTTGTGTGCTGCGTGACGACTCCACGTGAAGGCGTAGGAGGAATGGTAACAACTGGAGGAGGCTGCGGTGGAATATACGGTGGAGCATAAGTAGGAGGTATGGTCTTCGATTCATAAGGATTGCAGCATACTCTGAAGATCAATCGCATATTATGTGTCGCACAGCTGCCTCCGATGCGCCTATACTGATCATCCTTACTCGATGTGCTGATGAAGTAGTAATCACGTCCGGGTAAAAATTCTAAGCCTCCAGGTATCGGACTGAAAGGTCTGAATGTCACAGTGAAAAACAGCAATTTATAAGGCTTATCGCATACGGCGATAGTCCTAGGGTTCGGATCTGTTATTCTACACGTATCATATTCTTCTTTAGATACATTGTATATGATATATCGCTCGGCGTTTGCCGGAACGACACCCGCTTCGTAAAGCGGACATATTATGTTTATTTGATCAAAATCGCTATTCGAATTTCCTTTATTCAAATCGAATATGTGATCGGTGTTGTCAATGCGAAAAATACTGTTTGTACTATTCCAATGTATGAAGAAACTTTTAGCGAGGCTCCCCGCTACTGTTTCCAAAAACAGTGCGAATATGATGAAGCGCATCATGCTGAAGCTGCCGCACTGGAGCATCTTAGGACGCATTTTTATTTATTTATTTATTTTATTTGTTTTAGCTTCACCATAACAAATAATTAAATTTGCAAAAAATGTGTCATCAAATGTTTTTGTGTTTCATTTTGCAGCCATATAATTATTTAAAAAAAACAATATTTTAATGGATTTTTTTTTATATAGATTGATGGCTAATTAATCATGTATTATTAATTTATATCGACACTTTCAATTATTATTACACTAATTATTGTATACTTAAAATTATTATTTGTTTTTATTGTTATTCTTTTATTTCAAACACTTTTTTAAAATTGTTTATTTATTCATTTATAAATATGTGTAATTTTTATTTTGTTGATTATCTGAGCCAAACAAAATAAGAAGCAAAATCGTCTTTCACTTTATGCACACACACTAAACGCACAGCGAATTTAATTGATTTTATTTATTGTATTTATTGTGATAAACAATAACAAAGAGTGTAATTGAACCGAAATAATACGATCACTTTTAATTCTCGATATTATTCGCCGTGGTGCATTTGAAAATTGGAACAAAAATCCACCGGAACGAGATTTTTGTTTCGAGAAAAATAGAATATCGTTCGAATTTTTATGCAAAATAGCTGCACTGTGTTGTATTAAATTTCACTGCGAGTGTTTTTATGGTGTTTTTTCGGCGTTTTCACTGTTTCTTAGCATGTTTTTCGGTTGACGTTTGTCTCGAGATTCGCCCTGTCGACAGATCGTCCATGTTTTAAAGGCGATCTCGCGTCCGTGCCTCGCGAGATCACTGTCGCAGATACAAGCCGAAATTCCATCGGGCGCACGGCGGCCGTGCCGTGGTTTTTGATGGACGATGGCAGATGTTTGGGGTCGTGTGGTGGATGGTCTCGATGTTTTCGGTGGCGGCGGGCCGGGATTAATCGATAGGGCGCAGATTTTCGCGACGGTGTGGAGCTCCGTTCTTTGTATGATTCGGTCGCAGCTCCGCGCGGACGCCTGGCGGCTACTGAGCGAACTAGCGCAGACGCTGGCGCCGCTTTGGAACGCGGCGTATGCGGGAACTAAGGTAAGGTGTTGCTTGTAAAATAAATAAAAAACGGGATATTTCGCGTGTGCTCATTAAAAATACCTTTTTAAAAAGTAAGTTTACATTTGACATATAATAATATCACTTTTATTTAATTCATATAACTAAATATATAATCTGAGCAATACTGAAAAAATAGTAACAAAATTCTCGAGTATTTAACAATTGATACGAATATACAAAATTCAAAGCAAAATAATCTTATATAAAATTTCTCTCATTAATAAACTGAAAAAATAAATAAACAGCGTTCGCTATGAATTTGGTGTGTACGTATCAATTTATTAATATTGGTTTGTATCTCCAATGATTTATATAATGAGAGAATACATTCATATTCTAAAAATTCACAGAAAACAATTTCTTTAGTATTTACCTAAATTAATGATACTTATTTATTATAATGTATAATAATTTACATTTTTCATGTTCCACGCATTAAATAACTTCTACGTACTATAAATAAACTTGTACTCACTATTAATATTAAGTTATTTAAAATATTCTACTTAGGTTTTCAGCCTGGATTGTATTAATCAATTATAATTAATTTGGGTATATACTTAGGCATTATGCAATATTTTCGCAAGGATAAAAGTAAAACTATTTATGTATTTGAATGAATATTTTAGGTAAGCAATGTGTTTATATCTTCTTCTTCTTTATCCTAGCCATTTATCAATGTTTTCTATTTCGTTTGTTCTATTAATCCATAAATGCCATGTCTGTTTGTAAAGCGTTGATTTCGGTCAAACCCAGGGTTTTCAGATCCTTGTAAGCAATGTATATGTTTAATATACATTGTTTTTTTAAATACTGTCAACCGTTATCAATACTTGTTTTTATTTCGTTTATTCTATTTTTATAAATGTTGGTGAAGGTGAATTTGAATAAAGAAATAACACAATTGGTCCGTACATTTTACTTTTTAATAATTTATTTATGAAAAAGTGAATTTGAAAATTTTCATTTAGGTATTTTTTTTGACGGTCACTTCTAAAGCACACATTTTAGGTTACTTGGCCTTTATAGTTACCAGTTCTTCCCTGACATGACAAAAATCGGTCTGATCATTCGATTTTATTGAAACGCGACGAAGAAGGGGTTGATTGTAATTGTATTTTTCTTTTTTTTTTCAGTACTTTTTTTTTATGTAACCGCATGCGAAACAGAAGAATACTGACAGACATGTAGAAAAATAGGTGAAGTCTCATCTTTCGAAAAATGACGCATACAGTGCTGCATATGGTTAAGCGCTGCATGTGGAGTGCTGATCCGTCAACGTTATAGACTACAACCCGAGATTCACGCATCATCTTTAATTTGAACAGTAATTTAATATGAATCGGTGGTCTTCACTGGACGAATTTCGTCTATCACCAATTTGATTAATAGGCTATGACAGACATTTTACGGGTGAGGGATCATATTCACACCGATTAGAAGTGTTTTAGAGCTCATAAATCGATTGAAAATCTTTTTTTTTATCTCTGTCGGCGATCGAACCCACGACCTTTGGCTTGCAAGTACACTTGTAAAGAACATCGTTCATCTACAAAAATGTTAAATAATATCATTGCTGTTATATTATTTTTCAATGCGTTATCGTCAGATTAACAGTTTAAAATATATGTAATTCGAAGTCAATTTAAATTTGAATTTTTTTCCTTTTTTTTCTTTCAAAATATTCGATTAATAGAATGTGACTAACCTTTTTCGGCTGTGTGATCATATTCACACCAACCGGGAGTGCTTAAAGAGCTTAGAAATGGATTAAATAACATTTTCTTTGTAATGTTAGTTGGAGATCGAACACACGAATTGTGATACGGTAAGCAAACGCTTTACTACTAAGCCATAACCGTCAGTAACATTATTTTGAAAAGTTACGTTTATTAGTATATATTTCTACGTATCGATTCTAAAAAGGATGCTATAATAATATCAATAACAATAAAAATATTTGCGAACCATTCAATGGAAAAAGTATCCTTGAATTTTTCAAAACGGAAACTGGAATAGGCTGTGATTTTTGAAGGAATTTATAAGGTTTGTTTTTTATTTAGTCAGTCAAGAGACAAAGGTCATGAGCATCTCATCCATCCTCCTCATCTTTTATTTTCTTCGTAGTATCAATCCGGTGGATTGGTTTGCAGCGACAGAATCTCGCATCTCGATCTCACTCCTCTCTATCGTCTGCAGTCCTCTTCAGTTCAGCATAAGAGCTACAAGTCATGTCCTCGAACACTTGCTGCAAATACTCCCGACTACGGCGCCCCTTAAAAGTACTGGAGGACTCTGCGAAATGCCTTATGGTCACAGGTTCGATGAAAGGAAAATCTAGATCTATCTCCTTCTCGTGGTGGGGGTGAGCGACATCAGTCGGCCAATATAGACAGGGACCGAATGTTGGCCGGAATAAGCCAACACCCAGCTAACCTCATCAGGTCAAGCTGGTTAGCGCACTCTATTGTCCTGGAGGTAGTAAATGCTCTCATAAGACGGATGAACCTTTATGGTCAACGGCATTAGGATATGGAGATAAAGGGAAAATAACACATTAAAGGTCTAAAAGACATTGACTGACGACTGCCGGAACACTGTGACATGCAGCGCCGCCAATATAATCACGGCAAAAATAATAATTTAAATATGACTGTTGTACCAACATGAAATGAATCAACTGTCATAACAAATAAAATGGTAAGTATGCAAACGCTGTGTAATTTTATATAATTATAACAAACATTATTAGATGTGCATGTCAGGCGAGCGAACAAAAATAAGAGACAAAATATCGTTTTTCGAGGCTTTTCGGCATCAGCCTAAAAGAGCTATATCAATATTTGTTGTATTATATATTCAATATTATTATTGGCGGCTATAGCTCAATGGTCAAAGCGTTTGCTTTGCAAGTCAAAGGTTGTGGGTTCGATCCCCGATGGAGATTAAAAAAGAAGGATTTTTAATCCATTTCTGAGCTCCAAAATACCCCGGTTTGTGTGAACTTGATTCCTCACCCGTAAAATTCCAGTCATAGCCTATTAATTAAAATTGGTGGTAGACGAACGTCGCCCCGCGAAGACCACCCATTCACAGTAAATTCCTGTAATAATAAGGATGATGCGTGATTCTCGGGCTGTAGTCTATGAGGTTGGCGGATCAACACTCCACATGCAGCGCTCAGTCATATGCACTAAAGTAAGCGTCATAGAATTCCACAGATGAGACTTCAGAATTACTATCACCTCTCTTTCTGTTTAGCCTCGCCATTTCCCATCATCTGGGGTCGGCTCTCCTTGCGAACATTCGCCATGTCTGTCTGTCCTGCATTGAATTCTCGGTCAAGCCCAGAGTCTTAAGATCCTTGCTTACAGTTGCAGTCCAGGTTGCCTGTGGTCTTTCAGGTCTTCTCGTGCATCATGTTTTTTTTTTGGCGTTTTTTTTTACTTCAGAATTACTATCACCATTTGTCGGTATTCTCCTGTATGTGCTTACATAAAATAATATATCCGTACATACTTAAGTTATGTATGTAATCAATGCTGTCATTTGTTCTTCTACGAATCGTTTAATATGTTGCGGTCTTTTAGACAAATCTTCGGCATTTTTTTTTTCGTTTCTACGTGAGAGGTATACCTTTTGTTTACAGGTATGAATGTATGATTCATGCCACACAACACACCTGTCAATAATTATCCATTCACATTGTTAAATATCTTTATTATCTATATCCATAGCGAGATTTTAGAGCCATGCTCAACTTTGCCTATCACTAAAATTAAAAAATGACTTATTTCAGTCAAGAATATTTTATTTTTTATTTTATTTCATTAACGGCCTAAGCCAATACATACGATTTTAAATTAGAAACACAATTAAAGAAGATGGTAATGCAGAATAAATATATAAGCTAAGACAATACATTTGGACAAAACATAAACATGAGTAAATAAAACAGACATCTCGCACATTAGTAGAGGGATCTGCGAAATGCCGGAAGGTCCTGCCTGAAAAAGTCACTAGAGGTGTTAACCAGTCTACCATTCTTAACATAGGAGAATAGAAACCGTAGTTGGTTTTGGATGTCCTTACATGTAGCAGGTCACTGTCTCTAGTGAACCGGGAGGGAACATTGAAGTTAAGTTAGTATTTGAAGCATAAATGTACTTATCTGACCTATGTTCATATATCACATTGGTTCTTGTATCCTTTAGCTATCAGATGATGCATAAAAAACTGTTATATTTGAAAAAGGTTAATTATGTAACTCCATACATGTGGTGGCATTGACACATGTGGTTTACAGAAAAATCGCTCCTGTGACGAAACCTAACGATATTTATTTACATGCTTAACAGATTCCTGTAAAGAATACGTGTAGGTTGATTAAGGGAATGATTGCAATTCCAATTTCCTACCGTAGATGTTACAATGAGTACTGAAAGTAGCAAAATAGTATATCACGTCGACCGATGTCAACGGTCAAGGAATCTTTGACGGCATATGCCGTCAAAGATTCCCCGACCTGGAGGCTCCCGGGAACCATCTATATTCTCATGTAGACCTCTGGGGACACAGGTGTTCTGGGACAAGGTATGGACAATCTGAGCTTACAGAACTCTGAAACGTAAATTTCCGGCGTCCATAAGCTCGAAATATGAGCCGAATATTGTGAAAAAAATAATATTTACGTATTGCAGCAGGTAAGATTTGGTCGGTGGGTATTGTTCAATGGTCAAAGCGTTCGCTTTGCAAGCCAAAGGTCGTGGGTTCGATCCCCGACGGAGATTAAACACTGAGATTCTGTTAATAAATTAAATAATGGCAAGTTCTTGAATACTAAATAAAATAGTTCGTTTAAAATTAATGGTACATTTTGAACCTGCCACTGATGAATTAAAAGTTGACTCATAGTATCATTATACAAATTGGTCCTTCTTCGTAGTAGTATATCATCTGGTGGATTGGTTTGCAGCAACAGAATCTTGCATCTCGATCTCCATTCCTCTCGGTCCTCCGCAACCCTCTTCAGCTCAGCATAAGAGCTACAACGCATGTCCTCGAACACTTTCTGCAAATACTCCCGTTTAGGGCGCCCTCTACAGTTTCTACCCTCAACCATCCCCTCCACAATGTCGTGAAGAAGACCACCGTGGCGCATGATGTGACCAATCCATCGGGCTCGCCTCTCTGAGATGGTTCTTATTAGGTGCCTATCTTCCTTGATTATCCTGAGAACTTCATTGTTCTCTCCAGGAAATTCCGTGAATTATTCTGTACGACCACATCTCAAAGGCCTCTAGTCTTTTTTTATCACTTTCAGATAAGCACCATGTCTCACAGCCGTACATCAAGATGCTCCAAACAAGTGTTTTGGCAAGTTGCTTGCGGAGCCCTAAAGTAATATATAGGCATGGACAGTTAATTAGTTCCTACACACATATTTACAGGTTGTATATGTGTGCGGGTAAAACCATTGAAAAAAGAGATAAAATGAATGGGTATGTGGTTTTTCTAATGCATTAAGTCATTGTATAAAAATAAATTTTTGTTTTTAATTTAAAAAAGACATTATAAAATCACTGGGTATTTGTTATTTTAATGTATTAAGCCATTGTATAATACTTTATTTTTCATGTAATAATTTCAAAAAAATGTGAATCAAAAGCGAATATTTTTAATTTATTATTTTTTGAATTAAAATTAATAAGCGTCATAGAATTCCACAGATGAGACATCAGAATTACTATCACCACCTGTCGGTATTCTCCTGTATGTGTTTACATAAAAAAATTAAAAAATGTCGTAAAGAAGAATTGACAAAGGTTGACGATGCCTGCATTAGTCAGTGGCCCATTGTATACATATTAAGCAGAATGACGACAGTCGAATTCGTAACTGACCGAGTGACTTGTCGAATTTTCTCCGACATATCTTTATCGCTGACAATCTTCGTATTTGACAATACAATAATTACAAAGATTATCTACGTCTATCTATTCATCTTTATATATATATAATATATATATATATATATAAACGCAACAACTATAAGGTTGTCCAGAAATTCATAATTCATAATAATATTTTCTTTATTCAGCCACCTGAGCGATAATTGTAAATGACCATACCTATCTGGGACAAGTAATACGACTAGGACGAAATAACTTCTCAAAATCTTATCAACCCGAGTACATGGATTTATTGGGATCCCAAACTAAGCTCCCATATTCTAGAACAGATAGAACAAGTCAATAATAGAGGGTACGAAAAATTTAAACAGTAAAATATTGTGGTGATCATACATAAAGAAGACTGCAATGGATCCTGTATCTTTCAATGGTTGTTCTCTTTTACAAGTAAGCTCCATCAACATCCTTGGAGTGTCGATCTCGAATAAACTGAAATATTAAGTCAACAATTAAATATACAGTGAGACGCCGCTTAACGCCGTTTTTTATGTTTTTTTCGAGCATGATAATGTATTTGTATCTATTGGGATTCCAAACTAAGCTCCCATATTCTAGAACAGATAGAACAAGTGAAGAATAGAGGGTACGAAAAATTAAAACAAAAAAATATTGTGGTGATCACGTAGAATAAAGAAGACTGCAATGGATCCTGTATCTTTCAATGGTTGTTCTCTTTTACAAGTAAGCTCCATCAACATCCTCGGAGTGTCGATCTCGAATAAACTCAAATATTAAGTCAACAATTAAATATACAGTGAGACGCCGCTTAACGCCGTTTTTTATGTTTTTTTCGAGCATGATAATGTATTTGTATCTATTGGGATTCCAAACTAAGCTCCCATATTCTAGAACAGATAGAACAAGTGAAGAATAGAGGGTACGAAAAATTAAAACAAAAAAATATTGTGGTGATCACGAAGAATAAAGAAGACTGCAATGGATCCTGTATCTTTCAATGGTTGTTCTCTTTTACAAGTAAGCTCCATCAACATCCTTGGAGTGTCAATCTCGAATAAACTCAAATATTAAGTCAACAATTAAATATACAGTGAGACGCCGCTTAACGCTGTTTTTTATGTTTTTTTCGAGCATGATAATGTATTTGTATTTATTGGGATTCCAAACTAAGCTTTCATATTCCAGAACAGATAGAACAAGTACAGAATAGAGGGTACGAAAAATTAGAGGGTTGCGAAATTGACTAGCTTTGGCGGGTGATGAACCTGAGAAGTTTATTGGCGCGGGATGTTCGATTGATTATGTGAGTATGGAAAGTGAAGGAGGAATCGTAGGTTATACCTAGATCCTTGACAACTGCTACCCTATCGAGCAATGTTCCAGATAAGGAGTATGGTAATATATATATTTGCCGGCGGTCATAGCTCAATGGTAAAGCGTTTGCTTTGCACGCCAAAGGTCGTGAGTTCGATCCCCGACGGAGATTAAAAAATAAAAATGGATTTTTAATCGATTTCTGAGCTCTAAAATACCCCGGCTAGTGTGAGTTTGATCCATCGCCCGTAAAATGTCAGTCATAGCCTATCAATTAAAATTGGTGGTAGACGAAAGTCGTCCCGTGAAGACCGCCCATTCATAGTAGATTCCTGTAATAATAAAGGATGATGCGTGAATCTCGGGCTGCAGTCTATGACGTTGGCGGATCAACGCTCCACATGCAGCGTTTAGCCATATATACACCATGGTAAGCGTCATAGAATTCCACAGATGAGACTTCAAAAAAAAATTACTATCACCAGCTGTCGGTATTCTCCTGTATGTGTTTAAATAAAAAAAAAAATTTAAAAATTTGGAATGATTTGGATTTGTAGAATGGGAGAAAGTGATAAGGTTTATGCGGCTTAATTTATTTTTATTTTTATTTTTTATGTAAGCACATACAGGAGAATACCGACAGATGGTGATAGTAATTCTGAAGTCTCATCTGTGGAATTCTATGACGCTTACCATGTGATGCATGTGGGAAAGCGCTGCATGTGCACTGTTGATCCGCCAACGTCACAGACTGCAGCCCGACATTCACGCATCATCCTTTATTATTACAGGAATTTACTATGAACGGGTGGTCTTCGCGGGACGACTTTCGTCTACCACCAATTTTAATTAATAGGCTATGACTGGTGTTTTACGGGTGAGGGATCAAATTCACGCCGACCGGGGGTATTTTAGAACACAGAAATCGATTGAATTTTTTTTTTTTAATCTGCGTTGGTGATCGAACAAACGACCTTTGGCTTGCAAAGCAAACGCTTTGACAATTGAGCTATACCGGCCGGCAAGTCTGAAGTTGTGTCTGGTAAAATTCAATTTAGTCATGTGTTGGGAAAAATTTAAATTATTTTCTGAACATCCTAATATGATGCCGACTTTGACCTTATCTCTGTCGCGGCCGCTGCTGAGCATCGTGGTAATCCGGAATGTCTTTAGCATTTTGGGTCAAATGCGGACGGAAACACCTTCGATGGAGATGAAATTTTAAAATATTAATTACCTTCAGTGCTTGCGGAAATTTTTATATAAAGGTTTTTTTTTATTATGTAATCGCAGCCTGTCAAGACTAGTGCACTCTATGACGCTCAGCCAGGGAGGCTGTAGCTTCATGCGGGAAACGTGTGTTATGTTCGTGTTTATGTGTGGGTTGGGGAGATTGCAAGTGTATATTTATCTGTTTCTTGAAGAGATCCAGATTGTAGGAAAGAGAAAACACAGACGCTGGAAGAGAATTCCATAGCTTACCGGTGGCATTAAGAAAGGAGCTTTGGAAACTGCCAGTTCTTGGTCGACACACATTAACCGTGTATGGATGTTCGGCAAGTGTAAGACGAGTTTGTCGGTTGCGGGTGGGTGCAGGAGGAATTAGTTCTTTAAGTTACGAAGAGCAGCGACCGTGGTAATAACGGTAGAAAAGACTAAGTGAACCAATCTTACGCCTGTGTTCCATTGATTGCAGGTTAGACGTAAGAGTGGCATTGTTTATCAAACGAATTGCTCTTCTTTGAACTGAGTCAATCAAGTTTAGAAGGTATTTTGTGTCTCAACACACAAGTGACTCCCGTATTCAAGGATAGGTCAGTTTGTTCTTTATATAGAAGAAAGTTTAATATGTTTTTTTATTTGTGGTTGAACCGCTTCTTAAAACTAAACGGTTCTGGCCTCTTGAGCATCGGACTAATCACCCAATCTAATTATTATTGCTTACTTTTTTTTTATTTGTAAATATATTCAGGATAATATGGATTCTATGACGCTTACTATGCTATACATGGCTATCCTCTTTGTATACTATTTTTATGTAAACACACACAATTATGAGGTAGAAATCTCATCTCCGGTTTATATGTTGCATATGTTACATATATAAAGCGTTTGCTTTGCAAGCCAAAGGTTCTGAGTTCGATCCCCGACGGAGATTAAAAAAAAAAGATTTGTAACCGATTTCTGAGCTCGAAAATACACCCGGTTGGTGTGAATTTGATCCCTCACCCGTAAAATGTCAGTCATAGCCTATTAATTAAATTGATGGTAGACGAAAGTCGTCACGTAAAGACCACCCGTTCATAGTAAATTCCTGTAATAATAAGGATAATGCGTGAATATTGGGCTGTAGTCTATGACGTTGGCAGATCAGCGCTTCACATGCAGCGCTTAGCCATATGCACCATGGTAAGCGTCATATAATTCCACAGATGTGACTTCAGAATTACTACCAATATAGTGGTAGGTGAAGTGTCGATCCGCCATCGTCATAGACTACAGTCCAAAATTAATGCATCGTCCATTTATTACAGGAATTCACTGTGAATGGGCGGTGTTCGCGGGACGACTTTCGGGTATACCACCAATTTTGATTAACAGACTATGACTGGCATTTTACGGGTGAGCGATCAAACTCACACCAACCGGGGTGTGCTAAGGTTTGCGCGAGGTGGGTTCCAAGAATGTTGACCGAAGACCACAAACAGAAAAAAAAATATATGGGGTATTGTCAAACACCCACTTTACAGCCTGGACTTAGCCCCAAGTGACTACCATCTCTTCCCTGACATGAAGAAACACCTGGGTGGAACGCATTTCGGCTACAGAGAAGAGCTGGAAGAAGCGATTCTCAGGTATCTGCGTGGCTTGGCGGCAGTTTTTTTTTGTCTCGGGAATTCAAAAGCTCGTATACCGCATGCAAAAATGCATTGACCTCAGTGGCGACTATGTAGAAAAATAGGTAAAAGTCTGATCTTTCTAAAAATGTACGCATTCATGGAATTAAACATGTTTTACACTGGGAAACTTATTTTACTAATGACCCTTGTAGATGTCTGTCTCGCTTGTGTTGCAGTTCTCGTAATGATACATATATAACCTTTTAAAAACAAATAATTTGGATTTCTCAGAACATTTAGTGTGAACGTAAAGTGAGAATCGAGTCAGGTCGAAATATATCGGAACGATCATAAGTAACGGAAAATCTACACTAAGCAAGTCTCACAATGATCTAAAAAAACCAATATTCACACAAATTCAAAGAACAAAAAAATTAAGTCCAAATACTCATATAAAGGGTCCGCCAAATAACTTTTTTTTTTTGAAAATGGGGCGCAAAACATCGAGTGTAGCTTCGGCTGTGTGGCACGTAGCGCCGTGCTGTTGAAACCAAATGTTGCCAATATCCTCCTCTTCAATTTTGATGAACAAAAATGGCCCGATAACGATCGCCATTGACTGTAACGGCCACTCCTTGCTCATTTTTGAAGAAAAATGGCCTGATTTTCAAAGTAATGTCGCAATATTTCCCAGCGTTGTTCAAGCATATACACAACTATATTCGTTCAGCGGAAAGATAAAACTAATTATCTGTTGAATCAGACATGAGCTAAGTGTTACCATTCACGAAATAAGCACTAGTTGAAAAAAAAAACGTTAGATGGCGGACCCTTTATATCTGTCTCGCTTGTGTTGCAATTCTCATAATGATACATATATAACCATTTAAAAACAAATAATTTTGAATTTTTTAGAACATTTAGTGTGAACGTAAAGTGAGAATCGAGTCAGGTCGAAATATTTCGAAATGATCATAAGTAACGGAAAATCTACACTAAGCCAGTCTCACAATGATCTAAAAAAACAAATATTCATTTTATATTAAATTTTACAGCAAATACCTATATATATATTTATGAAACTTCTCTTCATAAATAAATCGGTGATAAATATGCAGCAGACGAGGAGATACAATTCATCTTTTTAAAGGATTTTAGATGGCTATAGCTTTGGTCGTCAGAAGCAGGTCAACCCGACCAGCGATACTCGGTGACCCATCCAACTTGTGGTACGCATCCAATGACGTTTAACTTCTGTAATCTAACGAGAACCTCGATGCTTAATCTTCACTATAAGCAATTACTTGCTTATACTAAAAGTGTATGTTTTCAGTGGGTTATAATGTATTAAAAATATTTGAAAAAATATATTCTTGCTCCACAATATTTCAAATAATTCTAAATTGAACGAGTTTCTTTTGTTTGAGTTGCGACCATAAACAATCGAGTCCGAGATTTCACAAGCCCGTGTCAAAATGCGCGTAATGGCCGCCTAAGAGACGTGACGAGGCAATATGTTGATTCATATTATTATTGATGTTGACACTGTCCGCATCACTAAAAGCATCTAATCCTACGTAAATAATGGATGCTAAAAATATAGCATCGCGTCATGGGACATCCCATCTCTATCTACCTGCATTATATAAGATCAATGTATGTACGAGGGTTACCCGTAAAATAAGGTTCCCAGTGATTTTTCACAGTGTAAAACATGTTTAATTCCATGAATGCGTACATTTTTGGAAAGTTCAGACTTTTAACTATTTTTCTGCGTAGTCGCCACTGAGGTCAATGCATTTTTGCATGCGGTATACGAGCTTTTGAATGCCCGAGTCAAAAAATCTGCCGCCAAGCCACGCAGATACCTGAGAACAGCTTCTTCCAGCTCTTCTCTGTCGCCGAAATTGTGTTAATTCATGTCTGGGAAGAGATAAACGTGCCGGGTGGTAACGGGGTGCCTAAAACCTACCCCAATATCAAAGCTATATCAACTCTCGGGCATCGCCCCACCAAACATACGGCGAGAAGTTACTACCAATAAAGAGCTCACCAAAGCAACCCACGACGCACTTCACCCTATGTTTGGGTATCAAAAGATAACCGCACGGCTCAAATCAAGAAGAAGTTTCCTACAGTCGACAACGGTACTGGTGATACCTGGGGCCACAATGGGGCTGAACATGTGGAGAAGCGAAACTGAGGGGAATACTTGGATTGCCCTGAAAGAGGACCTAGCCCCTGGACATGACCAAGGGTGGAATATATGGAGGTCCCTTAACAGACTTCGGAACGGAGTATGCAACACGAGGACACAAATGAAAGCCTGGCAGCTTAACAGCGGACCGACTGAATGTGACTGCGGCGTGGAGCAGACCCTGTCACACCTTCTGGAGTGTGTGCTGTGCCCGAATAGCTGTACCCAGGAAGACCTGATGATGGCTAGAAGTAACGCTATCGACGTCGCCCACTTCTGGGCAGACAGGATCTGACCCTGTTGTTTCCGACATGATTATATATATATATAGGGAAGAAATGGTAGTCACTTGGGCTAAGTCCGGGCTGTAGTAGCTCGTAATTGTAAAATTGTTAATAATCATTTACTTTTTAGTCCGATATTTAATATGTTTCCAATAAATTCACTCTGTTAAACTGTTTCGTCTACAGACGTCTCTATAACACTTCTCCCCTCCTCAACACTTTTCTTTGTAACCTTAATCAAGTTTTTTTTTTATGTAAGCACATACAGGAGGATACCGACAGATGGTGATAGTAATTTTGATGATGACGCTTAGCATAGCGCCTATGGCTTAGCGCTGCATTTGGAGTGTTGATCCGCCAACGTCATAGACTACAGCCCGAGATTCACGCATCATCCTTTATTATTATAGGAATTTACTATGAATGGGTGGACGACTTTCGTGTACCACCAATTTTAATTGACAGGCTATGACTGGCATTTTACGGGTGATGTATCAAATTCACACCAACCGGCGGTATTTCAGAGCTCGGAAATCGTTTTTTTTTTCATCTCCGCCGTGGATCGAATCGACGACCTACGGCTTGCAAAGCAAACGCTTTGACCATTGAGCTATAACCGTCGGCAAAGGATTGCTCGTACCTCAAAAAAACTCGTATGTTGACGCTCTCGTATGTCAAGGTACCACTGTACTTCTTTTTTATTGTTACTTTTAGTTCTGTGAATTTTTGGTCGCGTGGTAGCCACGGACGAAGCTCCCAGCAATAATAAATTTGGTTAGCTTTCTAATTTGTCATAACTTGGACTAACCATCGCGTCTGGTATCGTCTATAGACAAAGCGAGATCTCGATTCTATTATATTGCCTTTCTTCCATACAGTAATTAATTAACCGGAAGAAAGAAAGGTAACGTATTTCAAAAGACTGACCGAGCATAGAAATGTATGAAAAAAAACCGCAATATTTATGTATAGATATTCGTATAATACTGCGATGGAGTATTAAATACAGTTACTGTATACTTACCATCATATTCTTTAAACGGTTGTTCTCTTCCAAAAGCAAGCTCCATCAACATCCTTGGAGTATCAGTCTCTAATAATGTCAAATATTACTAGTCAATTAAGTATAAAGCCGGTCTCGCTTCCATAAAACAAGGTGTATCATATAGATCACTGAGGTATTTCAACGATAAACAACTCCTTCTTCTATATAAAGGACAAATCTGACCTATCCTTGAATACGGCAGTCACTTATGTGTTGAGACACAAAATACATTCTAAACTTAATTGACTCAGTTTAAAGAAAAGCAATTCTTACGTCTAACCTGCGATCAATGGAGCACAGGCGCAAGATTGGTTCACTTAGTCTTTTCTGCTGTTATTGCCACGGTCGTTGCTCTTCGAAGCTTAAAGAAGTAATTCCTTCTGCACCCACCCACAACCGACAAGCTCGTCTTACACTTGCCGAACATCCATACACGGTTAATGTGTGTTGACCAAGAACTGTCAGTTTACAATGTTCCTTAATGTCGCCGGTAAGCTTTGGAATGCTCTGCCAGCGTCTATGTTTCCTCCTTCGTACAATCTGGATCTCTTCAAGAAACAGATAAATACACACTTGAAATCTCCCCAACCCACACACAAACACGAATACAACACACGTTTCCAGCATACAGCGTCCAGCCTCCCTGGCTGAGCGTCATAGAGTGCACTGGTATTGACCTGCTGTGCTCTCCTGCATGCGATTTCATAAAAATAAAAAAACGGAGCTTTGTAGCGGAGGTTCGTGAATGTTATTATACTCCAGTAAGGGGAGTGAGTTGAGGACATGAGTTGCAGCTCTTTCTCTCAACTCTGAGCTAAAGAGGGTTGCACAAGATCGAGAAGAGTGCAGATCGAGATGCAAGATTTTGTCGCTGCAAACCAATCCACCGGATTGATACTACGAAGAAAGTTAGGGATCGTTCTATTTTATTTTAGTATAACTATAAGGTGACCCTAATTGTTTCATCATTCCTAAGTAGCTGAAATGTACGTGTTGATATTTTCTTTAATGAATAATCTCGAATGCGCTTTCAAAAAGGAATACTTAAATTTTAAATAATTAATTCTTTTTAAAAGTATTTTTGTAATGGTTTTTACTTATTGAGAAGAGTTATTTAGGGAAAAATGAGTATTTAATTATTCAGATTTACAATCTCAAGTTTTCCAAATGCTGCCCATCCCAATTGTATGCGCCTGTCGATTTCTTCCTAGAAGTTTTTTCTTCCTAGTCGGATCACATGAATATGAAATAATTCTAAGATATTGATTAAATACAGTCAAAGTAATCGTACTAAGACATACACAACTGTTCATAGTGACATCCTCCTCTATAATTTTGTTATTTAATTGCGTGGTGGCAGGATGAGGAGCAGATTAACAACACAAAGACTTTTTCTGAAGCACATTGATATATATATTTCGATAACAGTACAAACTTCTGGCCCGGACCTGCTCACAGCATTCAGGCCGGGCCAACAACAATACGAACTTTTTCGTGGTCGACACACAACTAATATAATGAGCCGGTGGGTATAGCTCAATGGTCAAAGCGTTTGCTTTGCAAGCGAAAGGTCGTGGGTTCGATCCCCGACGGAGATAAAAAAAAGGATTTTTAATCGATTTCTGAGCTCTAAAATTACCCACGGTTGGTGTGATTTTGATTCTCATTCGTAAAATGCCAGTCATAGCATTTTGATTAAAATTGGTGGTGAACGAAAGTCGTCCCGTGAAGACCACCCATTCATAGTAAATTTCAGTAATTATTAACGATGATGCGTACAGGAGAATACCGACAAATGGTGATAGTAATTCTGAAATCTCATCTGTGGAATTCTATGACGCTTACCATGTTGCATATGAATAAGCACTGCGTGTGGAGTGTTGATCCGCCAACGCCATAGACTACAGCCCGAGATTCACGCATCATCCTTATTATTACACGAATTTATTATGAACGGGTGGTCTTTACGGGACGACTTTCGCCTACCACCAATTTTAATTAATAGGCTATGACTGTCATTTTACGGGTTGAGGAATTTTCGTTTTAAAAATTGACATCCTCCTCTCTACGGGAGAAACGAACACGTCGCCGGGATTATGATCGGATCGCGTGCTGGAAGTATGAGGAGCAGATTAACAACGCACATACTTTTTCCGAAGCACATTGACATGTATTTTCGATGAAGACTCGGTCTCCCCGATCGACCGTAACACGGCGTTACTTTCGCCTCGGTCGATTGGGACGTAACTCCCGACTGAGCGCGCTCGTGATGGGCTGTCGCCCAGCGTCACAAGTGACGATATTCGTAACTAGTCCTCCTAACGGCATTATATATATATATATAATCGTGTCGGAAACAGCAGGGTCAGATCCTGTCTGCCCAGAAGTGGGCGACTTCGATGGCTTTACTTCTGGTCATCATCAGATTTTCCTGGGTGCAGCTATTCGGACACAGCGCACAATCCAGAAGGTGTGACAGGGTCTGCTCCACGCCGCAGTCACATTCAGTCGGTCCGCTGTAAAACTGCCAGGCCCTCATTTGTGTCCTCGTCTTGCATACTCCGGTCCGAAGTCTGTTAAGGGACCTCCATATATTCCACCCTTGGTCATGTCCAGGGGCTAGGTCCTCTTTCGGGGCAATCCAAGTATTCCCCTCAGTTGCGCTTCTCCACATGTTCAGCCGCAGGGTGGCCTCAGGTATCACCAGTTTCGTTGTCGACTAACGGCATTACAAAATGACGACACATACATGTACGACAAGCGAACAGAAATAAGAGACGAAAGAGTGTGTATCGAGGTTTTCGGTACAAGTCAGCAAGGGCTATAGCCTGCTGATGTCAATGGGAATTGACATAGACTCTTAAAGCATGGATATTTCATTGCATAATATTGACATAATGGATGTATGCTTTAACATTTTAGTTATAAAGAAAATGGCGCTCGGTGGATGTTGTAGATGTTGGTGGTTGAGTCCGGATGGGGATTTGCTTGCGTTTAAAAGCTTTCTGATCGAGGCATTGTATGGGAAACGGTAGCTACTTCCTATGGCAGTGAAGAGGGGAACGATTCAAGACAAGGGTGACAGATTTTACATACATTTTCTGAATCTTAAAATTTTTTCTTCATAATAATCATCAGTTTATCATGTCTGCTTTCTTTACTAGAGAATGGCGAACTGCTGCCAAAAAGCTCTGTCAGTTGCCATTGTTCTTCCCTTATCCTATTTATTTGTGCCTCGCGCAAGTTTTTTTTTAATTTTTATGTAATCCCAGTTGTATACGCCTGTTGATTTATTTTGAGAAGTTACTTCGTCCTAGTTGTATTACTTGTCCCAGATAGTAATAGTCGTTCACGACCTCTATTTGTGTTATGGAAATAAGTCTGATAATTATGATGGCCATGACCTACATCTAAGAAGAAGTTGCCTGAGCTGTATACATTCTATGTAAAGTTCAAGATGGCCTTCCAAGACGATGAGAGCCAGGGGTTTTGAAGAAACAACTGCTGTAGTTTATGCTCTGTTGCAGCATCAGATATTTTTTTATGTAAACGCATACAGAAGAATACAGACAGATGGTGATCGTAATTGTGAATTCTTATCTGTAGAATTATATGACGCTTAACATAGTGAATATGGCTAAGCGCTGCATGTGAAGTGTTGATCCACCAACGTCATAGACTACAGCTAGACATTCACGCATCATCCTTATTATTACAGGAGTTCACTATGAATGGGCGGTGTTTACTGGAGACAACTTTCTTACATTATCTTTTAATTAATAGGCTATGACTGGCATTTTACGGGTGAGGGATGAAATTCACACAGTGGTATTTTAGAGCTTATAAATCGATTAATGTTTTTCTCCGTCGGGGATCAAATCCACGACCTTCGGCTTGCCAAGCATACACTTTAACCACTGATCTATACCCGCCGGCATGTCAACAAGCAACCTGTCAATAATTAATGCAGTTTTTAATATTTAAAAATATATTTTTAAATAGTATAACAGTTTATTTTTCTGATGGCGCATCCCTGAGAATCGACACCCCCTCAGTTAGCGGGTTGTCAATATAAAGGAGCGGCCAAGACGCTGCTGTGGGTGGTCGGGGTGAGGCTTCCGTCCGCCACTTATTTCTGCCGTCTCTAAATAATGTACCAGACACACAATAGACAAAGGGAGGAAGAAGAAGAAACCGCAGGAAAAATATCCGACTCACGTAATGTAGAGGAGCTTTCATTTTATGCATTGCTTGATGAACATAATAAAAAACGTAATAAGTAATTAAATATACACATACAATTGTACACTAAATTTTTATACGCATCAATTCATTCAGAAAAAAATATCGGCAGACGCGGGATTCGAACCACGGGCCAGTATAACAACGCCTTCCGAATGTTGTTGGGTCTGCCGCGATACTGCAGTGCCTCAGGCATGTTGACGGAGGCGCGAGTTTACTAAGACGGTTACACTGGCTATACTCAGAAGGTCTACAGTGCACTCCGGGGCCATTATAACGACACCTTCCTCTTTATACCTTCACAGCGCGTTCCGATAACGATCCCGGCGACTTGGAGTCGCATTTTGACCAAACAAAGGATGTAAACCACAAACATCACTGGCTCCTCGTCCACACCATTTTTTTGCAGAATTTCCGTATGCTGCATCTAAGATCTTGCTTGTATTTCAAAGGAAATATTCTCTCGCTCGGTAGCTCGCAACTCAAATAACTCATATATCAAGGCAACCGTATCTCGAGTATGTATTGATATCCTCCTTTCTTATTTAGGACATCGATTTACTGGATGAAGGGTGCAGGTTCACAATACAAACACTTGTTTCTGCTTCACATATTACGCGTTTGTTCTTCAATAACGTCGCCCGTTATAGGGACGCCCTTAGGCGCTCCGATAACGGTGGCTATGGGCCGCTATGATTTTCGGCGACTGCCATGAAATGGACCAACTGTCTGACCTATGGCGCAGCAAAATCATAGCGGCGGACTCGCGAAATAAATATGACAGTAATATTAAGCTGATATCAGTATCTATTTTTTTACCACAGTATTTCAATGGATTTTGCTCTGACGTTTTGGTTTCTCGCTAGCAGTTCGCAATAACCAATGCCACTGCTAGTCAATTATTTTCTCTACCTATCTCTGGAATGATTTCTTCCACGCGACCGCACGACGTAAAGTTATGCTCTCTTTGCTCTTCAGTGAAAGAACCATTCAAGAGTATTCAGTAAAGTGACAGAGATAATAGAAAAAATACACCCGAGAAAATAAACCAATATCACTTAGTGCTTACCTAAATAATTGATACGAATTTTTAATGTTTCACATGTTTGCCACGAGGTTAGGAAAGTTAGTGAGACATCAATCGCCCAGTTGTCCGGTGCGCCAAATGTCCCGTACTCCTGACGTCCAGTGCGCTTCACATCGTTACCGATGAGTCGTTAAACGAAGTGTCTGTGACCGATAGGTCGTGACACCAGCTTTAATAAACGGCAGTGTCGGACTAATCATAAGACACTGATCGTACCCTCTATTCTTCACTCGTTCCATCTGTTCTGGAATATGGGAGCTTAGTTTGGAATCCCAATAAATCCAAATACATTCTCATGCTCGAAAAAATTCATAAAAAATTCTCCGACGTCTCTATTTTTATATTTACGGTAACGATCGATGCATTTCAATAAATTCCGAACCCAACTCGGATGCTTTCTTTCCATTAGTTAGAGTCCCGGAGGAAAATTGCTGCTCTCAAACATTCATTCCTTCTTCTTCGCGGTGCAATTCACAACCCTGGGACTCTTGAATGTTTTAACTTCTACGTTCCAGACAAGTACACCCGTGCTCGTAGCCATACATTATTTTTGATCCCAGTTGATACTTGTGGAGCTTCGAGCACTCAATTTAGTACAACGGCAATGGCGCTCCTAAATGGCCTACCAGCACACCTCGATCCTTTTCTTATCTCTTTTGTCGATGGTATTGTTCTCCTAGATCTCTGCGATCTTTGACACGTGTCATCTTCTTCTTCTTTATATATAATATATATTATATGTTTAATTTTATACGGGTTTTGTTGAATTAAATAAATAAATTTATAAGCCCACCGATTTTTATTGTTGTTATTGACCATGTTGTTTATACTGTCCATATATATGTATATATATATATATATATATGGTCCGCCATCGTTTTTTTTCAACTAGTGCTTATGCCTGAATGGTAACACTTAGCTCATGTCTTTGACAGATAATTAGTTTTATCCTTCCGCTGAACGAATATGGTTGTGTATACGCTTGAACAACGCTGGAAAATATTGCGACATTACTTTGAAAATCATGGTAATGTTGCAGAATGTGTGCAAAAAATTGCGTACGGATTTTGGAAGAAGAGAATCACCGTCAGCTCCGTATGTTCGTTATCTTGTGAAAAAGTGAAAGAAACTGGCATCCTCATCGATAAACCAAAGCGTGAAAAGCCAAAAACAGTGCGTAGACCCGAGAATATTGCTGCTGTGGCAGAGGTGAAGCGCCATCAATGGCGCTTCCATGCGGCGTGGCCATGTTGAACGAATTTTATTCACAAAATTGAAGAGGAGGATATTGGCAACACTATCGCCCACTCGATGGACTCAAAAAAGACGGACCCTATATATAAATTAATTTCCACCGACTCTATGGCATAGTCCAGTGGTTAAAGCGTTTGCTTCTCACTCGAATGCCGTCGGTTCGCATCCCGATCAATCTTGATTTTCTTACATTGATTTCCACTGTTGAACGCTGGCCTTTGCATCTCCATCCTCTTCGATCCTCCGCCTTCCGCATCCTTTACATGCCCTCGGTAGGGTCGATTTGTTGAGTTCTCAAGGACAAAATAAAAATTGTCCAGGTCTCGGGAGTGTCAGGCTGATCATCAGACCTCCTTAAAATATTCAACTAACAAATCACTTAAAAATATGCGCATCACGCTATCCAGTCCGCGCGGTACGCGATTAAACTTACGCCGGAGGCCGACTATTTTTTTAAGAGATTACCAACAAAAAAAAACGAATATATTTATTTGTTTATATATATCCATCCCCCATCATCGTCGCTGTCTTGGAGTCAAACATATAAACCTGAGCTCCATCAAGGTCCTTTACTGTTCTCTGATTCGTCCGCAGCTAGAATATGCTAGCGTTATATGGTCTCCCTACTATCGAACTCATATCGACCGAATTGAATCAGTCCAACATCGCTTCTTGTCAAGAGTTGCACGACTGATCGGCCTTGAGAGAGGTAGCTACTCCTATGAAGATATAGAGAGGCGACTTAATGTATCCACATTGGAGAGGCGTAGAACAGTGACTGACTTGCTGTTTATTTTTAAAATTATGAACTCCATAATCGATGACTCGACATTATTGCAGGAAATTACGTTCAATGTTCCCTCCCGGTTCACTAGAGGCAGTGACCTGCTACATGTAAGGACATCCAAAACCAACCACTATTCTCCTATGTTAAGAATAATGTAGACTGGTTAACCTCTAGTGACTTGGATTTTTTCGGGGTGGACCTTCCAGCATTTCGCAGATCCCTCTACTAATGTACTGGATCTGTTTTTTTACTCATGTTCATGTTTTGTCTAAATGTATTGTCTTAGCTATTATATTGTTCTGTTTTACCATTTCATTTATTGTATTTTCTATTTTAAAACCGTTTGTATTGGCCTAGGCCGTTAATAAAATAAAATAAAACAAACTTTTAAATGCATACAATCGAAATATTGATCGAGAAAAACGATCAACGTTTTCCCAATTTAAAAATACAAGCGAGATAAAGTCTAATATCGCATATTTTTTTATAAAAAAATGCTCGTTTAAATTTATTATCGTCACGTGTTCAAATAAAATTAAATATGACCCTCACTGAAAAGGTTTGAGATTATGGTCGAAAGTAAAAACAACACATACGTTCGGCCTGGCGATTACATACATGCCGTGTAATCGGACTGTATTATGTTGAGAAGACTTATTGCACTTCGCGTGATGCTGGTGTGAGTCGGGCGGCGTGCAGTCTCCTTGGCGATGCGCTATCTAGTATTCAGATATTGCGTGTGCGGACCTCCCGCTTGGAGCTTGACTTGGCACGAATGTCGTGTCGTCAGATGCCTCGGAGAGAGCAGACTCGTCACTTGATACGTCTGTTAACGGTGGCGTGAAGAAGTGTCGCGCTAGTCAAGCATGCGTAACCCGACACCGAGCAGATACGAGCAAAATCTCATACCAACCGAGTAATATTTGCGAAAGCGAATTCAGAACATAGCATACACCATTTTGCGACGAAAATCAGTTTTATATATGTGTACGATGAAGTAATATCAAGTCAAGGAAGATCGGTCACATCATGCGCCACGATGGTCTTCTTCACGACATTGTGGAAGAGTGGTTGAGGGGAGAAACTGCAGAGAGCGTCCTAGACGGAAGTATTTGCAGCAAGTGTTCGAGGATATGAGTTGCAGCTGTTATGCTGAGCTATATAGAGTCTGCTTACGCACACATTAATAGATGCGATAGTTGTAGAAGCGACCTCTGGTGACAGCGATTCTAACGACATTTATGGGACTTACAAGACAAAAAGTAATACATATTCATAGATATAAAATTTCGTACAGTCGATTAAACAGAAGTCCGCCACTGATGTATAAATATTAACCCTTTTGCATCGGTTGTCGATATATGCCGTCTAAGATTCCCCTACCGTTGTCATTGGCAGCTGTTATATATCGTTTTGCTACTTTTAGTACTCATTGTGACATCTACGGTAGGAACTTGAAACTGCAGTCAATCCCTTTATCAACCTACATGTATACTTTAAAGGAATCTGTAAAGCATGTAAATAAATATCGTTAGGTTTCGTCAGAGAAGATTTTTTTTAAAACCACATGTGTCAATGCCACCACATGTATGGAGTTACATAATGATTTTTTGTTAAATAGAATAGTTTTTTATGCATCATCTGATAGCTAAAGGATACAAGAACCAATGTGATTTATATGAAAATAGGTCAGATAAGTACATTTATGCTTCAAATACTAGTCTGAAGCAAAAAATGGTTTGAAAAATTCACGCCGTATTGACAGCATAATTTGTATTCCACCGAGCTGTAACGAAAGGGTTGAAGTATTAAAATGATGTTCTAAAAAATCCATTAAAAACAATGTAAGGTATAATATAAAAATTACGTTTTATTTTTAAATGATTGGATATGCTTTGTTTTGCTTTGGTGTCGTGCGTACAGTGCGTGCAGCCCCTAGAACGGTCCACTTGTTGCTCAGTGGAGTGCGTTCGCAACCGGTCGTTGCATTCCTCTATAAACATTATGGAATCCCTTCAAACACAAAATGCACGCTAATATTATAATACGCCATAGTAGGCAGTGAGCTTTGCGAATTTAAAAATCTTAGGTATTGTGGTTTTTTGGTTTAGCCGTGAGCGGCAATTTTATAGCACCAATATTTCGATCACCATTGTGCAGACGTAAGTAATCACTCCTAACTGATGTCTGCCATTCTGCAGAATCAATTTCCCAACCTCACAATATCCTTATCCATTCCCATGTATATGGTAAGCAACGTGTTACCAAAGAAGGAAATTCGAGACTCGCTGTAGTATACTAAATTCACAGCTTTAGACTGAGGTGTATTCTACATCTAACTGATGCACCTAGAATTACGGGAAGGTTTTCAGCCACTCTCTAAAAAGTAGCGTTTTGCGTGCGTCCAGTAACAAGTCCCCATCTGGGTCTCCAAAAACAGAACGGGACACGAAGGGTTTTCACCAAGCGAGATCGCCATTGCAGGGGTCTTCTTCGGGGTCGATCATTTTGTCGCCTGTAATGAAGGTCAAAATATCAATTCCGGAACGAATTTTCGCAATCTAGTTTTTCTCGCAGCCTAGATACGTTCCATCAAAGTAGAGCGTAATGCGAAACAGCGCTAAACGAGGCTATCTTACCATGTAAATAATGGGGTTAGGTATTAAATTTGATAGTGGTCACCCTCTTTTTTCAAACGCCATCGAAAGTTCTCTTTTGCTCTTCTTCGAAATCACTAATATCAATATTTTTGTTTTCTTCTTGCTCAGTTAATTCCTTGAGCTCATCATTAGAAAGACCAGCTGCTGCTTCTTGAACTATTTCTTCGACGTCTTTCACATTTACTCTTCTCCCTGTACTAGCTTATGGCGGCTTACCTATAAAATAAAGGTCAGTCAGCGTGCTATGGAGAGATCCATGAGAGTAGTGTCGCTAAAAAGTCCGAATCGAGGAAATACGCAGAAGAACTCAAGTAGTGGAGGCTACACAACGAATGGAAGAAGGCACGAAGGCACACTCAAGTGGCAGGACATATTTGTCGAAGAGACGACGGTTGATAGGGAAGAAAAGTATTAGAATGGCGCCCACGAACTGGCAAACGAAGCATTGGCCGACCCCCTGCAAGACGGACTGACGACATCAGAAAATAAGCGGTAGTAGCCTGGATGCGAATGATCAATGGTTGGAGACTTACGTGGACGGACATATTTTTGAGTTTTCTACATTACAGTCTATCGGTATTCTCCTGTATTTATGTAAACTTAAAAAATGCTAAAAAAATACGTTATATACAATTTTTTAAGTGGATTTCTTCAGTATTGTCCTGCGAATACTTGAATATTGCGTAATTGAGTAGGTGTCTCCTGATTCGGATGAGAGAATTCGGAAGAGTCGTCATCTAAACTAAGTTCTACTAAATACATTCTTTGATACATTTGATTCAAATTATTTTTCCTTAACTCCTTGTGTTCCATTATATATTTTTAACCTTTTGATACTCGTTTTGTACTTGAAAAATTAAACCTATCAAGGTGTATTACAAATGGATATTCGATAAGGTAAGACATACAGTATATGAGAAGGTAATTTTTCAGATCTTGCTATTTATTATCGGGTGCTTAAGAAAATTCGTGTCACGACCTGTCGTTCCCAGACACCTCTTTAAACGACTCATCGGTAATGACGTGGGGCGCACTGGACGTCTGTTTCACTGGACATTTGGCGCACGAGACAACTGGTGCAAAGGATGTCTCGCTAGCCTAACCTAACCTATACCAATATTTTTGATAAATTGATACAAACATACATATCTATAATACATACAATTTCTCTAGTCATTTTGTGTAGAAAAAAAACGGCAGATGATGGCATTCGAACCACGAACTATGCACGTCAGTTCTGTTCTATGCACAGCGCAATCGACATCGACGAGCATAGTTCGTAGTTCAAATCCCTGCGTGTGCCCTTTCTTTCTCTCCACAAATTGATGAGAGAAATTTGATGAAGATTTGTATGTATTGACATCCTCCTCTCTGAATTTGATATCGAATTACTGGACGCAGGAGCAGATAAATAACACAAAGAACTTGTTTTCGAAGCACAATTCGCGTTTATTTTAAATAAAGACTTGATTTCTACGCCCGACCGGTATGGCACTTCGCCGGCCGGGTGCCAGTTAATTGACAACTGCGAGAAAAAAAACATATTAAAGATGATAGTTGCACCAACATGAAATAGAGCAACTGTCATAGTAAATCAAAGTGAGAATGCAAACGCCTGCGTTATATTATATAATTAAAACTAACATTATTAGTTGTGCATGTCAGGCAAGCGAACAAAATTAAGAGACAAAAGATCGTTTTTCAAGGCTTTACGTCACTGGTCGTCAACCTTATCCGTACCGCCCACTAGTGGGTAATACGGACTTCCTTGGTGTGTGGTGGGCGTTGGTCAAATCTCCTACATTACTTCTAGAATTTTTTCCACCCATATACATAATTGAAATATAGCGAGGTTGGTGGGCGGTAGGGAAATTTTACCATGAAAAATAGGCAAAAGTGGTCGCTAGGCATAAAAAGCTTGACGACCCCTGATTTACGTCATCAGCCTAAAAGAGTTATATAAAGCTGATGTCAGTATGTATCAATCTTTGCTATGACGACCTGCTGCTCAATCATCCACCACGCATCCCGATGACGATCCCGGCGATCTGGAGTTGCTTTATTTAGATGGGGGATGTCAACACACTAACATCCTCCTCTCTCAAAAAGAGGCGTTATTACGTCGCGGAGGGCAGGATGAGGAGCAGGTCAGCAAGCAAACACGTTCTTTTAGAAGCACAGATTATATTTACGTTGAAAACATTACAAGTTTGTGACCACGCGGTATGACATGCCCGCGCGGCCGCCACGCGGACCTTACTTCGCCAACGGGTGGGGACCGACTCACGTGTGGGCCCGCCGGAGCGAAGGATCTCGCTCAGCGCCACGAGCGGTGATGTTTATCACTAACACACCCGTCAGCGGACCTGTTCAAAAATGACAATATGACGGCGCACATAAATGCACGACAAGCGACCCGAAATAAGAGACGAAAGATCGAGGTTTTCGGTAACAGTAAGCAAGGACTACATCATGCTGATGTCGTCACTTAATAGTTTTCAACTTGTAGGAGCACCTTGCGACTCGAATAAAATAAAATAAATTAAAACTCTTCTCAGGTGGAGGTAGGGCAGGTAATTTTGGGTCGAGATCTTTGCCCGGCATACGCGCACAGTCCTCGAAACTCAAAACAAGGAAAATACTTAAATAGCTGAGACATTTCTTCCACTGTTGAGTGTTCCTTGAGGATGCCTCTACCCAGAGACAGTGTTACCATTGTGCGAAAAATAAAATCGGGACCAAAAAATCTGTGGCGTATCATTCAATTCTCCTATAGCGTACAGTATACAGTATATTGTGACTTTTTTGGGTTTAGCCGTGTGTGGCGAATTACTATTTTCCAATATATCGACCGCCATTGCAGGGGTCTTCAAACACTTGCTGACGTGGAAGAAGACAAATTCCGTGGACTTTCATCTCACTCAAGCCTTTACCGGACACGGAATTTTCAGAGAATTCCTAAAAAGATTTGGCCTCTCTTCTTGCGACGCATGTCCATGTGATCCAGGCATGCAACAGACGGTGAGACACTCTCTCGTAGAGTGCATCATCCATGAGAACAGGAGACGCATTCTGTGTTGTCGTCTGGGAGTCTCTACCATTTCTTCGGAGGATTTACCTGAATAGCTGCTTAGTTCTGACGGTCCCTTGCTGTTAAACTTCATCAGGGAAATCGTCGGGGCTACAAGAGCGGTTAACGAGGCTGACACGGAATAGGCTCCTACGTTCTTCAACTATTTCTCACACGTATATTCTAACCTTGTGTGTATCTTGCAGGGTAAAATACGCAACTTTATATTTTTTTCTACATTTTTTAAAGGGAAAAAATAATAATAAAAAAAGAATGTTGGGGTCTTCTTCAGGGTTGACTGCTTAGTACTAAGTCATCAACCCCTGCAATGGCGGTTGAAATATTTGAAATTAGTAATTCGCTACACACGGCTAAGCCCAAAAGCAACAATATCAAATCTGGCCGTGAAAACGTAAGAAGTTATACAGTAATTTTTCATATAAAGCTTGCAGTAATATTTCATATAACAGTGTAAGTTTTATAATCATCATCATCATCAGCCTGTGTTTATCCACTGTTGAACGTAGTGATATCAGCTCGATATAGCCCTTGCATGCTGGTGCCAAAAATGTCTCGATATACAATATTTCGTCTCTTATTTTTGTTATTTAATAAAATATACATTAGCAATATAATATACATAGATGTACATTTAATATACAAGTAATATAAAAAATATTATATTGCTTGTTTGACAGAATCGCCACTGGATGAATTTCGGCGCTGGGTGTCACCTACTACGAGCGCTGAGTGGCCAGCCGTCAGTCTGTGCCTGCTCGAGGCGTTAACAACACGCCATAAATATTAACATCCTCCTCTCTCAAAAGAGGGGAGTTAATACGTCGCGTGAGGCAGGATGAGGAGCAGGACAGCAGACAAACACTTTAATTTAGAAGCATAGATTATATTTACGTTAAAAACATTACAAGTTTGTGACCACGCGGAATGACATGCAGCGCGGCCGCAACGTGGAACTTGCCTCGCCAAAGGGTGGGGACCGACTCTCGATCTCCGCACCGTCCCGGCTTCCGATAGCGCCACGAGCGGTGGTATCCTTAAATAACACACCCGTTAGCGGACCGTCAGCACGGCGCACCTAAATGCACGACAAGCGACCCAAAATAAAGAGACGAAATATCGTTTATTGAGGTTTTCGGTAACAGTAAACGAGGACTACATCATGTCAACATAAATATATATATTTATTAAAAATAAATATATATATATAAATATACATTTATGCTGATTTCCAGAAATCATGGATATTCAAATTTCAACAAGAGTGGTTGAAGTGGTTTTTTTCTTCATTTCTTCATCCACGCATCTCTCCCTCAACTTGTGAGGCCGTCTCCTCTCCTCTCTACCACTTTCACTCTCCCTCCTTTAGCTTTCTCTTTAACTTCTTCACGTTCTACTTCCTTTATGGCGAAACACCTTCTTTGAAAATAAGCAATATATAAAATACGGCGAAGCCTTCGATATACTACGTTCAACAAAACGTGAACAATTAGTATACTAACGTTAAAATTATTATAGTATCATATAATTAATTTTAAATTAACTGAAATTACTTAAAGAATGTATATACTGACACCCCCCGTCTTTAAAAAGTCAACAAGTCGCAGGTTCGTCACGTGGCCGCGTGGAGATAGGATGCAGGAGCAGATTAACAACACAAAGAACTTGTTTTTGAAGCCCAATTTTGCATTTATTTTTGTTAAAGACTTGATTTCTTCGTCCGACCGGTATGGCGTTCGCCGGCCGGACGAAAATTTAACTGACTGCCGGAACACTGTGCCATCCAACGCCGCCAAGACAATCACGGCAAAAAAGCAAACTAAAGATTACAGTTGTATCAACATGAAATGGAGTCACTGTCATAAAAAATAAAATGGCGTAGGCAAACGCCGCGTAATATTATATAATTAAAACTAACATTATTAGATGTGCATGTCAGGCGAGCGAACAAAAATAAGAGACAAAAGATCGTTTTTCGAGGCTTTACGGTTTCAGCCTAAAAGAGCTATTACAAGCTGATATCAATACATACTTTAACATCCTCCTCGTAAGTTATTTATTTAATTGCGTGGTGGCAGGATGAGGAGCAGATCAACAACACACAGACTTTTTCCGAAGCACATTGACATATATTTTCGATAAAGACTTGGTTTCCTCGATCGATCGTAACATGGCGTTACTTTCGCCTCGATCGATCGGGACTTAACTCACGACTGAGCGCGCTCGTGATGGGCTGTCGCCCAGCGCCGCAAGTGGCGATCTATGAGAAATCCTAAACTATATATAAAATACGGCGAAACCTTCGATTTACTACTTCAACAATACGTAAACTATAACTATACTAACGTTAAGGTTACATTATCAAATAATACTATAATCTTACTACCTTTCTGTTCTTCCCAGACATTTACTTCAGACTAACTGCTAAATGGATAAGCCCTGATCACTGGTCTACCCAACTAATGACTGGGCACGGCACTTTAATGACAGATTACACTCATTTAATTTAGTTTCAAACCTTACAGATCTCAGAGCACATTCTCTGGGACTTTCAGTTCTTTATGTTAGAAAAGAAAAAAAAAAAAAGACTAGAGGCCTTTGAGATGTGGTCGTACAGAAGAATTCTCAGAATTTCCTGGAGAGACCACGTCACGAACAATGAGGTTCTCAGGATAATCAAGGAAGATAGGCAACTAATAAGAACCATCTCAGAGAGGCGAACCCGATGGATTGGTCACATCATGCGCCACGATGGTCTCCTTCACGATATTGTGGAGGGGATGGTTGAGGGTAAAAACTGTAGAGGGCGCCCTAGACGGGAGTATTTGCAGCAAGTATTCGAGGACATGAATTGTAGCGCTTATACTGAGCTGAAAAGGGTTGCGGAGGACCGAGAGGAATGGAGATCGAGATGCAAGATTCTGTTGCTGCAAACCAATCCACCGGATTGATACTACGAAGAAGAAAGAAGATGTTAGAAAGAGGAGTCCTTTTCGATGCAGTTCGAGGGAATCGCCTCGGCCTTATCCGGCATGCAGACTTTGTGGCCACTAAAAAAAAAAATCAACGCATTTACAATCTTCGCTCGTATTTTCGGTGACAGAATCTATCTTCATTCTCCATTTCTTTATAACCCTTCTTGTCTTTCTTTTAGCGCTTCTGTGCAGTTCGCACAATGGTTCAGAGGTTGATTATCCTTGCGGGGGTGCTGCCGTTGGATCAGCAAGTGCAGGTGAGCGCCGCTATGTCGTTGCTTAGACGTGGCTTCTCTGCGGAGGTCGGGGGCACTTGTCTCAATCCTCCGCAGGGTAAGATCACGAAAGAAACCGAAAAAGAAGTAAGGCTGGCGGCGCTCGCAGCTTGGCAGAGCAGATGGTCGACCTCGCTCAAGGGTAGACACACATATTCCTTCTTTCCTTCTGTCCTCGATAGAATGGAGATGCCGTGGCTTATTCCTAACCACTGGACTAGTCAATTCATGACTGGGCACGGCAATTTTAAGGCTAAACTCTTCAAGTTTAGCCTCGTTGATAGTCCAGAGTGCCCATGCGGCAGCCCCTTGCAGGACGCTGAACACGTTCTGTGGCATTGTCCAATATTAGATTTAGCGAGGCAAAGGCTCCTTAGCGTAATCCAACAGAAGTCTGGACCGGTTGGATATATCGATCTCATATCTACGGAGCCCAACTACCATGCATTTTCTGTATTCGCGGCGACCTTCGGCGAAGAAGTCTAAAAGTCCAAATTTTAACGTCTCAACTACTAACTTTTACACCCATGTGTGGTGTTGCTCACCAAAACCTGTTACTTGTATAACGAGAATGTACTCTGAAAACAATGCCTTGGTAAGTGCTCCCAAGAAGCGCAGGTACAAGGCGACCGGCCCGGGGGCCTAAGACCCAAAAAAAAAATGGTTCAGAGGGGACTCCCAATGGACTTATCACTCGCTAACTGATCATAATCTGAATGAGCGCGTCATCAAAGAGACTTAAATTTCCTCCAGTGTGATGCGGGTGTGAGGCGGGTAAAGTCCAGGTTAGGTTAGGTTAGTATTATAAAATATATAATCATCATCAATCAGCCTGTGTCCGTCCACTGTTGAACGAAGGCTTCCCGCATGAGTCTCCATCCTCTTCGATCTTCTGCCTTCCGTATCTCAGTCACTCCCACAATTCTTATGTCGTCAGTTCATCTTGTAGGGGGTCGGCCAATGCTTCGTTTGCCAGTTCTTGGGCGCCATTCCAGTACTTTTCTTCCCCATCGACCGTCGTCTCTTCGACAGATATGTCACATTGCCACTTGAGTGTGCCTATTCGTTGTGCAGCCTCCACTACTTGAGTTATTCTGCGTATTTCCTCGTTTCGGATTCTATCTTTTAGCGACACTCCGAGCATGGATCTCTCAAATATATTGATATCAGCTTGATATAGCTCCTTAAGGCCGATGCCGTAAAGCCTCGACAAGCGATCTTTTGTCTATTATTTTGGTTCGCTTGCGTGACATCTACATCGAATGTTAAGCGGTGCTTGCATACGCCAAAATAATTGTTACGACAGTTGGTACAACTGTCCTCTTGGCGGGTGGTACCGCCGAAATGTGAGAGCGGGCAAGTAGTCGCAACTCGCCCGTCATCGTGGTAGGACCGTCCCTAAGGGCGGCCCTTTAACGGGCGACGTTATTGACAAATAAACATGTATCGTGAAACAGAAGCAAGCTGTTTATAATGTGAACGTGATCCTGCATCCTTCATCCAGTTGATCGATGTCCTAAATGGAAGAGGAGGATATCAATATAATATTTTATAATTTAAATACTTGTATTTTCTCTTCGAACGAAGTAGTGAGTTGGATATATTCGTTTGAGTATCGCACTCAAAAAGGTGAATTTAATTTTAATTATATTTGAGACAGGTGTAGAGAGTATAGGATACGGGCTGATATAACGCGGCGCGCTGTGCGGGGAAGGTGACACTCACCTTGGGAGCAGTTCACTCAAGACACCATAAAACACTCCACAAAAGCACAACCCTTTAGAATTGAAAATAAAAAAAATTAAAAAATAATAATTATAACCTCGATATAACGAACTTATATTTGACTAACTTCGGATATAACGGACAAAAAATCAAATGTAAAAAAAAATGTCCCGTCGATGCCGGCGGGTATAGCTTAGCGGTTAAAGCGTTTGCATATAAAAGTGAATGTCGTGGGTTCGATCCCCGACGGAGATTATTAAAAAAAATATTTTTAATCGATTTCTAATCTCTAAAGATACGTGGGTGTGAATTTTATTCCTCGCCTGTAAAATGACGGCGATTCTACTGACACTATGGAAAATAAAAGGCAAACATTATTAGGCAGAAATACATGCCGGAGGGTATAGCTCAATGGTCAAAGCGTTTGCTTTGCAAGCCGTAGGTCGTGGGTTCGATCCCAGACGGAGATTAAAAAAAAAAGATTTTTTAGTGGATTTCTGAGCTCTAAAATACCCCGGTTGGTGTGAATTTTATCCCTCACACGTAAAATGACAGTCATAGCCTATTAATCAAAATTGGTGATAGACGAGAGTCGTCCGTGAAAACTACACATTCATAGTAAATTCCTGTATTAATTGGATAATGCGTGAATCTCGGACTGTAGTCTATGACGTTGGCGGATCAACATTCCACATGCGGCGCTTGGCCATGTACACCGTGGTAAGCTTCATAGAATTCTACAGATGAGACTTCAGAATTACTATTACTATGTGTCGGTATTCTCCTGTATGTGCTTACATAAATAAAAAAACGATTTAAGAAAATCAAGTTTGGTGAGGTTTTGAACCGACGGCGTCAGAGTGACAAACAAACGCTTTCACCACTGGACTATGCCGCCCGGCCATAACTATATATATAGAACATGTAAAAATGTCTTAAAACTAAGGCGTTTAACCAATGCATCCTTCCAGTATTAACTTATGGCGCAAAGACGTGGAATCTGACAGCAGGTCTTACACATAAAATAAAGGTCACCCAGCGTGCTATGGAGAGATCCATGCGAGGAGTGTCTCTAAAAGATAGAATCCGAAACGAGGAAATACGCAGAAGAACTCAAGTAGTGGAGGCTACACAACGAATAGGCACACTCAAGTGGCAATGTGACATATCTGTCGAAGAAATGATAGTCGATGGGGAATAAAAGTATGGGAATGGCGCCCGAGAACTGGCAAACGAAGCATTGGCTAACCCCCTACAAGATGGAATGAAGACATAAGAATTGTGGGAGTGACTGGGATACGGAAGGCAGAGGATCGAAGAGGATGGAGACTCATGCGGGAGACTTACGTTCAACAGTGGATGGATAAGGCTGATGATGATACTCTTCTTATTGCTGTATCTTGGTGAAAACCCTTCGTGTCCCGTTCTGTTTTTGGAGACCCAGATGGGGACTTGTTACCGGACGCACGCAAAACGCTGCTTGTTAGAGAGTGGCTGAATGCCTTCCCGTGATTCTAGGTGCATCAGTTAGATGTCAAATATACCTCAGTCTAAGGCTGCGAAATCAGCATACTACAGCGAGTCTCGAATTGCCTTCTTTGGTAACACGTTGCTATCCACGAAATACGTGGGAATGGATAAGGAAATGGTAATGTTGGAAAATGGATTCTGCAGAATAGGTGATGATGATGAGCAAAAAAAAATATTCAGTTTAAAAAATACTTCGCCTTTTATTTTTAAGGAGTTCGGTGATTAACCGGATGCCTCACCTTTCTTCTACCTCACATTTTTCACAAGCACTAAATATATATCGACAGAATTGGTCCCCTGAATTTACGTTTATCCGCCACTATAGGGGCAAAGCTCATAGGCGTAACATTAAGGGGTAAAGCAATAAAGCAAAGCTGAAACCATAGACGTTGCTTCACACACCCCAATTAAAATTTATTTTATGATTTTTTTAATTTTTATTAGAATATTATTTTATTATTTCAATATTCTAATCTACTTTTATAGATCATTGACTATATTACAATATTATTATTACTTAAATATACATATACTATACATAAAATTCTTTTTTCAACGCGTCAATCCAAGCACAAAAATAACGGCAGAAGCGGGATGCGAACCGCGGACCTTGGAAACCAACTATGCCCAGGTATTCATACCGCTCAGCCAACTGGGCCATTGCTATGACCGACTATAAAAAAATAAAAATATACATACTTTGAATATATACTATAGCGACATCTATCGTACGATGATAACAATGATATAAATACTAGTTTCAACGCAAGTCAGTCTAGGCATAGCAATGGCGCAGTTCGCCGAGCGGTATGAATACCTGGGCATAGTTGGTTTCCAAGGTCCGCGGTTCGCATCCCGCTTCTGCCGTTGTTTTTGTGCTTGGATTGACGCGTTGAAAAAAGAATTTTATGTATAGTATATGTATATTTAAGTAATAAACTTTATTTTATTTCATTTTGAAACGTTTCAAATTTAGTTTTATTTGAACATAGTTTTTTTGACATCAGCACGATGTAGCCCTTGCTAACTGGTACCGAAAACCACGATAAACAATCTTAGGTATCATTACATTTATGTGTCCGCCATATAGGGACTATAGTTTTGCCACCGACGGCGCTGGTGACCGACCGCGGGCCGCAGAAGTCTAAGCGCCGACGAACGCGTCAGTTATGCGTCGACGACCGAGGAGTTAGCATTACGGGCAGCGGCATGTCATCCCGCATGGCCGGAAGCTTGTAAAGTAAATATAATCAATGTGCTTCTAAAATAAAGTGTTTGTTTGCTAAGCTGCTCCTCATCCTGTCCTCTCGCGACGTAATAACACCCCTTTTTGAGAGAGATGAGGATGTTAAAATGTTTTACCACTGGACTATGCCTCCCGGCAGAGATCTTTATGGCCGGCGGTCATAGCTCAATGGTCACAGCGATTGCTTTGCAAGCCAAAGGTCGTGGGTTCGATCCCCGACGGAGATTAAAAAAAGAAGGATTTTTAATCGATTTATGAGTTAATATTTCTATAGCATCTTAATGTACGGCTGTGAGAAATGGTGCTTATCTGAAAGTGATAAAAAAAGACTAGAGGCCTTTGAGATGTGGTCGTACAGAAGAATTCTCGTAATTTCCTGGAGAGACCACGTCACGAACAATGAGGTTCTCAGAATAATCAAGGAAGATAGGCAACTAATAAGAACCATCTCAGAGAGGCGAGCCCGATGGATCGGCCACATGATGCGCCACGATGGTCTTCTTCACGATATTGTGGAGGGGATGGTTGAGGGTAGAAACTGTAGAGGGCGCCCTAGACGGGAGTATTTGCAGCAAGTATTCGAGGACATGAACTGTAGCGCTTATGCTGAGCTGAAAAGGGTTGCAGAGGACCGACAGGAATGGAGATCGAGATGCAAGATTCTGTTGCTGCAAACCAATCCACCGGATTGATACTACGAAGAAGAAGAGCTCTAAAATAACTCCGGTTGGTGTGAATTTGATCCATCACCCGTAAAATGCCAGTCATGGCCTATTAATTAAAATTGGTGGTAGACGATAGTCGTGCCGTGAAGACCACCCATTCATAGTAAATTCCTGTAATAATAAAGGATGATGCGTGAATCTTGAGCTGTAGTCTATGACGTTTGCGGATCAAAAACTCCACATGCAGCGTTTAGCCATATACACCACGGTAAGCGTCATAGAATACCACAGATGAGACTTCAAATTACTATCACCATCTGCCGGTATTCTCCTATATGTATTTACATTAAAAAAAACTATTTCTTACTCTTCGCGGACGCGCCAATGGAAAGGGGCTCAGAAAAACTGGGGGGTATCGATTTTCTAATTACGTCCTTCCCCTTCTGCCGCGGCATTAATACGAACCCCCTCTACTCCTACTCACAAACACACACACACAAACATACCCAGTCCATACACACGCACACTGTCTAACTGTCTCTCTCTAGTACACGCGTCAACACTGAAGAAAAAAATACTTTCGCGCCAAAAAGTGACGTTTCTGATTTTGACGTTTGGCATTTTTTTTCGTTTTTGTTTCGACAGTTTTGGCGCGAATATTTAATTTATTTTAATTTGCAAAAGCAGCCCTCTTCTTTGAGGCATATTATTTCTAGAACTTAATAACTGTTCATCATCAGCCTGTGTCCGTCCACTGTTGAACGTAGGCCTCCCGCATGAGTCTCCATCCTATTCGATCCTCCGCCTTCCGCATCCAGGTCACTCCCGCTATTCTTCTTATATCGTCAGTCCATCTTGTAGGCGGTCGGCCGATGCTTCGTTTGCCAGTTCTTGGGCGCCATTCCAATACTTTTCATCCCCATCGACCGTCGCCTCTTCGACAGATATGTCCCATTGCCACTAGAGTGTGCCTATTCGTTGTGTAGCATCCACTACTTGAGTTCTTCTGCGTATTTCCTCGTTTCGGATTCTATCTTTTAGCGACACTCCGAGCATGGATCTCTCCATAGCACGCTGGGTGACCTTTATTTTATGGGTAAGACTTGCTGTCAGATTCCACGTCTCTGCGCCATAAGTTAATACAGGAAGGATGCATTGGTTAAACGCCTTTAGTTTTAAGGCATTGCGGAATTTTCGCTTTAAAAATGTACTTTAGTTTTCCAAATGCTGCCCATCCTAGTTGTATGCGCCTGTCGATTTCTTTTGAGAAGTTATTTCGCCCTAGTTGTGTTACTTGTCCCAGATAGGTATAGTCGTTTACAACCTCTATTTCTGTTCCTCCAATGGAAATAGGATCAAAGGTCTGTGAAACTGTTAACTATTATTATATAGATCACTGAGGTATTTCAACGATAAACAACTTCTTCTATATAAAGGACAAATCCGACCTATCCTTGTATACGGCAGTCACTTATGTGTTGAGACACAAAATACCTTCTAAGCTTAATTGACTCAGTTCAATGAATAACAAATCGTTTGATAAACAATGACACTCTTACGTTTAACCTGCAATCAATGGAACACAGACGTAAGATTGGTTCTCTTAGTATTTTCTACCGTTATTACCACGGTCGCTGCTCTTCGGAACTTAAACAACTAATTCCTCCTGCACCCACTCACAGCCGACAAAGTCTTACACTTGCCGAACATCCATAAGCGCTTAATGTGTGTCGACCAAGAACTGGCGATTTCCAAAGTTTCTTCCTTAATGCCAATGGTATACATAAGAATGATCTTTTGTGTTTGTGTTTTCTCCTTCCTGAAATCTGGATCTCTTCAAGAAACAGATAAATATACACTTGGAATCTCCCCGACCCACACACAAACACGAACACAACATAGGTTTCCCGCTTGCAGCGTCCAGCCTACCTGGATGAGCGTCATAGAGTGCACTGGTCTTGACCGGCTGTGCTCTCCTGCATGCGATTACATGAAAAAAGCTGGATCAATTGTATATTTGTCATTTAACACGACGAAATCGACAGGCGTATACAACTGGGATGGGCAGCATTTGGAAAACTAAAGTACATTTTTAAAGCGAAAATTCCGTAATGTCTTACAAAACAAAGGCGTTTAACCAATGCATCCTCTCTGTACTAGCTTATGGCGTCTTACCTATAAAATAAAAGTCAGGCAGTGTGCTATGGAGAGATCCATGAGAGGAGTGTCGCTAAAAAGTCCGAAACGAGGAAATACGCAGAAGAACTCAAGTAGTGGAGGCTATACAACGAATGGAAGAAGGGACAAAGGCACACTCAAGTGGCAGGACATATTTGTCGAAGAGACGACGGTCGATGGGGAAGAAATGTATTGGAATGTCGTCCACGAACTGGCAAACGAAGCATCGGCCGACCCCCTGCAAGATGTCATGACGACATAAGAAGAATAGCGAGAGTGACCTGGATGCGGAAGGCGAAGGATCGAAGAGGATGGAGACTCATGCGGGAGGCTTGTGTTCAACAGTGGACGGACACAGGCTGACGATGATGATGATGTCATTTAGCTATCAGATGATGCATAAAAAACTTTTAATATTAAACAAACGTTCATTATGTAACTCCATACATGTGGTGGCATTGACACATGTGGTTTACAGAAAAATCGCTCCTGTGACGAAACCTAACAATATTTAGGGAGGCCTATGTTCAACAGTGGACGGATACAGGCCGATGATGATGAACATCACAAAATTATGACATTCATATTTTGCATTATCATTTTTTATGCTCGTTCGGACACCATACAAGGCAGCCGTACTCCGGGAACGCTCGATTCGCAGACAGCTGACTTTGCCGCATTTAGACGTCACCTTTGACGTCTCCGAATACCGAGACGTATAGACGGGCGATCGAAAATGGAAGCAAAAAGCACACCGCTGATAGTACTACTAACTTTGGCAATAATCCAAGCTCTCGAAATGCACTCGGAAAAGAATGCAATCGCTTATGCGGTGCATAATTACTGAACAGTGAACCAGTGGTGTAGTGGGTCCAGGTTCGCTACCTGGCATCTAAAAATAAGTCAAGTTCAGCAAGTATTATTTTTTCGATATTGCATTTGATATTCATTATTATATTCCAACTACAATATGAAGATAAACAGCACAAAAACCAAAGTCATGAGAGTAAGCCGCAATGAGCAGCAGAAAATTAACATATCAATGCTAGGAGTAGCCCTAAAAGATGCAAAAGAATTTGTATACCTTGGAAGTACGATCACCTGGGATGGCAGAACAAAAAGAGAAGTCAACAGTCGAATACATCAAGCAAGACTAGCTTTCAATAAAAAAGCCAAAATTCTTGAGTCAAAGAATATTACTTTAGGGCTCCGCAAGCAACTTGCCTAAACACTTGTTTGGAGCATCTTAATGTACGGCTGTGAGACATGGTGCTTATCTGAAAGTGATAAAAAAAGACTAGAGGCCTTTGAGATGTGGTCGTACAGAAGAACTCTCGGAATTTCCTGGAGAGACCACGTCACAAACAATGATGTTCTCAGGATAATCAAGGAAGATAGGCACCTAATAAGAACCATCTCAGTGAGGCGAGCCCGATGGATTGGTCACATCATGCGACACGATGGTCTTCTTCACGATATTGTGGAGGGGATGGTTGAGGGTAGAAACTGTAGAGGGCGCCCTGGACGGGAGTATTTACAGCAAGTATTCGAGGACATGAATTGTAGCGCTTATGCTGAGCTGAAAAGGGTTGCGGAGGACCGAGAGGAATGGAGATCGAGATGCAAGATTCTGTTGCTGCAAACCAATCCACGGGATTGATACTACGAAGAGATTCATTATTAGCGGGAAATCGAATTAAATTATACAACATACTTGTAAAAACGCAGTCGCTTTTTGGTTTGTATAAATATAAAATCCTCTTCTCTCTCAAAAGGGTGTTATTCCGTCGCGTGAAAGCAGGATTAGGAGCAGATTGATAACACAGACTTTGTTTTAGAAGCACATTGACATATACGTTCAAACTTTACAAGCTTCCGGCCGGGCGGAATAACATGCCGCCGGCCGTAATTTATTTATTTTATTTATTTCACAGAACTGAAGTTCCAATGTACAAATATTAAGAAATATAGAGTGTACATAAATATGCAATACATAGAAAAAAATTTAAAATAACTTAAAAGAAGAAAGAAGAAGATGACACGTCTCAAAGATCACGGAGATCTAGCAGGACAATACCATCGACAATAGGAAAAGGGTCGAGGTGTGGTGGTAGGCTAATTAGGAGCGCCATTGCCGTTGTACTAAATTGAGTGCTCAAAGCTCCACAAGTATCGACTGGGATCAAAAACAATAGATTTCTTATTATTTGTACCTTGAAACTTCGGTTCTGTGAAATAAATAAAATAAAAAAATACCTGCGGGAATATCTTAGTGTTTTAGTATCTAGTGATTAAAGCATTTGCTTTTCAAAACAAAGGTCGTAAGTTCGATTCCCGAAGAAGATTAAAAAAAAAAAGATTTTAAATCGATTTCTAAACTCTACAAATATCGCAGGTTCGTGTGAATTTGATCTATCACCCGTAAAATGGTAGTCATAGCCTATTAATCAAAATTGGTGGTAGACAAAAGTCGTCTCGTGAAAACCACCCATTCATAGTGAATTTTTGTAACAATTGAATGATGCGTGAATGTCAGGCTGCAGTCTATGACGTTGGCGGATCAACACTCCACATGAAGCGCTTAACCGTGTATGGCATGGTGAGCGTCATAGAATCCACAGATGAGACTTCAGCATCACTATCACCATCTCTCTGTATTCTACTGTATGTGTTTACATAGCGTATTTTATGCGCAATTTGCGAAAACCATTGCATCGCACAAAAAAATGTATTTTTCATTTTAATTTATTTATTTCTTTCAGAAACATTACAAATTCAAATATATTTAAAACGATCCTGAAATAAGATATAATACAAGAGAAACAATTAGGCATTTACTATTATTAACAACAATTATTTAAAAGTTCCGAAGCTCGCTAAACAGAAGACTCCACGAAATTACTTTGATAAATAAATTCGTGGAGCTCATGTCGAAACTAGGCTTCTCTCAAGTGGAATATATCAATGTTCGAGGCGATATGGTTGAACAGTCTGATCACTCTCCCAAGAGGCATAGTCTCTGGCAGGTTAGTATTACCTCTAGGAAGAACAAACAATCTGTGCCTCCTTATTCTTGAATAATTATCAGGGACAAACAAACCGATTTCTAACAAAATATCAGGATTTCTTTGTATTCTCTGTTAGTGCTCTTCCGCGTGTGTTTACATAAAAAGTGTCATTTCGAAGGTGCGATCCTTACTTTACAACTGTGCGTTCCACAACGCAGACATAGTCTATTATTTTTGGAAGTGAAAATCTTGGCATTCGGCCAAGCATAGTATACTATCAAGGCATCTCGTTTGTCGTTTTGCCACTGTCTGTCTTTGTGTCGCGGTATTTGGCAACATCAGACGTCCGATAAAGGTCGCGGCAATTAGTGGTGGCTATATGGCTTACCGGGTTTAATCGCCCCTGCGACAAAATAATCTTGGCCTTGCCAAAGCGTCGGACTGATCGTCAGATTTACTTAAAAATGGTGTGAGCTGCGCTCGGTGATCAGTTTCCTGTCTGCAAAAAACATTGCGCCGGTAGAAATCCATTCCCAGCTATGCGAGACAAGTGTATGAGCGTACAACACGTGCGCAAATGGTGCAGAGAGTTCAAGAACGGGCGAACTGACGTCCATTATGAGGAGCGTTCTGGACGGCTATCTGTTTCTGACGAAACAATCGCAAAACTTGGACGCAACGATGTTCTCAAATCGAAGAGTGATGGTTCGTAAGCTCTTCGAAATGATCCCTGATGTCAGTAAATACTCTATTGACAAGATTTTGACGGAGCATCTAGGGTATGCTAAGGTTTGCGCGAGGTGGGTGCCACCAACGATCTCATCGCAAAATTTGGATGGGGTGTTATCAAACACCCACCCTACAGCCCGGACTTAGCCCCAAGTGACTACCATCTCTTACCTGACGTGAAGAAACACCTGGGGGGAACGCATTTCGGCGCCAGAGAATAGCTGGAAGAAGCGGTTCTCAGGTATCTGCCTGGCTTGGCGGCAGATTTTTTTGACTCGGGTATTCAAAGCTTGTATACCGCATGCAAAAATGCATTGACCTCAGTGGCGACTATGTAGAAAAATAGGTTTTCATTTTTTTAAACACGTATCTACGTGATGATTTGATGTTAATTGTCGTTAATACGCACGCAGTTAACGCTACATAACTCACATAGTCTTAGAATCCACAATTGGCAGAGACTTGACCTGCGACGACCTCGCGGGCCGCATTTACAGACGAAGAAAAATGCAGCAGGGGCTTTCAATCTTACACTAACTACTTCAAAATAAGTTCGGCTGCAATGTGTGGTGATCAAGAAACTGCTCGATTCTCGTTCGATCATCAAAATGTTAAATTTATCACTATTACCATGCTACTCCCCTAACTAGAGCATATAGTTACCGGCGGGTATAGCTAAATGATTTCTGAGCTCTAAAATACCCCCGGTTGGTGTGAATTTGATCCATCACCCGTAAAATGCCAGTCATAGCCTATTAATTAAAATCGGTGGTAGACGACAGTCGTCCCGTGAAGACCACCCATTCATAGTAAATTTCTGAAATAATAATGATGATGCGTGAATCTCGGGCTGTGGTCTATGACGTTGGCGGATCAACACTCCACATGTAGCGCGTGAAAAGAGTGAACCAATCTTACGCCTGTGCTCCATTGATTGCAGGTTAGACGTAAGAGTGTCATTGTTTATCAAACTAATTGCTCCTTTTTGAACTGAGTCAATTAAGTTTAGAAGGTATTTAGTGTCTCAACACATAAGTGACTGCCGTATTCAAGGATAGGTCGGATTTGTCGTTTATATGGAAGAAGAAGTTGTTTATCGTTGAAATACCTCAGTGATCTATATAATACACCTAGTTTTTTGGAAGCGAGACCGGCTTTATACTTGATGATGAACATATTACAATAAAATGTCTGACTTAAATCATTTATCGTGTACCTGTATTGCTTAATTATGTACTGTAATAGACTAGAGGCCTTTGAGATGTGGCCATACGGAAGAATTCTCGAAATTTCCTGGAGAGACCACGTCACGAACAATGAGGTTCTCAGGATAATCATGGAACATAGGCACCTAGTAAGGACCATCTCAGAGAGGCGATCGGTCACATCATGCGCCACGGTGGTCTTCTTCACGACATTGTGGAGGGGATGGTTGAGAGTAGAAACTGTAGAGGGCGCCCTAGAGTATTCGCATCAAGTGTTCGAGGACATGAGTTGCAGCTCTTATGCCGAGCTGAAGATGGTTGCGGAGAATCGAGAAGATTGGAGATCGAGATGCAAGATTCTGTTGCTGCTAACCAATCCACCGGATTGATACTACGAAGAAGAAGCACTGTAATAGTATTGCGGATCCCTGCTCAAGGTAGACGGCAATACGTTTTGGCACGAGACACAAAAAAAAGATGGACATACGCGCCCTAGACGAGCTTGCACGACCTTTACAAAGAATCTTTACTAAAGCCAGAAACGAATCAGGGATAGCAAGGAAATACACAATTAAATTGTCATTTGTAAATACGGGGAGATCCATGAGAGGAGTGTCGCTAAAAGATAGAATCCGAAACGAGGAAATACGCAGAAGATCTCAAGTAGTGGAAGCTACACAACGATTAGGCACTCTCAAGTGGCAATGTGACATATCTGTCAAAGAGATGATAGTCGATGGGGAAGAAAAGTATTGGAGTGGCGTCGAATCGAAGCATTAGCCGACCCCCTGCAAGATGAAGTGACGACATAAGAAGAATAGCGCGAGTGACCTGGATGCGGAAGGCGGAGGATCGAAGAGGATGGAGACTCATGCCGGAGGCTTACTTTCACCAGTTGACGGACACAGGCTTATGATGATGACGATGATGTAAGCACATACAGGAAAATACTGACAGTTAGCAATGGAGAAATCTCGTCTGTGGATTTTATGGCGATTGGCATTTTTATAAAGTAAAAATGATAAACATAAAAAATGTATTTGGAGTGTTGATGCCAAAGTCATCGATCAAGTGTCGGAATACGCAAAAGAGCAAATTAAAGATGACAGTTGCACCAACATGAAATGGAGCAACTGTCGTGACAAATGAAATGACGTATGCAAACGTATGCTAACATTATAAGATGTGCATGTCAGACGAGCGTACAGAAGTGGCAAAAGATCGTTTATCGAGGCTTTTAGTCATCAGCCTGAAAGACCAGCCTAATAAGCTGATATCGGTATCAATACGTATCAATTTCTCGGCTACGCAGGCGGAAATATATAAGTAATTAAATACACACATACAATTCTGCATCAAATTATTACGCATCAATTCATTCGGAAAAAATATCGGCTGACGCGGGATTCGAACCACGAGCCTTGCACCTTTGCTCTGTCCCACACAACGCGCAGTCCACACGACCATTCTCTGCCTGGACAGATACGCGAAACTAGATGTATTTATGCTATTGTTAACATCATATAACGATAGATGTCTCTGTAGTGTATTCAGAGTGTGTATATTATTATTTTTATGATTCAATCAGTCAACATTTATTCACAAGATTTTTATTATTATTAGTTGCCGACGGTCTATTTGACTGGATATATATTATTTATTTATATTACTTCTCAAATTCCACAGTCCACTCCTCACTAGAACCAATTGTCTCGTAGTAAATACTTCGCACGTCTATTTTTGAGGACTACTCTCGATTTGTATCGTAAGCAACCTCACGTGGAGTAGTGGTTATGGTTAGAGCTTGCCCAGCGACAGACACCACTTCTGTTCTTATTGTAAGGAATAGAAATAAAAGCACATTTCTTGTCTGAGATCCAAGATTTCTTAAAAATAATCGTACATAGTAACATCAGCATGATACAGCCCTTGCTGACTGGTACCGAAAACCTCGATACATAATCTTTCTTCTCTCTTATTTCTGCTCGCTTGTCGAACATGTAGATGTCGCTATATTGGTATTTTGGACAAGTCCGGTCACGGGTGTGACGTTAGTCATATAGATTGCCATTTGGGACGCTGTGCGACAGCCCATCACGAGCGCGCTCAGTCGTGTGCCGACGTCGGCGAGATCATATTGTATTGTGGCCTGGCCTGAATGCTGCGACTAGGTCGGGCCACAAGTTTGCAAAGTTTTCAAAATATATATGTCAATGTGCTGCAGAAAAAGTCCGCATGTTATTAATCTGCTTCTTATCCTGCCACCACGCGACTGAATAACAACTTTTTAAAGAGCGGACGATAATACTACATATTATACCTACATATTATACCTAAATATCATACCTACTTATCATAGACACACATCATAACTATTTATCATACCTAACTATCATTGCTTTTCTTCGTAGTATCAATCCGGTGGATTGGTTTGCAGCAACAGAATTTTGCATCTCGATCTCCATTCCTCTCGGTCCTCCGCAACCCTTTTCAGTTCAGCATCAGCATTGCTACAAAATTGAAATTGAAAAAAATTAAATTGATAATCATACCTACGTATCTTCATATTCTTCACCTTAGTGAAAAGTATGCTAAATCCCATGACCTCAAATATAACCCCACAAAATCAGTCGTTTGTGTCTTCAAACACTAATGAACCACTGATCATACCCACAGTGAGTCTTGAGGGTAGGGTTCTAGCGACAGTATCTTCAATAAAATACTTGGGCCACATCCTCACAGATGACCTACGTGACATTGAAGACACAGAGCGGCAAAGAAGAGCAATAAGCGTTCGGAGCGGTATGCTTTCTCGGAGGTTCTACCATTGTAGTGATGCTGTCAGGAAAGTGATATTCAAAGCACACTGTATGGCACTATATACCTCAGAACTCTGGTCTAACTATCCTAAACGAGAGTGAGAGAAGCTCAAAGTTGCGTATAATAACTCATACCGCCAACTTATGCAACTCCCTAGATTTTGTAGCGCATCTGACATGTTTGTGGAGGGAGGAGTCTATTCATTTTCAGCATTATTGCGACACCGTGTTGCCGGCTTCTGGAGCAGGATAAGGAGGTCCAACAACACCATCATCCTGGCTGCTTCTGAATGGCTCAACTCCTCCCTGAGCCATCGATGGATGGAGATGGTTCAGCAACCACCATGAAATACTGTTTTATTTTATTTTAATTTTTGTTTTATCTTCACTTAATTAGAACTTTGTTCAATGCTATGTATTTAAAAATATGGCAGATTGGGTATTGCACAACCCACCCAATCCTGCTGGAATAAAAACTTTATTATTATATCATAGCTACCCATCATACCTAACTATCATTTCTACTATCATACCTACATATCATACCTACATATCATACCTACATATCATACTATATATCATACCCATCATACCTACATGGCATATCCATGTATCATACCTATCATACTAAATGTCATAGCTACTCATCATTTTTTTTATATATTTATTTTTTACATGTGTATCAATTGCTTAATATGAGAATAACATTTGTTTAGATAATAAATCTATGACGCTTGCCATTCTTTGACCTCGTATAACCCCAGTAATAAGTATACAAAAATTAAATCATAAATCCCCTTCAAAAAGTACACACAATACAATACTCCGGTAGAGGAGAGAGAGATTTAATATTTCGTTTTGTTAATGTTTGGTGCAAAATATTTAATTATCAAAATATTGTTGAATCCCCGGCCCGGGATCGGGAGGAGTGGAGAGGAGCGGTGAAGGGCCTATCGGGATTAATTGAGGCACTTATAATTCTGTTATAATTCGAGCACCTAGACCCAAAAGGGCCCTAGTCTCGTCGACCAGAGATACCCAAATATTGACGATATACAACTGGGATGGGCAGCATTTGGAAAACAAAAAACATTTGTAAAGCGGAAATTCCGCAATGTCTTAAAACTAAGGCGTTTAACCCTTTCGTTACGGTGGAATACAAATTATACTGTCAATACGGCGTGAATTAGTATTTGAAGCATTAATGTACTTATCTGACCTATTTTCATATATCACATTGGTTCATGTATGCTTTAGCTATCACATGAAAACTATTATATTTAACAAAAGTTTATTATGTAACTTCACACATGTAGTGGCATTGACACATGTGGTTTATAGAAAAATCGCTCCTGTGACGAAACCTAACGATATTTATTTACATGCTTAACATATTCCTGTAAATAATACATGTGGGTTGATAAAAGGAATGACTGGACTATCAATTTCCTACCTTAGATGTCACAATGAGTACTGAAAGTAGCAAAATTATATACCACGTCAACTGATGTCAACGGTCGGGGAATCTTTGACGGCATATACCGACAACCGATGCGAAAGGGTTAACCAATGCATTTTCGATGTACTAACTTGTGGCGCAGAGACGTGGAATCTAACAGCAGGTCTTACACATAAAATAAAGATCACCCAACGTGCTACGGAGAGATCCATAAGAGGAGTGTCGCTAAAAAATATTATACGAATTATAAAAGATAAGGAAATACGCAGAAGAACTCAAGTAGTGGAAGCTACCCAATGAATACGCACACTCAAGTGGCAATGGGCAGGATATATCTATCGAAGAGACGCCGGCTGATAGGGAAGAAAAGTGTTGGAGTGGCGCCCAAGAACTGGCAAACGAAGCATTGGCCGATCCCTTGCAAGATGGACTGACGACATAAGGAGAATAGCGGGAGTGACGAAGTGATAGAAGAGTATGGAGACTCATGCGGGAGGCTTACGTTCAACAGTGGATGGATACAGGCTGATGATGATGATGATAACACTCTTCTTATGAATCTCTTTTGGTGAAAACCCTCCCTGTCCCGTCCTGTTTTTGGAGACCCAGATGCGGACCCGTTACTGGACGCTCGCAAAAAGCTACTTGTTAGAGAGTGGCTGAAAGCCTTCCCGTAATTCTAGATGCATCAGTTAGATGTCAAATAGACCTCAGTCTAAGGCTGCGAAGTTAGTATACTACAGCAAGTCTCGAATTGCCTTTTTTGGTAACACGTTGCTAACCACGAAATACGTGGGACGGATAACGAAATGGTAAGGTAAAACTTATCATGGGTGTTCTGTCACATTACTCCAATACTACACCGCCTGCATTGGTTGAGAGTTCCAGCTAGAATCCAATACAAACTATGCCTCTTAGCTAACAACTTCTCTTAGTCTTTTCTACCGTTATTACCACGGTCGCTGCTCTTCGGAACTTAAAGAACTAATTCCACCTGCACCCACTCACAGCCGACAAACTCGTCTTACACTTGCCGAACATCCATACACGGTTAATATATGTCGACCAAGAACTGCCAGCTTCCAAAGTTCCTTCCTTAATGCCACCGGAAGCTATGGAATGCTCTTCCAGCGTCTGTGTTTCCTCCTTCCTACAATCTGGATCTCTTCAAGAAACAGAAAAATATACACTTGCAATCTCCCCAACCCACACACAAATACGAACACAACACACGTTTCTCGCATGCAGCGTCCAGCCTCCCTGGCTGAGCGTCATAGAGTGCACTGGTTTTGACCGGTTGTGCTCTCCTGCTTGCGTTTAGATAAAAAAAAAAAAAAAACGGCACTGCATCGGGCTATTTGACAGAACTGATCAAAATAACTTCTTAGGTTTTAGGTCCCGTACCTTTGACGACGTCGACAAAGATCCGGGACTGTTTCAGACCGGTCAAGGACAAGTTTCCTTTAGAGAGCGATGGAATTTACAAATTACAGTATAAGGCTTGCCACATGGTTTAAATCGGACAAACATCACGAACCATTGCGAAAAGAGTAAGCGAACACGATAGACCATGCAGACTAGGCCACCCAATGGCGTCAGCACTGGCAGAGCATCTGGCTGACACGGGACATAAGTTTTTATCCGAACCCGAAATCGTGGCTGGAACGCAAGGAAAACATCCCATCAACATCAACAGGGATGACGGCTTGATTCTCATAACAGCATGGCTTCCGCCTCTAGCACATACTCAAAAACATAGACAGACAAGCAAGGACAACCACAGTCCGACATGACGTTCGTGGAGGTACTTTACTTAGAACATACCCACCGTACACGGTTACCTGATATGACTCGTGGATGTACGTTAGGCTGACGGCTAAACTACCTCCTGACAACAACTCACAACAAAGTCATCAACCCTGAAGAAAACCCCTGCAATGGCGGTCGAAATATCGGAGAGAACAGATTCGCCACACACGGCAAAACCCAAAAGCCACAATATCAGAACTGTTCTAGCACTCGGAGAAAAGCGCGCGTGGAGAGACACTCAGATCAGCTAGAGCAAATAGAAGCAGCCTGCAGCTGACGGAGGTAGTCCTAGCACAGTCTTTGCAATCGCGCTTTCAGCTACGCGGCACCAATGGCCTGGAACTCGCTGCCGGAAAGCATAAGTTCTCTTGAAGCGGAGGCATCCTTCAGAAGCAGACTCAAGACCCACCTTTTTACTCAGAGAGGCAAAGAAGCGCTGCCGTAATGACCAGCAGGTCATAAAAAAGCGCTATACAAGTACGGATATAACATTTTTTTTCTAGAATTTCAAGCTCTAGCTTAGAACTCGTTTTTTTTCATCTCCATTGGGGATCCAATCCACGATCTTCGGTTTGGTAAGCAAACGCTTTGCCTCTAAGCCATACCCGTTGGTTACTGAACCGACTGGACGTCTGTCTGTAGTATACATTTGAGAATAGCTTCTTTTCGGGTTCGATCGTGGACTTGCGACGTTCCGTCTCCGGAGCACGCAATTTCAGACGGGTGAATCTTATTATAGGTTATTAAAACGAGATGGTCTTAATTTCATGGCGCTAAAGGGGGGTCTGCCTCTGACCCCCTCAAGAGGGGGTCCGGGTGGACCCCCTTTCGAACAGGTCGGGAAGAAATTGTGTGTTTTCCAAAGGTGGCTGCCGAATTCGAGAGCCGAGCAAATTCAGTATTAAGTAAAATACTTTTATATTAATACTTGTGAATAATATAAAAATAATGATTTAATTATATGACACTTACCAGGCTGCATATGGCTAAGCGCTGCATGTGCAGTTTCAATCCGCCAACGTCATATAATTCAGTCTGACATTCACGCGTCATCCTTATTATTACAGGAATTCACTATGAATAGGTGGTCTTCATGGGACGACTTTCGTCTACCACCAATTTTTGATAAATAGGCTATGACTGGAATTTTACGGTTCGATCCCCGACGGAGATTAAAAAAAGGGTTTTTTAATCGATTTCTGTGCTCTAAAATACCCCCTATGTGTGAATTTGATCCCTCGCCCGTAAAATGCCAGTCATAGCCTATTAATTCAAATCGCCGGAAGACGAAAGTCGTCCCGTGAAGACCATCCATTCATAGTAAATTCCTGTAATAATAAGGATGATGCGTGAATCTCGGGCTGTAGTCACTTAGCCATATGCACCATGGTTAGCGTAATAGAATTTCACAGATGAGACTTCAGAATCACTATCATCATCTGGCGGTATTCTCCTGTATGTGTTTACATAAAATAAAATAAAATCACACCAGAGTATGGGGTATATAAACGAATAAATTTATCCTCACGAAATTTGAATTAATTTCGTTTCGAAGGTTCAGCAGTAACACATAACGCTTAGAATATATAATTTGGAACTTCAGAATGCGGAGCAGTTTAGTATCTTCACAAATCGCACTATTCTCACAAGTTATAGCAGTGGTTCTAATCCTCTTTACCGACGGGTGTGGCTCAGTGGTTAAAGCGTTTGCTCAATATTTTTGCATACCAAAGGTCGTGGATTCAATCGCGATGAAGATTACATGCAAAAATGTTTTTTAAATAATTTTTAACCCTTTCATTACGGCTCGGTTTGAATACAAATTATGCTGACAATTATAAAACTAGTATTCGAAGCATAAATGTACTTATCTGGTCTATTTTCATATATCACATTGGTTCTTGTATCCTTTAGCTATCAGATGATGCATAAAAAACTATTATATTTAACAAACGTTCATTATGTAACTCCATACATGTGGTGGCATTGAGACATGTGGCTTACAGAAAAATCGCTCATGTGATGAAACCTAGCGATATTAATTTACATGCTTTACAGATTCCTGTAAAGAATACATGTAGGTTGATAAAGAGAATGACTGCACTCCCATAAAAAACTATTCTAAGAAAGTAGTAAAACGATATATCACGTCAAACGATGTCAACGGCCGGGGAATCTTATGACGGCATATGTCGACAACCGATGCGATAGTGTTAACCTCCTTATTCTTCTGTAGGGATGTTAATCCTGAGATTTTACCAAAATTCAATGCAGCCTATAATGTGTTACGAAAAGAAACGTAAGATTTGTTCACTTAATCATTTCTACCGTTGTTACTACAGTCGGAACTTAACTAATTCCTCCCGCACCCACCCACAGCCGACAATCTCATCTTACACTTGCCGGACATCAATACACAGTTAATGTGTGTAGACCAAGAACTGGCAGTTTTCAAAGTTCCTTCATTAATGCCACCGGTAAGCTTTGAAATGCTCTTCCATCATCTATGTTTCTTCCTTCCTACAATATGGATCTCTTCAAGAAACAGACAAATATACACTTGCAATCTCCTCGACCCACACACAAACACGAACACAACACACGTTTCTCGCACGCAGCGTCCAGCCTTCCTGCCTGAGCGTCATTGATTGCACTGGTCTTGACCGGCTGTGCTCTCCAGCATGCGAATACATAAAAAAAATGCTTGACTTTAAAGCGTTTTTCCTACTAATTCACACATGGGATATACATAAAACCCCTCTCAATACCCCCTTGAAACCCCTCTTTACCGTTATGGGGGGGCATTTCCGTTGAAATTATTTATATTTGGTGGAATAATTAAAAAAATCGATTTTATCATTCAAGCGGTGTGGCATTTTAAAATACAAATTTAATTATTTTGTGTTTTTCAATTTCAATTTTATTTATATAATAAATAAGAAAATCCAAAAGAAATAATAAATAAGTATGTGGCGCACTTTTGTTTTATCAATTGTACCAATAGATAGTGAATATCTATGTCTTATGATTTTCCCTTATATATTCCATATATGTCGATAGAATCGCCGCCACCAGAGGTCGCTTCAAATACTATTGCACCGATCAAGGTGGAAATCGAGCTGGCTTTATACAAGCAGACGACCATACGGACCAGATCTCTATTCTTTTCACACCACATCGATGCCTCCATAACCTGAGCACACATCAAGCCGCCCGTCAGAGACATTCTTATTATATTCACTGTGTTACGTGCTGATCTACGAACTTTAAGTCACAACCTACCTACTAGTAACATTTCGCATTGACATCCTCCTCTCTACATTTGTTATTGAGAAAAAGATTTTGTGTTGTTAATCTGCTCCTCATCCTGCCATTACGCGACTGAATAACTACTTTTTTAAAGAGAGGAGGATGTTAATACAATTCTACATCAAATTTCTCGCATCAATCGAAATTCGCCGTTTGGTGTTGCTCACCAAAGCCCATTACTGGTATAACATCGCTTTTTTTTTATGTAAACGCATGCAGGAGAGCACACCCGGTCAAGACCAGTGCACTCTATGACGCTCAGCCAGGGACGCTGGACGCTGCATCTAGGAAACGTGTGTTGTGTTCGTATTTGTGTGTGGGTTGGGGAGATTGCAAGTGTATATTTACCTGTTTCTTGAAGAGATCCAGATTGTAGGAAGGAGGAAACACAGACGCTGGAAGAGCATTCCATAGCTTACCGGTGGCATTAAGGAAGGAATTTTGGAAGCTGCCAGTTCTTGGTCGACATATACTAACCGTGTATGGATGTTCGGCAAGTGTAAGACGAGTTTATCGGCTGTGAGTGGATGCAGGAAGAATTAGTTCTCAAGTTAAGAGTAGCACGACTGATCGGCCTTGAGAGATGTAGCTACTCCTATGAAGATATAGAGAGGCGACTTAATGTATCTACATTGGAGAGACGTAGAACAGTGACTGACTTGCTGTTTATTTTTAAAATTATGAACTCCATAATCGATGACTCGACATTATTGCAGGAAATTACGTTCAATGTTCCCTCCCGGTTCACTAGAGGCAGTGACCTGCTACATGTAAGGACATGCAAAACCAACTACGGTTTCTATTCTCCTATGTTGAGAATATGTAGACTAGTCAACTCCTATAGTGACTTGGACTTTTTCGGGGTGGACCTTCCAGCATTTCGCAGATCCCTCTACTGATGTGCGAGATGTCGGTTTTATTTACTCATGTTTATGTTTTGTTCAAATTTATTGTCTTAGCTTTAAATGTGAACCAGATGTGGTCATACAGAAGAGTTCTCGGAATTTCCTGGAGAGACCACGTCACGAAAAATGAGGCTCTCAGCATAATCATGGAAGATAGGCACCTAGTAAGAACCATCTCAGAGAGGTGATCGGTCACATCATGCGCCACGATGGTCTTCTTCACGACAATGTGGAAGTGATGGTTTAAGGTAGAGGGCGCCCTAGATGGGAGTATTTGCAGCAAGTGTTCAAGGACTTGAGTTGTAGCCTTTATGCTGAGCTGAAGAGGGTTGTGGAGGACCGAGAGGAATGGAGATCGAAATGCAAGATTCTTTCGCTGCAAACCAATTCACCGGATTGATACTACGAAGAAGAAGCTTTATTCTGTATTACCATTTTATTTATTGTATTTTCTAATTTAAAACGGTATGTATTGGCCTAGGGCTTGGCCATTAATAAATAAATATGAAATATTATAAAACAACGAAAGAAATATCTTAAAGAAAAAAACGACGGATATGGGAAATAAAAATATATAATAAAAAATGCCGGAATGTCAAAAAGAAATTTCGCGAAAATACATCATTTCTTAAACAACGACGTAACACTACACCTTTATTTGTTCAGTAAAAAACGTAGTTTGCTTTACGTTGTCTTCTAGAACACGGTAGATTGATGGTGTCAACAGGCAAACAGGCTTTGTCCGGCGCCATCTTGTGTCGGCGTTTTTAAACGACAGGAAACGGAAGCCGCCATTGTTGACAGAGACAATTTTTGGCGCCGTTTTCAAACGCCACAAATCATATAACGTACACAATTTAAAGATAAGTTTTTAAATATTTTTTTAAAAAGTTTATTTATAAAAATTAACGTTGCTTTTTGTCAGATAAATGTGTATAGACTGTAGACAAAGAACTGTGTGTATTTGCAACTCTTTTCAAGGTATTTCTCCACTACTATCTCTCGGTATTCTACTGTCATCATCATCAGCCTGTATCCGTCCACGGTTGAACGTTAGCCTCCCGCATTAGTCTCCATCCTCTCCGATCCTCCGCCTTCCGCATCCAGGTCACTCCCGCTATTTTTCTTATTTCGTCAGTCCTTCTTGCGGGCAATGCTTCGTTTGCCAGTTCTTGGGCGCCATTCCAATACGTTTCTTCCCCATCGACCGCAGTCTCTTCGACAGATATGTCCTGCCCGTTGCCACTTGAGTGTGTCTATTCGCTGGGTAGCATCCACTACTTGAGTTCTTCTGCGTATTTCCTCGTTTCGGATTTTATCTTTTAGCGACACTCCTCTCATGGATCTCTCCATAGCACGCTGGGTGGCCTTTATTTTATGGGTAAGACCTGCTGTTAGATTCCACGTCTCTGGGCCACAAGTTAATACACGGAGGACACATTGGTTAAGCGCCTTTGTTTTAAGACATGGAAATCATTTTACATCATTTAACAGGAAATCAATATGAATAGGTGGTGTTCAAGAAACGTCATTCATCTACGAGTATTACCTACCACAAATTTTAAATTAATAGACTATGACAGACATTTTACGGGGAATAATAGAGAAATAAATTCACACCAAAAGTGGTATTTATAGAGCGTAGAAATCGATTACAAATTATTTTTATTTTAATCTCCGTCGGGAATCGAAACCACGATATTCGGTATGGTAAGCAAACGAATTACCACCAAGCCATACCCGCCATAATTAATTTAATATTTGAAAACGTCGTCAACACTAGAGATGCCTGTTTTTTAGTTCCCTAATATGTACATATGACATACAAGTGATTTCTAGTAAAGACATATGAGCGTGAGGGGAGTGTTTTTAGGTTTCAAATATCAATCGTTCCCCCTATGGGATATTAATATTAGAAATTTCTAGAACCATCTATTTCAAAAACCCAATCATGTAGTTTCTCCACCAAGAAGACTGCAATGGATCCTGTATCTTTCAACGGTTGTTCTCTTCCGAAAGCAAGCTCCATCAACATGCTTGGATTATCAATATCGAATAATGTCAAATATTACGAGTCAATTAAGTGTAAAGCCGGTCTCGCTTCCAAAAAACTAGGTGTATTATATAGATCACTGAGGTATTTCAACGATAAACAACTTCTTCTCCTATATAAAGGACAAATCCGACCTATCCTTGAATACGGCAGTCACCTTTGGATTGGAGCCCCAAAATACCTTCTAAGCTTAATTGACTCAGTTCAAAGAAGAGCAATTCGTTTGATAAACAATGACACCCTTACGTCTAATCTACAATCAATGGAACACAGGCGTAAGATTGGTTCTCTTAGTCTTTTCTACCGTTATTACCACGGTCGCTGCTCTTCGAAACTTAATGAACTAATTCCTCCTGCACCCACCCACAGCCGACAAACTCGTCTTACACTTGCCGAACATCCATACACGGTTAATATATGTCGACCAAGAACTGGCAGCTTCCAAAGTTCCTTCCTTAATGCCACCGGTAAGCTATGGAATGCTCTTTCAGCGTCTGTGTTTCCTCCTTCCTACAATCTGGATCTCTTCAAGAAACAGATAAATATACACTTGCAATCTCCCCAACCCACACACAAACACGAACACAACAAACGTTTCCCGCATGCAGCGTCCAGCCTCCCTGGCTGAGCGTCATAGAGTGCACTGGTCTTGACCGGTTGTGCTCTCCTGCATGCGTTTACATAAAAAAAAAAATCTCATGTGGATTTCCGGGTATATTTATATATTTGCCGGGCGGTATAGCTCAGTGGTTAGAGCGTTAAATTGGCAATCCAAAGGTCGTGGGTTCGATCCTCGACGGAGACCATCACCGTCTGTCGGTATTCTCTCGTATGTGTTTACATACGGCCGGTGGTCAAAGCGCAATGTTCAAAGCGGTTGCTTTGTAAGTCAAAGGTCGTGGGTTCGATCCTTGACGGAGATTAAAAAAAATTAAAAAATTTAATCGCATTCTGAGCTCTAAAACACATCCGGTTGGTGTGAATTTGATTTCTCATCCGAAAAATGTCAGTTATAGCCTATCAATTAAAATTGGCGGTAGACGAAAGTCGTCCCGTGAAGACCACCCATTCATAGTAAATTCCTGTGATAATAAAGATGATGCGTGAATCTCGTGCTGTAGTCTATGAGGTTTGCGGATCAACACTCCACATGCAGCGTTTAGCCATATGCACTATGATAAGCGTCATAGAATTCTACAGATGAGACTTCATAATTAATATCACCACAAGGCCACCCATTCATAGTAAATTCTTGTAATAATAAGGATGATGCGTGAATCTCGGGCTATAGTCTATGACGTTGACAGATCAATCGAATCAATTGAAATCTGCGCTTACAGAACTGTGTGACGGCAATTTTTGGTATCCATATCCTCTAAATATAGAGCACATTTGGTAAAATTCCAATACTTTTCTTCCCCATCGACCATCGTCTCTTCGACAGATATGTCCTGCCCATTGCCACTTGAGTGTGCCTATTCGTTGGGTAGCCTCCACTAGTTGAGTTCTTCTGCGTATTTTCTCGTTTCGGATTCTATCTTTTAGCGACACTCCTCACATGGATCTCTCCATAGCACGCTGGGTGACTTTTATTTTATGTGTAAGACCTGCTGTCAGATTCCACGTCTCTGCGCCATAAATTAATACAGGGAGGATGCATTGGTTAAACGCCTTAGTTTTAAGACATTGCGGAATTTTCGCTTTAAAAATGTACTTCAGTTTTCCAAATGCTGCCCATCCCAGTTGTATGCGCCTGTAGATTTATTTTGACAAGTTATTTCGGCCTAGTTGTATTACTTGTCCCAGATAGGTATAGTCGTTTACAACATCTATTTCTGTTCCACCAATGGAAATAGGATCAAAGGTTTTGGAATGGCGCCCAAGAACTGGCAAACGAAGCATTAGCCGACCCCCTACAAGATGGACTGACGGTATAAGAAGAATAGCGGGAGTGACCTGGATGCGGAAGGCGGAGGATCGAAGAGGATGGAGACTCATGCGGGAGGGCTACGTTCAACAGTGGACGGACACAGGCTGATGATGATGATGGTGATGATATGGTAAAATAAAAATAATAAAGAAAATACAAATACATTCCTGAAAGTTGACTGACCTACATGTACTTTCAAGTAAATGGGTCAATTTGCATACTTGATTAGTTCTGTCTCTCATTACATTGACTTTCTACTAAAAAAAGGTGAGCACGCGGATTCGTATTGATATCAGCTTGATATAGCTCCTTATAAATAACAATGAGGTTCTCAGGATAGTCAAGGAAGATAGGCACCTAGTAAGAACCATCTCAGAGAGGCGATCACATCATGCGCCACGATGGTCTTCATCACGATATTGCGGAGGGGATGGTTGAGGGTAGAAACAGTAGAGGGCGCCCTAGACGGCAGCATTTGCAGCAAGTATTCGAAGACATGAATTGTAGCGCTAATTCCGAGCTGAAAACGGTTGCGGAGGACCGAGAGGAATGGAGAACGAGATGAAAGATTCTGTTGCTGCAAACCAATCCACCGGATTGATATTACGAAGAAGATAGCTGCTTTAGGCTGATGCCGTAAAGCCTCGAAAAACGATCTTTTGTCTCTTATTTTGTTAGTAATTAAATATACACATGCTATACATCAAATTCTTAATGCGCATCAATTCATTCAGAAAAATATCGGCAGAAGCGGGATGCGAACCGCGAGCCTTGGAACCACCCTTTGCTCCGGCAGAGCTGACACGCGTTAGACGCTGTATTTATACCATTGTTATCATCGTATAACGATAGATGTCTCTATAGTATATATTCAGAGTGTGTATATTACTATTTTTTATTATTCAATCAGTCAACATTTATTCACAATCTTTTTAAAATATTATTACTTTGTTCGCTCGCCTGACATGCACATCTAATGTTAGTTTTAATTGTACAATGTTAAACGGTGTTTGCATACGCCAAAATATTTGTTAAGACAGTTGGCCCATTTCCTGTTGGTACCACTGCCATCTTGAATTCTCTTTTTTCGGCAGCGATAGTTAGCACCGTTGAGATGTGAGCTGGCAGTTGGACAACACTCACGACCGTCATAGCGCGCGCGCCTAGGGCGTTCGCTATGACGGGCGACGTTTTTGACAAATAAGCGTGTATAGTGAAACTAAAACAAGTTCTTTATATTGTGAACCTGATCCTGCATCCTTCATCTAGTAAATCGATATACAATAAGAGAGCTGGATATCAGTATACATACGAGTACGTTAATAATATTTTTGTTGAAACGCTTTCTTCTTCGTATAATCAATCCAGTGGATTGGTTTGCAGCAACCAAATCTTGCATATCGATCTCCACTCTTCTCGATCCTCTGTAATTCTATTTAGCTCAGCTTAAAGACCACAAGTCATGTCCTCGAACACTTGCTGCAAATATTGTCGTCTATGGCGCAGTTTTTGCAGTTTCTACCCTCAACCGTCCCTTCCACAATGTCGTAAAGAAGACCACCGTGGCGCATGTGACCGATCGCCTCTCTGAGATGGTTCTTACTAGGTGCCTATCTTCCTTGATTATGCTGAGAACCTCATTGTTCGTGACGTGGTCTCTTCAGGAAATTCCGAGAATTCTTCTGTGTGACCACATCTCAAAGGGCTCTAGTCTTTTTTTATCACTTTTAGATAAGCACCATGTCTCACAGCCGTACATCAAGATGCTACAAACAAATGTCTTGGCAAGTTGCTTGCGGAGCTTTGAATCAATATTTTTTGACTCAAGAATTGTTGTTTCTTTATTGAAAGATAGCCTTGCTTGATGTATGCGACTGTTGACTTCTCTTTTTGTTCTGCCATCCCAGGTGATCGTACTTCCAAGGTATACAAACTCTTTTGCATCTTTTAGGGTTACTCCTAGCTTTGATATATTAATGTTCTGCTGCTCATTGCGGCTTACTCTCATGACTTTGGTTTTTGTGCTGTTAAACGCTTTATGCGGCTGCATTGGCTTACTGTTGGATGTCAGTATTCGCAGCCGTGCATAAGAACGAAGAAAAATTATACCAATTGAACTAGCATCAATTATTTAAGGTAATGGCTTTCGGTTGACCGATCAACTTCAGTTTAAAATATTAACATTATGACAAACCCAGTGCATCGATCACGTGGTTAGTTCTCAAGAAATGCAATCCAACCAGCGGTTCTCAAATGAAGATACTTCATATCCACGTAAACGGCAGTCACCTTTGAAATAAAAAATAAAAAATTACGTTGTAATGTCGTTTTTCAATGGTTTTTCCCGCACACATACAATCTGCAAATATGTGTGTGCTAACGTAGTAACTTATACTCATACATACCTATATAAGCCACTGCCAGTTTTTAATTTAATTATTATTGAAGATGGCCTCCAGGGAGGCCGAAACATGTAATCGCTTAAAATAAATGTGAATCAAAACTCCATCCATGATAAATAGCCATATTTCTCAGATTTTTGACCCGATTTCTATTGGAGGAACACAAATAGAGGTTGTAAGTGAATATCTATAATAATATGAATCAAGGACAATCCAACTGGAATAAAATAACTTCTCAAAATAAATCGACAGGCGTATACAACTGGGATGAGCAGCTATTGAAAAATTACGTACATTTTTTAAGCGAACATTCTTCAATGTATTAAAACTAAGGTAAACTATTTAACCAATGCATCCTCCCTGTATTAACTTGTGGCGCAGAGACGTGGAATCTAACAGCAGGTCATACACATAAAATAAAGGTGTCCCAGCGTGCTATGGAGAGATCCATGAGAGGAGTGTCGCTAAAAGATAGAATCCGAAACGAGAATATCGGTAGAATAACACAAGTAGTGGAGGCTACACAACGAAGAGGCACACTCAAGTAGCAATGGGCAAAACATGTCTGTCGAAGAGACGACGATCGATGGGGAAGAGAAGTCTTGGAGTGGCTCTCAAGACCTGAAAACGAAGCATTGGCTGACTCCCTGCTAGATGGACTGACGACATAAGAAGAAAAGCGGGAGTGACCTGGATGCGGAGGGCAGACTTTGGAGACTCATGCGGGAAGCCTACGTTCAACAGTGGATGGAAACAGGCTGATGATGATGTACTGTCGGCGACTATAACTCAATGGTCAAAGCGTTTGCTTTGCAAGTCAAAGGTCGTGGGTTCGATCCCCGACGGAGATTAAAAAAAAAAAATTTAATCAATTTCTGAGCTCTAAAATACTCCCGGTTGGCGTGAATTTAATCCCTCACGAGTAAAATTTTAGTCATGCCTATTAATTAAAATTGGTGGTAGACGAAAGTCGTCCCGTGAAGACCACATTCATAGTAAATTCCTGTAATAATAATAATAAGGATGATGCGTGAATATCGGGCTGTAGTCTATGACGTTGACGGAACAACACTCCACATGCAGCGCTTAACCATATGCACTATGGTAAGATCATATAATTCCACAGATGAGACTTCAGAATCACTATCACCATCTGTCGGTATTATCCTGTATGTGTTTATATAAAAAAATGATATAAAATTGTTCTCTCCTACAGTTTCGTGGTGTTCATGCGTTTATTGAGGAGCGCTGTCTTCCACTCGTATCGTGTTGATCAATTATTGAAGATAATAGGCCGTTTAGCGTCTCGGTATGAAGCAGGGGGGTCGCCAGCGATCGCTTGTACTCAAGAATCAAACCAGAGTCGACATAGATGCATAAAAATCAAAGATTTTCAAAAAAAGTATTCGGCGGAACATCATTATGCGAATGTCTTGGCACTTTTATGTCTGACATTGATGCTGGCCATCATCATCAGCCTGTATCCGTCCACTGTTGAACGTAAGCCTTCCGCATGTGTCTCCATCCTCTTCGATCCTCCGCCTTCCGCATCCAGGTCACTCCCGCTATTCTTCTTATGTCGTCAGTTTATCTTGCAGGGGATCGGCCAATGCTTCGTTTGCCAGTTCATGGGCGCCATTTCAATACTTTTCTTCCCCATCGACCGTCGTCTCTTCGACATACACGTCCTGCCTATTGCCACTTGAGTGTGTCTATTCGTTGTGTAGCCTCCACTACTTGAGTTCTTCTGCGTATTTTATCGTTTCGGATTCTATCTTTTAGCGACACTCCTCTCATAGATCTCTCCATAGCACGCTGGGTGATCTTTATTTTATGTATAAGACTTGCTGTTAGATTCCACGTCTCTGCGCCATAAGTTAATACAGAGAGGATGCATTGGTTAAATGCTTTAATTTTACATTGCGGAATTTTCGCTTTAAAAATGTACTTTAGTTTTCTATTGCCCATCCCAGTTGTATACGCCTGTCGATTTCCTTTGAGAAGTTACTCCGTCCTAGTTGTATTACTTGTCCCAGATAGGTATTGTCATTGACAACCTCTATTTGTGTTCTTCCAATAGAAATAGGGTCAAAATTCTGGGAAATATGGTGGCCATAACCTCCATCTAAGAAGAAGTTGCCGAAGCTGTATACATTATATGTAAAGTTCAAGATGGCCTTCAAGACGATGAGAGCCCAGGGTCTTGAAGAAACAACTGCTGTAGCTTATGCTCTGTTGCAGCATCCGTTGTTTTATGTAAACACATACAGGAAAATATCAACAGATGGTGATAGTAATTCTGAATTCTCATCTGTGGAATTCTATGACGCTTACCATGGTGCATATGGCTAAGCGGTGCATGTGGAGTGTTGATCCGCCAACGTCATAGACTGCAGCCCGACATGCACGCATCATCCTTTATTATTACAGGAATTTACTATGAATGGAAGGTCTTCACGGGACGACTTTTGTCTATCACCAAATTTAATTAATATGCTATGACTGGCATTTTACACGTGAGGGATCAAATTCACGCCAACCGGGGGTATTTTAGAGCTCAGAAATCGATTAAAAATTTTTTTTTTAATCTCCGTCGGGGATTGAACCTACGTCCTTTGGCTTGCAAAGCAAACGCTTTGACCATTGAGCTATACCCGCCGGTAACGACGTGGGGTGCACTGGACGTCTGGTGCACGGGACATTTGTTGCACTGGACAACTGGTACACTGGGTGTCTCGCCAACCTAACCCACACCCCACGTCGTTACTAAATACATATGAAGGAAATTTGATAAAAAATAAATTGTGATATTTTTTATTTAAGTGAATTCAATGTTTTATTTATATAATTATATTTCTAAGAAAAATAATTATAAAAATATATAATTTTAAATTAATTTTAATGAAAGTAAATAAAAAAATCAATAATATTTAGCTTTGATTCACATTTATTTTAAACGATTACATGTTTCGGCCTCCCTGGAGACCATTTTCAATGACGAAGATGATGAAATTGAAAGATGGCAAAATTATTGAAGACGGTCTTCAGGGAGGCCGAAACATGTAATCGATTAAAATGAATGTGAATCAAAACTAAATATTTTTAATTTGTTATTTTTTTGATTAAAATTAAATTAAAATTATAATGATGCAGTTTCACCAAGTATTCATCATCAACATCATCATCAGCCTGTGTCCGTCCACTGTTGAACGTAAGCCTTCCAGCATGAGTCTCCATCCTCTTCGATCCTCCGCCTTCCGCATCCAGGTCACTCCCGCTATTCTTCTTATATCGTCAGTCCATCTTGTAGGGGGTCGGCCAATGTTTCGTTTACCAGTTCTTGGGCGCCATTCCAATACTTTTCTTCCCCATCGACCGTCGTCTCTTCGACAGATATGTCCTGCCCATTGCCACTTGAGTGTGCCTATTCGTTGGGTAGCATTCACTATGTTTTGTCAGTTGATAACCTTAATGTTATAAGTATATATTTAATTTGATATTTTTATTCAAATAACCAATGGCTGTAAAATATTAAAACGTACCAAAGGTTCTAAAAGGGTGTTTTTCTAACGTTTTTGATTTCTATGGCCGCCGCAAATATGAATTATTATATTCGGCGCCTTTAAAACATTTCCCAATTAATAATTATCGCCATAATAAGAACACCGACGGAGGTTTGGGAACAATGAGGTTGAGGGGTTAACAACCTCCCTTTAACTGGCAAAGGGTCAAGTTTGAAGACATGGCGGTAACTTAAATATTGTGCTGGAAAACACATCGTTGGTGCAGTTCTCGTTAGATCACAACAGTTACGCAGCATTGGTCGTAGATCATAAATCGTGGCTTGAACGCAAGGAAAATATGCACGCTTAGTAAGGAAAGCCATTGAAATCAAAAGACATGCCATCAACATCAACAGGGATGACGGCTTGATTCTCAAAACAGCATGGCTTTCACCTCTAGCAAATACTCAAAAACCTGTACAGACAAACAAGGACGACCACAGTCCGACATGACGCTCGTGGAGGTACTCTTCTTAGAACATACCCACCGAATACGATTCTCCGACAGAACGAACCAATGAAAATTGAGTATGTTAGTTGCCATGGAGATAAAAATGACGCTCGTGGAGGTACGTTAGGCTGACGGTTAAACTACCTCCTGACACCAGCTCTCAACTAAATCATCAATCCTGAAGAAGACCCCTGCAATGGCGGTCGAAATATTGGGAAGAAGAAATTCGCCACACACGGCTAAGCACAAAAGCCACAATATCAAATCTGGCCGTGAAAACCGAAGAAGTTATTTAGCTTAAATTTAATCAAATAAATTTTATAAAACCAACTTGATCGACTTTTGAACCGACAGCGGCTGAATCACAAACAAATATTATTACTACTGGACCATGCCGCCCGGTCTAAGTCATACCCGCCAGAAAATGTGGACTCTATGACGCTACGCCACTGTGCGAACGAACAAGGTGCGCGAAGGGTGTACGTCTCACAAAGAAATTTCTCCCGCTTTGTCTCTTATAGGAGGGTTATTAACGCAACGCCAGCCCACAGATCTAACGTATCTGCTCCCTATTTGGAGCGTATATCCTTCACATAACACAGCATCTAACAGCCAATGCATCCTCTCAGTGTTAACTTGTAGCGCAAAGACGTGGAATCTAACAGCAGGTCTTACACATAAAATAAAGATCACCCAGCGTGCTATGGAGAGATTCATGAGAGGAGTGTCGCTAAAAGAAACAATCTAAAAATGAAAATATTCGAAGAAGAACTCGAAACAAGAAAGAAAAATATATATAGTCGCGTGTTGTACCCTGCAAGTTACACACAAGCTTAAAGTATACGTCTGAGAAATAGTTGAAGAACGTAGGAGCCTATTCCATGTCAGCCTCGTTAACCGCTCGTGTAGCCCTGAGGATTTTTTTGGTGAAGTTTAACAGCAAGGGACCGTCAGAACCAAGCAGCAGTTCAGGAAAATCCTTCAAATAAATGGTAGAGACCTCCAGGCGACAATACAGAATGCGTCTCCTGTTCTCATGGATGATGCACTCCACGAGAGAGTGTCTCACCGTCTGTTGCATGCCTGGATCACATGGACATGCGTCGCAAGAAGAGAGGCCAAATCTTTTTAGGATTTCTCTAAAAATTCCGTGTCCGGTAAGCGCTTGAGTGACATGAAAGTCCACGGAGTTGGTCTTTTTCCACATCAATAAGTGTTCGATGGATGGAAATAAAGACTTGGTTATTCCTTCCGAAGTTGATTCTTGATATGCTGTATTCCAGGCAGTTGCCGCAGGAGAGCATATACTTCAGTCTTGCCCTTTCTTCAAGTCCCTAGGCTCGCACTTACGCCGGGAACAATATATGAAATGTACTCGGCGAAGCTGCGGGAGGCTGTGCTGAAATAGGATGAGGCGCGGATCGTGAATGCCATATGGTCGCATAATTCAGTAAATCATAATTAAGCTATTTTTCTATTCAAATTAAAGATCATCAAAATCGGTCCAGCCGTTCTTGATTCGTAAATAGTGCTACCTAACACAACTTTTTTTTATATATAATATTTTTTTCTATAATACATTTTTAAAAATCTTTATTTCTATAAGTAATTAAATATACACATTCATCAAATTTTATTATACGCATCAATTAATTTAGAAAGATATCAGCAGACGCGGGATTCGAACCACGAGCCTTGGAACCAACCTTTGCCCAGTTCTTTTACACCGCCAGTCCACTCGACTATTTCTCTGCCTGAACGGATACGCGTAAGAAGGTCTATTTATACCATTGTCATCATCGTATAACGATAGATGTCTCTGTAGTATATATTCAAAGTAAGTATATTATTATTTTATTATTCAATCAGTCAACATTTATTCACAAACTTTTTTTATTATTAGTTACCGACAGTCTATTTATTTAGTAAGTACCACTCGGGTCTCGAACCGAACTATAGACTGAAAGGATGAGAAACAATTTCTTGTAAGTCCTACGCGGACTTTACAACCAGTCATTTACTTGTGTTACTGATGAACCTTATTACCTTCTTGATGTTGTCTCAAAGTGACATTATTACATGGATTTAAATTTTATTAGAATAATTTTTCTATTAACATATAAAATATTTAGTTAAATAGTCATAGATCGTGCTAAATTTTCATAACTATAGTATAGGGTCCGCCATCTAACGTTTTTTTTTCAACTAGTGCTTATTTCGTGAATGGTAACATTTAGCTCATGTCTGATTTGACAGATAATTAGTTTTATCCTTCCGCTAAACGACTATGGTTGTGTATACGCTTGAACAACGCTGGAAAATATTGCGACATTACTTTGAAAATCATGGTAATGTTGCAGAATGTGTGCGAAAATTGCGTACGGATTTTGGAAGAAGAGAATCACCGTCAGCTCCGTATGTTCGTTATCTTGTGAAAAAAGTGAAAGAAACTGGCATCCTCATCGATAAACCAAAGCGTGAAAAGCCAAAAACAGTGCGCACACCCGAGAATATTGCTGCTGTGGCAGAAAGTGTGCGTGAAGCGCCATCAATGGCGCTTCCATGCGGCGCGGCCATGTTGAACAAATTTTTGTTCACAAAAATTGAAGAAAAGGATATTGGCAACATTTGGTTTCAACAGGACGGCGCTACGTGCCACACAGCCGAAGCTACACTCGATGTTTTGCGCCCTGTTTTAAAAAAAAAAAGTTGTTTGGCGGACCCTTTACTTAGGTGTCGGTAAATTCACGTGTGTAAAACAGTATTTTTCAAGGAATCTCGTGATTATCACAATGTTCTGAAGGCATGGACCATTCGGTAATAAGAGCAAGCTTTCCCAAAACACTCAGTTGATTCGTTCCAAGACTAGTGCCTTCAGATTTAACGCTTTCTGTCTGAATATATCGATTACTGGTCATTGTTAAAGCTTCTATAGTAAATAAAAGTCAGGGATCATGCTAACTTTTCAAAACTACGAGTGTTCAAAACGTTATTATTAACATAACTGTGTTGTATTAAACATCCAAAAGTACCCAAAGTAATTGTTATAATCAACTCTTTATATTAGATTCATACAGTCAAGTACGACACAGGGCATTTTGCCAAACTATGCAAATTGAGGGGATAAAGCTCCAAAACAACAAGTATCGAGGAATTTGCGGTGTACGAAATTATATGTATTAATATTGACATCAGCATGATGTAGTCCTTGCTTACTGTAACCGAAAATCTCGATAAACAACCTTTCGTCTTATATTTTTGTCGCTTTCCATACTATTATGTATGTGGCCACACTGAGGCACTAGTACATAGTTTCGCCACCGGCAGCGCGGACGGCCTCGAGCCGCGCTAGTGCGGCCGGCGTCAGTGAGTCCCGAGCGATAAGCGAGACAACGTCATTGTTGCGGCCGGCGGTATGTTTCCGCTCGGCCCAAACCTTGTAATGTTTTTAAGTCAATAAAATCAGTGCGCTTCTACAAGAAAGTCTTTGTCTGCTGCCCTGCTCCCCATCCTGCCCCTCGCGGCGTAATAACGCCTCTCTCTCCTTGTTTTGAGAGAGGAGGATGTTAATATTAATAAAGATTGCTTACGCATCGATACGGAGCATTGACCATCCCAATAATCTGCCACTCTATGTGGATTGAAGGAATCAAGGAACAAAAACGGTATCGAGGAATGTGCGGTGTGTGATATTCAATGTATTAATATTACTTTTATACATGCTTACTCATGTTGTAAAATATGGTATAAAAAGGTTCTCGTATCAAATAAATTAGTATCAACACAACTCCGGTTTTTGTATTTATTCTCAGTGCCGGAACCTTGGTATTCCGGCATCACCTGATGCTGTAATTTCGGGACCGCGACCTCTAAATTCAAGTTATTGAATCAGTTTTTTTCAAGGTATCTTATACCATTTGGTAATAAGAGGAAGCATATCCATAAGCGTTCAGCACGTCTGGTGATCCGTGGTTCTGCAGCTGCTTCCAAGAAGGTTGCTGGAGTGAAGACGGCGTATCTTCACACCAAGGGTCTTCACGCGGATACATCGGCTGATGACTTGCAGAACTTCTTGGCAGCGACCGCTGCATTCAATCCCTCTTGGATGACCATCAGGAGGATTGGCAGCAGACGGACGCTGTCAACTTCTTTCAAAGTCGGGGTCATCGCGACTTCGCTGTAGTCTCTCATGGAGCCTGAAGTGTGGCCTTAAAGGACCATCGTTCAACCCTGGATACGTGTAAGACGGAAGAATCGCAGTCAACAGTGGTTGAAACCAACTTGAGTGAAGATATTGACATATTTATTGTATTTTTTTTTAGATTCATCGCTGGTGTGGACGGATACGAAATGTCGGACGTTCGATTTGTGACAATAATGCCGTGTTATTTGTGTGTCAACCATGATATCCTTATGACATGGTTATTGTTGTTGCAAGTCCAACAATTGTCGTTGAGTATCCCGACACTTGTTCCGAGTGTGAGGACATTGACACTAAATGTGTCAATACATTTACAACGCCACACTTGTATGTTAGTACTTCAATAACGAATTAAAATTTAAAATATTTTGAAATGTTATTGAAGGAAAAAAATGTATAAAACACTTAGTTCATTCGTTTCAAGACTTGTGCTTTCAGATTTAACCCATTCGGTCTGGATATATCGATTACTGGTCATTGTTTGAGTTCATATAGTAAATAACCCCTTGTGTGGGTTAACACTGATAGTGAATGCATTTCTTTGAATTCACTGAGCAATTGTCGTATTTTTTCTTTTATTTTTTACATGCATTACTTTTTTAACGTTCCTAGTGTAAAAAATCGGTGCAGAAACCTCAGGATGTAATTATGAGGAAGTTCAAATAAAATTATGAAATATTGTATAAATTTTTAAATTAAAAAAAAAAATTGAAACCCAATAAATATTTATTTATTCACCTTGTTTTTACATCACGTTGGGTTTTGCCTCTGTTTATGAGACTGCAGTTTCGACTAACTCGTAGCCTTTTTCAACCCATCACTAATATATACTAAACGGCTCAAATCAAAAAGAAGTTTCTTAGAGTCGACAACGGAACTGGTGATACCTGCGGCTGAACATGCGGAGAAGCGCAACTGAGGTGAATACTTGGATTACCCCGAAAGAGGACCTAGCGCCTGCAAACGACAAGGCGTGGAATATATGGAGGTCCCTTAATAGACTTCAGAGTATGCAAGACGAGGACACAAATGAAAGCCTGGCAGTTTTACAGCGGGCTGACTGAATGTGACTGCGGCGTGGAGCAGATCCTGTCGCGCCTTCTGGAGTGCGTGCTGTGTCCAAGCAGCTGCACCCAGGAAGAGCTGATGATGGCCGGGAGTAATGCCATCGACGTCGCCCACTTCTGGGCAGACATGATCTGACCCTGTTGTTTCCGACACGATTATATATATATGTAAACAACTGCTTCGAATAAGACTTAAAGTTGGATGAAAAAAAGTGTGCAAAATACGCAAGAAGAATTTTATTTGAAAAAAACACTCATAATTCCCATAATTCGCCTCGGATGTTGATATATTCCACGCGAGGGAGGCCCAGCTCAGACGTGAACTCCGCTCAGCCAGGGAGGCTGGACGCTGCATGCGGGAAACGTGTGCTGTGTTCCTGTTTGTGTGTGGCTCAGAACGAATGAAACATGACTTACACCACTTTCCTAATAATTACCACATACGCATATAATTATTTTTAAATTAATTTTCGGGTTTGCCGCTTGACCGCCCCTAATCCGCCATACAAACTGTGAGCGAGTCTCCCGCATTCGAACCCAGATCTTTTGATTCAAAGCCGGGGGATTCGAGCACAAAGGACTGAGGTGTGAAGGCATATCCTTCTGCATCGTGCGAACCTCACCACCACCATTCAGCCACGAAACAAAGAGACTTCACGCACTCAATAATAAGAAATAAAAATAATTGAAGAAAACCAAAGTACTAGTACATTCGAATACTCTATATCGGTGCTCTCTTACATACATATGTGACTTATATATATATATATATATATATATATATATATATATATATATATATATATATATATGTATTTTTCCAGCGGGTATAGCTTAATGGTTAAAGCATTTGCTTGGCAAGAAGGTCGTGGGTTCGATCCCCGATGGAGATTAAAAAATCGAATACAAATAATAATCGATTTCCGAGCTCTAAAATACCCTTGGTTGATGTGACTTTAATCTCTGACCGGTAAAATGCTAGTCATAGCCTATTAATCGAAATTGGTGGCAGACGAAAGTCGTCCCGTTAAGACCACTCATTCATAGTGAATTCCTGTAATAATAAGGACGACGCGTGAATGCCGGGCTGCAATCTATGACGTTGGCGAATCAACACTCTAAATGCAGTGCTTTACCATACGCAGCATGGTAAGCGTCATACAGTTCCACAGATGAGACTTTTCAGAATCACTATCACCGTACGTCGGTATTCTCCTGTATGTGCTTACATAACAAATATATATTTCTTCTTTGTAGTATCAATCCGGTGGATTGGTTTGCAGCAACAAAATCTTGCATCTCGATCTCCATTCCTCTCGGTCCTCCGCAACCCTTTTCAGCTCAGCATAAGCGCTACAATTCATGTCCTCGAATACTTGCTGCAAATACTCCCATCTAGGGCGCCCTCTACAGTTTCTACCCTCAACCATCCCCTCCACAATATCGTGAAGAAGACGTGGCGCATGATGTGACCAATCCATCGGGCTCGCCTCTCTGAGATGGTTCTTATTAGGTCTAGGTATCTTCCTTGATTATTCTGAGAACCTCATTGTTCATGACGTGGTCTCTCCAGGAAATTCCAAGAATTCTTCTGTACGACCACATCTCAAAGGCCTCTAGTCTTTTTTTATCACTTTCAGATAAGCACCGTGTCTCACAGCCGTACATTGAGATGCTCCAAACAAATGTTTTGGCAAGTTGCTTGCGGAGCCTTAAAGTAATATTCTTTGACTCAAGAATTTTTGCTTTTTTATTGAAAGCTAGCCTTGCTTGATGTATGCGACTGTTGACTTCTCTTTTTGTTCTGCCATCCCAGGTGATCGTACTTCCAAGGTATACAAACTCTGTTGCATCTTTAGGGTTACTCCTAGCGTTGATATATGAATGTTCTGCTGCTCATTGCGGCTTACTCTCATGACTTTGGTTTTTGTGCTGCTTATCTTCATATTGTAGTTGGAATTAGATATGGCGAACGTTCACAAGGAGAGCCGACCCCAGGCTACATAAGATATATATATACATATATGGATGCCTTTACTGCTTATCCAAAAACGGTGAATTTTGTCAATATGTTGAATGCGCAACCAGGAAGGTTTCTGTATCATTAAAACCATTTTACAATTCAATCTAACACTACATATTTTAATATGAAGAAAATCCAGTACTGAGGTGAGAAATGCTGACGTTCGTTGATTGCAGACGCCTGAGTTACACAACCAATTCATACAATTATATTCGATGTACATACTTAGCAAACTGTAAGGGACCATGGTGCATATGGCTATGCGCTGCATGCGGAGTGTTGATCCGCCAACGTCATAGACTACAGCCCGAGATTCGTACATCATCCTTATTATTACAGGAATTTACAATGAATGGGTGGCCTTCACGAGACGATGTTCGTCTACCTTGCAATTTTAATTAATAGGCTATGAATGGCATTTTACGGGTGAGGGATCAAATTCACACCAACCGGTGATATTTTATAGCTCAGAAAACGATTGAAAATCGTTTTTTTATTTTTAATCTCCGTCGGGGATCGACACCACGACCTTTGGCTTGCAAAGCAAACGCTTTGGCAAAAAACAAAGCTATACCCGCCGGCTAAATGTGACGTCCGAGCAGCAGGCAGATACACGACAAAAAATGAGAAAAATACATATGATTTTCAACATCAGCCTGCAAGCGTCCACTGTTGAACGTAAGCCTCCCGCATTAGTCTACATCCTCTTCGATCCTCCGCCTTTCGCATATATATCACTCCCGCTATTCTTCTTATGTCGTCAGTCCATCTTGCAGCGGTTCGGCCAATGCTTCGTTTGCCAGTTTTCGGGCGCTTTATTATATTATTAATAATTTTCTTTCCCATACACCGTCATCATTTCAACATATATGTCACATTTCCACTTGAGTGTGCCTATTCGTTGTGTAGCCTCCACTACTTGAGTTCTTCTGCGTATTTCCTCGTTTCGGATTCTATCTGTTAGAGACACTCCTCTCATGGATCTCTGCATTACACACTGGGCGACCTTTATTTTGTGTGTGAGACTTGCTGTTAAATTCCACGTCTCTGCGCCATAAGTTAACACTGGCAGGACGCATTGGTTAAACGCCTTAGTTATAAGACATTGTGGAATTTTTTTCGCTTTAAAAATGCACTTATGTTTTCCAAACGCTGCCCATCCCAGTTGTCGGTTTATTTTGAGAAGTTATTTCATCCTAGTAGGATTACTTGTCAGAATATAAAATTAATCTTTAAATCTATCTACACAATTATACTAGCCCAACTCAACCTAACCTCAACTAAACTTAATAACCTTATAAAATTAGTTCCTATTATTGAACTCACTAACCCATCCAATAATTTCCTTTTCAAAGCAAAAATTTATTCATTATTTGGCATAAACTCGGTTTTTGATTCGCGCGGACCCCAAACCAGGCTGCCATACTCGGCGATAGTTAGTCAGTCGGACGTGTCTACGCGTCAATTAAAAAAATATATATATTCCTCTTCAAGAGCGCGACTAACTACGGTAGTAATACACTGTAGTAAGTGTAAGTGCTGCGTGGGGAGTAGGGCAGGGGAGCCCGCACGCAGCATTCGGGGGCGAAGTCAAAAGATAGCTTATCCTCAAAAAAATGTAGAAAAAAATGCCTAAATTGTGTCAATTTTTAAATATTGTGAAAATTCTTCTGTGTCTAAAACTCTAAATCGTAAGGCTATTATATTAACCTATTAACATCCTCCTCTCTTTCAAAAGGGGTGTTATTACGTTGCGTGTGGGCAGGGCGAGGAGCAGGTCAGCAGACAAAGACTTTCTTTCAGAAGCACATTGATTATATTTACTTAAAACTTTACAAGCTTCCGGCAATACGGGATGACACGCCGCTGGCCGTAATGCTCTCTTCTCGATCGTCAACACATAACTGCTTCGTCCGGCCCGTGGTCGGTCACCAGCGACGTCAGTGGCAAAATTATATAACTAGTCCCAATATGGCGGACACATAAATGTATGGCAAGCGAAAAAAATAAGAGACGAAAGATTGTACATCCAGGTTTTCGGTACCAGTTTCCGGCGGTCATAGCTCAATGGTAAAGCGTTTGCTTTGCAAGCGAAAGGTCGTGGGTTCAATCCCCGACGGAGATTTAAAAAAAAATGGATTTTTAATCGATTTCTGAGCTCTAAAATACCCCGGTTGGTGTGAATTTGATCCATCACCCGTAAAATGTCTGACATAGCCTATTAATCAAAATTGGTGGTAGACGAAAGTCGTCTCGTGAAGACCACCCATTCATAGTAAATTCCTGTAATAATAAAGGATGATGCGTGAATCTCGGGCTGTAGTCTATGACGTTGGCGGATCAACAATCCACATGCAGCGTTTAGCCATATAGACCATGGTAAGCGTCATAGAATTCCACAGATGAGACTTCAGAATTACTATCACCATCTGTCGGTATTCTCCTGTATGTGTTTACATAAAAAAAGGGCTACATCGTGCTGATGTCACTATGTGTCCTCTGACATCAGCATGATATAGCCCTTGCTGACTGGTACCGAAAACGTCGATGTACAATCTTTCGTGTCTTATTTCTGTTCGCTTGTCGTGCATGTATGTGTCACCGTATTGTCATTTTTGGACAAGTCCGGTCACGGGTGTGACGTTCGTTATGTACATGACTGCTGTAATTCTTTATATTGTGGACTTGATCCTGCATCCTTCATCCAGTAAATAGACATCTAAATAAGAGGAGGATATCACTGTTTTTTGTCATTTTTTTGTCGTGTATCTGCCTGCTCCTCGGACGTCTCTTTGCCCGTGTGATATTTCGCACCCTTCCACTTTTAATTACTGCTCCCTCACACACTCCCCGGCACTACCCGCTCCCCGGCACTACCCGCTCCCCGGCCCGCCTCTTCACGCACTTTCTTTTATGCGTGGCGTCACTCTCACACCCCTCACCAACTATCGCGCAACTGAAAAATTGCAGCATTAAAAATCAAAAATTACACCACCTATGACGAAAAAAAAAGTACTTCAGTCATGTAAATATAGCGGCTGAGAGATTTGATCTTCCGCGGACTCTATGACGCTAAGGGCCCTTCCCACGGACGTCCAGTTTTGCAGGATCAGTTTTTTATTGGATACCGCAAAAATCATTCCTGTGTTCACACACAGAAGTTTGCATCCTGTTTTTTACGGGATAGCATTGGCAGTCGGAAAATAAAAATTTAGACGCAATGGACGTGAATACTCTTCTGATATATGATTTTTTTTTTTTTAATTTTTATTAGAATATTATTTTATTATTTCAATACTCTAATCCACTTTTATAGATCATTTTACTATATTATAATATTATTAATAATTAAATATACATATACTATACATAAAATTCTTTTTTCAACGTATAGCGACATCTATCATACGATGATAACAATGACATGAATACTAGTTTCAACGTGAGTCGGTCCAGGCACAGTAATAGCCCAGTCGGCTGAGCGGTATGAATACCTGGGCATAGCTGGTTTCCAAGGTCCGCGGTTCGCATCCCGCTTCTGCCGTTATTTTTGTGTTTGGATTGACGCGTTGAAAAAAGAATTTTATGTATAGTATATGTATATTTAATTATTAATACTCTTCTGATACTTTACTGGTACTTTCGCCGCCGAAAGTAATGCAAAAAAATAAGATCTTGGGTTCAGCCGATCCTAAAACTATGATCGACATTAGGCACATTTCGTAATCTCATAAAAACAGGTAAACAGGATGCTAGTGGGAACACTTGCGTTAAACCATGTACGTAACTTAACTGGATAACGTTTTTTATTGGATCCATTCGTCCAGTTTGTAGTGGCAAAACCGTACAGCACACTTCGAACGGGTCGAATATTTGCGGTATCCTGCAAACCGAATGCTCATGTGAATGTTACCGCAGTAGCACGCATACTACTAAACGTGATCCTGCAAAACTGTACGTCTGTGAGAATGGGACCTTGTCCGTAAAATAAGGTTCCCTGTGATTTTTCATATCATTGAATTTCGTAGATCGGCACGAAACAGAGTGATTTCTCTGAAGGGCGGTAACAATATTTTAATAAAAAAAAAATTAAGCTAAGTGGAATTGATAATTATTTAATATTTTTGTCATACAAAAATATGTGCTGAAATCCATGTTTTTAAATGCTCCAAAGCGCAAAAATTGAAAAAAAAAAAAATAGATGCTTAAAATACTCTACTGTTTATATATTTAAATTTGTTTCTCAAAAAGTTCTTGTTGTTTGTGACTTGCTCTTCATCCCATCACCGCGCGTTCAGATGTCGATCCCGGCGACATGTAGTCGCCCTTAAAAAAACGGGAGATATCAATGCTAATATATAGTAAAATGTATTTCTTCGTATATAGTTCTACTTCGTATCAATTGATGCACGCTCTTAGGAGGTGTCTGGCATATAATAGTAATGGTCGTCATGCGGGTTAGCGCCCGCGGCGTCAATAAGTGATGAACTGAAGAGGCATGGAGTGCGCGCTTTGAAGTCAATGAAAAGATGATGGGGATTACCGGGAGGGCGCTACGCGGCTTATTTCTCTCTCGCCCCACGCGCAAAGACAATACGAGAACTTCAATTTTGTGATTTTTTTGTATGCAAACACGGCTTAGGGTACGATGGCTTGAAGATTAGAAAGCATATATTTTTAATAATAATATATTCCTATGGACATATCTGTCGAAGAGACGACGGCCGATGGGGAAGAAAAGTACTGGAATGGCGCCCAAGAACTGGCAAAAGAAGCATTGGCCGACCCCCTACAAGACGGACTGGCGATATAAGAAGAATAGCGGGAGTGACCTGGATGCAGAAGGCGGAGGATCGAAGAGGATGGAGACTCATGCGGGAGGCTTACGTTCAACAGCGGACGGACACAGGCTGATGGTGATGATGACGATGATATTCCTGAATATTTAATCTGGCATTTTAAAAAAAATACATGTCATCGGGAACGTCGGACCAATTTTTTTTAATATCCAATCACCCGAAAATATGCCTCGGATGGTGTCTTGATCTTTCGTTCACAGACAATTCGTTCAGCGACTCGTCGGTAACTACGTGGGGCGCACTGGACGTCTGGTGCACGGGACAGCTGGTGCACTGGCTGTCTCGCTAATCTAACCTAAGGATTTGTCCAGTGATCGTAGAGTCCAGAGATCAATATGTCTTGTTAATGAAATACCTTAGGTTAGGTTAGCTTACGTTAGCTAGACATCCAATGCACCAGTTGTCCCGTGCACCAGACGTCCAGTGCGTCCCACATCGTAACTGTGAGTCGCTGAACGAATTGGCTGTGAACGAAATGCGGCGCGGAACCGCTTTAGATACTACAGCGCTCTCTTCAATTACTTGAAATTTTGCTCTGGAGGTTGTCGGGAATCATATATAAAGGGTCCGCCGAATAACTTTTTTTTTTTTAAAACAGGGCGCAAAACATCGAGTGTAGCTTCGGCTGTGTGGCACGTAGCGCCGTCCTGTTGAAACCAAATGTTGCCAATATCCTCCTCTTCAATTTTTGTGAACGAAAATTCGTTCGACATGGCCGCTCCGCATGGAAGCGCCATTGATGGCGCTTCACGCACACTTTCTGCCACAGCAGCAATATTCTCGGGTGTGCGCACTGTTTTTGGCTTTTCACGCTTTGGTTTATCGATGAGGATGCCAGTTTCTTTCACTTTTTTCACAAGATATCAAACATACGGAGCTGACGGTGATTCTCTTCTTCCAAAATACGTACGCAATTTTCGCACACATTCTGCAACATTACCATGATTTTTAAAGTAATGTCGCAATATTTCCCAGCGTTGTTCAAGCGTATACACAACCATATTCGTTCAGCGGAAGGATAAAACTAATTATCTGTTAAATCAGACATGAGCTAAGTGTTACCATTCACGAAATAAACACTAGTTGAAAAAAAAACGTTAGATGGCGGACCCTATATTTCCATGTGGACCTTCAGCTGCAGATATATCTTAAAACGATGAATGGACAGTGGCAGCTAACATTACTAAGTGGTAACAATAATAATAGTGGCCATATGTTTCAGATATAAAACGGATATGTGAAGAAGAATCATAATGATACGCAAAATATGCGATTCTAATCTTGTTCACGGGTTCTTTCTTTTTAGCACTTCTGTGCAGTGGCTACATTTTTTTATGTAAGCACATACAGGAGAATACCGACAGATGGTGATAGTAATTTCGAAGTCTCATCTGTGGAATTCTATGACGCTTACCATGGTGTATATGGTTAAACGCTGCATGTGGAGTGTTGATACGCCAACGGCATAGACTACAGCCCGAGATTCACGCATCATCCTTATTATTACAGGAATTCACTATAAATGTGTGTTTTTTTTTTTTTTTTTTTGGGGCCTTAGGCCCCTGGGCCGGTCGCCTTGTACCTGCGCTCCTTGGGAGCACTTACCAAGGCATTGTTTTCAGAGTACATTCTCGTTATACAAGTAACTGGTTTTGGTGAGCAACACCACACATGGGTGTAAAAGTTAGTAGTTGAGACGTTAAAATGAATGTGTGGTATTTACGGGACGACTTTCGTCTACCACCAATTAAAATAAATAGGCTTTGACTGGCATTTTACGGGTGAAGGATCAAATTCACACACAAACCGGGGGTATTTAGAGCTCTATTTTTTTCGATCCCCTAAAATACCCCCGATCTGTGTGAATTTGATCCCTCACCCGTAAAATGCCAGTCATAACCTATTAATCAAAATTTGTGGTAGACGAAAGTCGTCGCGTGAAGATCACCCATTCATAGTAAATTCCTGTAATAATAAGGATGGTGCGTGATTTTCGGGCTGTAGTCTATAACGTTGGCGGATCAACACATATATTTGCCGGCGGTCATAGCTCAATGGTAAAGCGTTTGCTTTGCAAGCCAAATGTCGTGGGTTCGATCCCCGACGGAGATAAAAAAAAAAAAAAAAAGGATTTTTAATCGATTTCTGAGCTCTAAAACACCCCGGTTGGCGTGAATTCGATCCATCACCCGTAAAACGCCAGTCATAGCCTATCAATTAAAATTGGTGGTAGACGAAAGCCGTCCCGTGAAGAGCACCCATTCATAGTAGATTCCTGTAATAATAAAGGATGATGCGCGAATCTCGGGCTATAGTCTATGACGTTGGCGGATCAACACTCCACATGCAGCGTCTAGCCATATTCACCATGGTAAGCGTCATAGAATTCCACAGATGAGACAAAAATTTACTATCACCATCTGGCGGTATTCTCCTGTATGTGCTTACATAAAAAAAAAATATATATATTCGTATGAAAAATATAAATATTTAAACCCACCGTCAAACTATTACCACTCTTAATGTAAAAGTATTTTAGGCCTAAAAGTTTCTATAGTTATTGAATATTTATATAGAAAGCCGGTTGTATAAGAGACACTACTCAAGTATTCTGAATAATTCACTATGCTTAAGTCTTCTTCGTGAGAGAGTGGCTTAAAGGTGTAAAGTGCTATAGTCTACATATATTGGCTGATCAAAACATCACATGCGTCGCTTAGCGGACCCTAAAAATGGCAAGCGTCATCTAACTCATTGATTAGAGACAGGAGACAGTCGGAAATTATATGCGTAGGTCTTCTTCTTCGTAGTATCAATCCGGTGGATTGGCTTGCAGCAACAGAATCTTGCATCTCGATCTCCCATTCCTCTCGGTCCTCCGTAACCCTCTTCAGCTCAGCATAAGAGCTACAATTCATGTCCTCGAACACTTGATGCAAATACTCTCGTCTAGGTTGCCCTGTACAGTTTCTACCGTCAACCATCCCCTCCACAATGTCGTGAAGAAGAGCATCGTGGCAAATGATTTTTTTTTTTAATTGTGTAAATGTAATTTTTGAAATTTCATCTGTGGAATTCTATGACGCTTACCATGGTGTATATGGCTAAACGCTGCATGTGAAGTTTTTAATCCGCAAACGTCATAGACTACAGCCCGAGATTCACGCATCATTCTTTATTATTACAGGAATCTACTATGAATGGGTGGTCTTCACGGGACGGCTTTCGTCTACCACCAATTTTAATTGATAGGCTATGACTGGCATTTTACGGGTGATGGATCAAATTCACACCAACCGGAGGTATTTTAGAGCTCATAAATCGATTAAAAATCCTTTTTATTTTAATCTCCGTCGGAGATCGAACCCACGACCTTTGGTTTGCAAAGCAAACGCTTTACCATTGAGCAATGACCGCCGGCAAATAAATGATGTGACCGATCCATCGGGCTCGCCTCTCTGAGATGGTTCTTACTAGGTGCCTATCTTCCTTGATTATGCTGAGAGCCTCATTGTTAGTGACGTGGCCTCTTCAGGAAATTCCGAGAATTCTTCTGCATGACCACATCTCAAAGGCCTCTAGTCTTTTTTTATCACTTTCAGATATGCGGAGGTCTTAAGATTGTGTATTTGTATTATTATATATAAAGGGTCCGCCAAATAACTTTTTTTTTTTGAAAATGGGGCGCAAAACATCGAGTGTAGCTTCGGCTGTGTGGCACGTAGCGCCGTCCTGTTGAAACCAAATGTTGCCAATATCCTCCTCTTCAATTTTTGTGAACGAAAATGGCCCGATAACAATCGCCATTGACTGTAACGGCCACTCCTTGCTCATTTTCGAAGAAAAATGGCCTGATTTTCAAAGTAATGTCGCAATATTTCTCAGCGTTGTTCAAGCGTATACACAACCATATTCGTTCAGCGGAAGGGCAAAACTAATTATCTGTCAAATCAGACATGAGGTAAGTGTTACCATTCACGAAATAAGCACTAGTTGAAAAAAAAAGTTAAATGGCGGACCCCTTACAAGCTAATTTAGTAAATTTCTTTAATTTAGTAAAATTCTAGTAAATTTCGTAACCGTCTAATTTTTCGTACCCTCTATTCTTCACTAGTTCTATCTGTTCTGGAATATGGGAGCTTAGTTTGGAATCTTAATAAATCCAAATACATTCTCATGCACGAAAAATTAATAAAAAAAAATCTTCGACGTCTCTATTTTTATATTTACGGTAACTATCCATTAAATTCAATCAATTCCGAACATTACCCAACTCTTTTTATTCTAGGGATGCTTTCATCCCATTCATTTTATAATTCACGCATCATCCATTTATTACAGGAATTTACCTCGAAAATATAATTTTACTGTGATGAATTTCGTCTAGAGTAAATTTTAATTATTAGTCTATGACTGGCATTTTCTGGGTGAAGGATCAAATTCACACCAACCGTGGGTAATTTTAGAGCTAAGAAATCGAAATTGAATTAAAAATATATTTTTTTTAATTTCCGTCGGGAATCGAACCCATGACCTTTAGCTTGCAAAGCAAATGCTTTGACCATTGCGCTATACCCGTCGGTGCTCAATATAGTCCATGCAGACAGGTGCCGAAAAACCTCAATATACATATCTTTCGTCTCTTTTTTTGTTCGCTCGTCGGACCCGCATGTGTCGCCATATTGTTTGTTTGACAGGTCTAGTTCTGTACATTGCCATGTTTAAAAATCGAGTCTATCCTTCGGTTTGGTAAGCAAACGCTTTACCTCTATGCCATACCCGCCGGCAACGGTTGTTTCATATATGGATCGGATATCAGAATAATAAACAACATTGTTGTAAAATTGCGTCATCATCATCAGCCTGTGTCCATCCACTGTTGAACGTAGGCCTCCCGTATGAGTCTCCATCCTCTTCGATCTTCAGCCTTCCAGTACTTTAGCTTTAAATTGCGTAATAATATTAATATGTCGACCAAGAACTGGCAGCTTCTAAACTTCCTTCCTTAATGCCACCGGTAGGCAATGGAATGCTCTTCCAGCGTCTGTGTTTCCTCCTTCCTACAATCTGGATCTCTTCAAGAAACAGATAAATATACACTTGCAATCTCCCCAATCCACACACAAATACGATCACAACACACGTTTCCCGCATGCAGCGTCCAGCCTCCCTGGCTGAGCGTCATAGAGTGCACTGGTCTTGACCGGGTGTGCTCTCCTGCATGCGTTTACATAAAAAAATTTTTTTTTAATTTTTTGGCGTGAATTTCATGAAAAATTGTCATGAAAAATGTCCCCTCCAGCCAATCTCTACGCACAGGGAATGCGTAAGTCAACCCTTCTTTAGCTCTTCCTATATCTGGATCTCTAACGCATACATTGCCTACGTGCAGCATGCTATGGACGCATGTATGACGCATACGAGGGCATCATTACTGGGCAGGGATGCACTGCAAGCAACGAAGGCTATATACAGGTATAACAAAATTACTACTCCATACAAATTCGCGGAATTCGTGTCTGAACTGAGCCTCTCTCGCGTGGAATATATCAAAATCCGAGGCGAATTATGGGCAAATGTATAGATACAATATTATTAATAGCAGCAGTGAAATTTAAAAACATTACTTCCGGTGTTTTTTATTTAAATAAAATTCTTCTTGCGTATTTTGCACACTATTTTTCATCCAACTTTAGGTCTTATTCATAGCAGTTGTTTACATATATATATATAATTGTGTCAGAAACATCAGGGTCAGATCCTGTCTGCCTAGAAGAGCAACGTCGATGGCGTTACTCCCGGCCATCATCAGGTCTTCCTGGCTGCAGCTACTCGGACACAGCGCACACTGCAGAAGGTGCGACAGGGTCTGCTTCACGCCACAGTCACATGCAGTCGGTTCGCTGCAAAACTGCCACGCTTACATTTGTGTCCTCGTCTTGCATACTCCGGTCCGAAGTTTGTTAAGGGACCTCCATATATTCCACCCTTGGTTCTGTCCAGGGGCTAGGCCCTCTTTCGGGGAAATCCAAGTATTCTACTAGAACGAAGGCTAAAAATGTACGAAGATTATCAAAGAAAAACCATTTTCATATATTGTCATATATTAAAAAATATATTTATTTAATTACCTTGTTTTTATATAGATGTGTTTATAAATCCTGATATTTTGTTGGAAATCGGTTTGTTTGTCCCTGACAATTATTTAAGTACAAGGAGACACAGTTTGTTTGTTCTTCCTAGGAGTAATACTAACCTGCCAGAGACTATGCCTCTTGGGAGAGTCATCAGACTGTTCCAAGCTGTGAATTCCACAGATGAGACTTCAGAATTACTATCACCATCCGTCGGTATTCTCCTGTATGTGCTTACATAAAAAAAAGCTTGGTCGGGTTTTGAACCTATAGCATCTGAATGACAAGCAAATGCTCACCACTGGAATATGCTGCCCGGCAAAGAAATAACAATTTATAAAATTCAGTAAACCAATACCTTCGAAAAATTAGTAAAATCACGTTTCGCAGCCCCTGTTTTCCCCCTTTTTGTATGACGTGGAGTAGCAGCCGCATACACATATCCACACACGAGCTGCGCATGTACTCGTACCTGCGCCCAGAGAATGCTGTTAGGATAGGTCTGGGCTCTGTGGGGATTACGGGGGAGGATGTCTTACACTAGATCGGTAGCGGGGTCAATACCTTTAAACGTAATAAATGAAAAAAATAAAAATATAAACTTGCTGTAGTGACATTTTGTCACATATTTTAAATTATACAAGCTGAACCAAGTACTCGTATTGCAACGTTTTAAGTAGCCTAGGGTTATAGCTTCCAGGTAAAATTTATTTCAGCCCGATCGGATATATACCTGCTGAATTATGAGTATATATATGAGGATGAGTATATTATAACTAATTTGATCAAACCTAACCTAACGTAATTTAACGTAACGTAATGTAACATAGTGTAACGTATAACGTTGTCAGAATAAATAAACGTAGTTGGTAGGAATTTAATGCTTCAACCATAAGCCAGTTTAACGGTTATGGCTTAAAGTAGTAGCTTATCATACTGAATGACTTGAGTTCGATTCTCGTTATTTATTAAAATAGTTTTTAATCGATTTCCACGCTGGTAGCCCTAAAAATACCCCCGGTGATGTGAATTTAAGCCCTCATCAGTATAATGACAGTCAGAGCCTATTAATCAAAATTGGTGGTAGACGAAAGTCATCCCGTGAACAACGCCCAATCCTAGGAGTCCACGTGGTAAGCGTGGTAGTTTTCTTTTGTGTAAGCACATACATGAGAATACCGACAGATGGTGATAGTAATTCTGAAGTCTCATCTGTGGAATTCTATGACGCTTACCATGCTGCATATGGCCAAGCGCTGCATGTGGAGTGTTGATCCGCCAACGTCATAGACTGCAGCCCGAGATTCACGCATCATCCTTATTATTACACGAATTTATTATGAATGGGTGGTCTTCACGGGACGACTTTCGTCTAACACCAATTTTAATAAATAGGCTATGACTGGCATTTTACGAGTGAGGCATCAAATTCACACCAGCCGGGAGTATTTTAGAGCTTAGAAGTCGATTAAAAATCCTTTTTTTTTTCTTAATCTCCGTCGAGGATCGAACCCACGATCTTTGGCTTGCAAAGCAAACGCTTTAAAACCATTGAGCTATATCCGAAAGCACAGATATGATTTCTTTATTACCGTCTGTCGGACGCAATCGAGTTGAACAGTCTGATCACTCTTCTAAGAGGCATAGTCATTAGTAGGTGAGTATTTTATTGATGGAACGCTGCTCACGCACCACCCAACGATGTCATATTCATGATAGGTCATGCGAGTGTTTGCTCTACCTGTGTGAAGGGAGGCTCTTTGTCTCCATAGTAGCTGACCGCTCGCAGGAATCGACCCGTGCTCATCAAATATTAACGGGAGCGTTATCCACTGCACCACATGCACTAAACTCTCTAAAATAGAACCAGTTTCCAAATAAATGTAAAAAAATTGTGAGAACACTAACAAAACACGCCTCTCTATGGTAAACTTCTCGGGTTCATCACCCGCCAAGCTAGTCAATTTCGTAACCCTCTATCCTTCGCTTGTTCTATCTGTTCTAGAATGTGGGAGCTTAGTTTGGAATCCCAATCTGTATCGTTAAGCTATCAGATGATGCATAAAAAACTATTCTAAGAAAGTAGCAAAACATTATATCACGTCAACCGATGTCAACAGTCTGGGAATCTTATGACGGCATTTGCTGACAACCGATGTGAAAGGGTTAATAATTTGGTGGGGCGATGCCCGAGAGTTGTTTTAGCTTTGATATTGGGTTAGGTCGCCGCAGTCACATTCAGTCGATCCGCTGTAAAACTGCCAGGCTTTCATTTGTGTCCTCGTCTTGCATACTCCGGACCGAAGGCTGTTAAGGGACTACGGAAACAACAAACTGTTGATTGATCGACTCCCAATGTTTCCGCAAGCTCTTCGTGTGTCTTGTATGGATCTTCATCAAGTAATGCCTCCAATTCGGTATCTTCAATATACCCATTTAAAAACTATACCCCTTGGCTGGTATCCCACCACCAAACATAAGACGCAAAGTCATATGCGCCGAAGAAATTCGTAAGGCAATCAACCAACCATCCCACTGCTTGTATAATCGTATACCCCCAACACTTAGACTCAAGTCGCGAAGCAGCTTTCTGAGATCCACACAACCTCTCACATCCGGCCCTGAAAATGAGAGACTCCAGCTCTGGCGACAAGTCGCATCAGAGGATTTCATTACTGCAAAAGAAAGCCTCCCACTGGCAAGAACCTTGACTGGCGGAATAAATCTCTGAACAGATTAAGAACCGGAGTTGGTAGAACAAAGGACAACCTCTAGCGGTGGGAAATTCTTCGGCAGGGAGAGTCACTATTGTGCTGCTGCGGAGACCTGCAGACCGCCTCACACCTGAGATGCTGCTCCATGTGCCCAACAAGCTGCACACCTCAAGACCTAATGCTGGGCAACACACGCCCGTTACCAGATACTAAGCAAAAATTATTTGACGTCGCTGACACGAATAAGAAGAAGACTTCACAAATAACAGAGAAAGTAATCTCATCAGCTTCACTTCTATTCAACTTAATTCAGATCTGCTCCATAACCGCAGCATTGGGATTATAAAGTAAAACTACAGCGTTCTTTGTCTTCTTTTTATTTTTATGTAAACAGATACAGGAGAATACCGAGAGACGGTGATAGTAATTCTGAAGTCTCATTTGTGGCTTTCTATATCGCTTACCATGGTGCATATGGCTTAGCACTGCATGTAGAGTGTTGATCCGCCAACGTCATAGACTACAGCCCGAGATTCAAGCATCATCCTTTATTAATACAGGAATTTACTATAAATGGGTGGTCTTCACGGGACGACTTTCGTCTGCCACCAATTTTAATTAATAGGCTATGACTGTCATTTTACGGGTGAGGGATCAAATTCACACATAGGGGGTATTTTAGAGCACATAAATCGATTAAAAATATTTTTTTTAATCTCCGTTGAGGATCGAACCACGACCTTTGGTTTGCAAAGCAAACGCTTTGACCATTGCTATACCGTCGGCAAATACATCACATATACATTTTGACATCGGCATGATGTTGTCTTTGCTGACTGGTACCGAAAGCCTCGATAAACAATCTTTCGTCTCTTATCTTTTTCGCTTGCCATACATTTATGTGTCCGCCATATTGGGACTAGTTATAAAGACCGCCGCTTACGGCGCTGGTGACCGACCACGGGCCGCACGGGTCAGTTATGTGTTGACGACCGAGAAGGTCGCAGTGTTGATCCGCCAAAGTCATAAACTACAGCCCGATATTCACGCATCATTCTTATTATTACAGGAATTTACTATGAATGGGTGGTCTTCAAGGGACGACTTTCGTCTACCACCAATTTTAATTAATAGGCTATCACTGTCATTTTACGGGTGAGTATGTGTGTATCAATTCTTGAATATTAGTATGGATTCAGTGTTCACTAAATCTAACAGTCTAAAAGTTCACTAACAACATTGTAACACACGAAGAATATTAAATGATTTTGTATTATTTTTTGCGGAATGTGCGTAAAATGAAATTACGCAAAATCAGCGTGACATATGCGTCAGTAGAAAGATGTGTCACCTAACAAGAAACATAACGCAAGTGCGTGTGAGACATGGAACATGTATGTACTGTACTGTAACGTATAAAGGTTCTTTGGCAGAAAACTTCAGTGTAGTAGATACAGTGTATTTCGTATTCGGTGCTTTAATAATTAACTTATTATTTATAAGCAGTCATAGTCTAAAAATCAGCGATTTTAAATCGGAAAAATAAGAACATTCATAGCTGATCCCCTCAATTAATTATAATTAAAATCAAAAATCATACTAATTGAGATTTATTGGCTGAAGACATTAAAAAACCATCTGGCAACGCTCACGGAACGGGCGTAGGTCTACTTTGGTTTCAAGCGAGATAGCTACTGCCGCTAGTCGTAGTAGTTGCCGGAGTGGCCCACTATCTTCCCTCTTCCTTCACAGTGATGTATGAAAGAGCGATATACGAATATAGTGTCACGTTTACCGCACATCGTCGAGACCCAAGGTCGAGGCACTCACAGCGCGAATTTGTTTCCGAATTTCACAAAATAGTGGCATGTCCCAGAACGCCTGTATCCCGGATAACGAGTCCGACGCTCCCGAGCCGCGGACATTTTTTTGTCCACGTTCCAAGCCACGCAGGTCACCGGTGACCTACGCTGTTGTTGAAAAGGGCGCCACGTAGGTTACCGGTGACATACGTTTTTTTTTCTCGAACAAACAGTCTCTGTAGGCCGGCGGTTACATTTCAATGTAATTTTAACATTGAATGTGACCTATATGGCGCCTCTGAGTCGAATGCATTAAAACGTTACGTGGCGTTAAACGTTTTAAGAGGTGGCTCAACCCTTTTGTGGGCATGTATAGAGCTTAGATTTGATTTTAATCAATTTTGGAAAACTCAAGCTTTGTCGGGTTTTGAACCGACAGCATCTGAATGACAAACAAACACTCTATCACTGGACTATGCCGCCTGGCATATCAAATTACTTGAATTTACCCGCCTCACACCAGCATCACACCGGGGGACAGTTAAGTCGCCTTGATGATGCACTCATTCAGATTATGATCAGTTAGCAACTGATAAGCCCAGTGGGAGTTCCCTCTGAACAATTGTGGCCACTGCACAGAAGTGCTAAAAGAAAGAACCCGTGAAAAAGATTAGACTTCACGGGTTGTAAAGAGATGGAGATGGAAAATATATTCTCTCATACGAAAATACGAGTAAAGATTGTAAATACGTGGATTTTTTTTTAGTAGCCACAAAGTCTGCATGCCCGATAGGGGCGAGGCGACTCTCTCGAGCTGCATCGAAAAGGACTCCTCTTTCTTAATCTTGTAACTGACAGTCCCAGAGAATGTGCTCTGAGGTCTGTAAGGGGGCGCCACAGGGGCAACTAGTGATTGAAACTAAATTAAATGAGTATAATCTGTCATATCTAATAACTATTTTTATAATGATTAACATGTTTTTAGTCACGCTGTAGTTGATATTATGCATGCAGGTTTTCTGTATCACGTCATCAACATACGCCGCACTTACAAGAACCCTGGAGGCAAAGAAACTGGGACAAGGAGCTTGTACGTGATGCGTCTAAGCTACCATACAGCGGTGACCATATGACCCATTAAACCATCATTGTATTATGTAGTCCAGTAGTAAAGCGTTTGTTTGTAAGTCAGACGCCGTCGGTTCAAAACCCGACCAAGTTTAATAAAAAAAACTATTTAATCAAATCTAAGTTCTGTACATTTTTTTAATGTAATCGCATGCAGGAGAGCACAGCCGGTCAAGAACAGTGCACTCTAAGACGCTCAGCCAAGGAGGCTGGACGCTGCATGCGAGAAACGTGTGTTATATTCGTGTTTGTGTGTGATTTGAGGAGATTGCAAGTGTATATTTATATGGTTTTTGAAGAGATCAAGATTGTAAGAAGGAGGACACACAGACGCTGGAAGTGCATTCCAAAGCTTACGGGTGGCATTAAGGAAGAAACTTTGGAAACAGCCAGCTCATGGTCGACACACATTAATCGTGTATGGATGTTCGGCAAGTGTAAGACGAGTTTGTCAGTTGTGGGTGGGTGCAGGAGGAATTAGTTATTTAAGTTCCGTAGTAACGGTAGAAAAGACTAAGCGAACCAATCTTACGCCTGTGTTCCATTGATTGCAGGTTAGACGTAAGAATGTCATTGTTTATCTAACAAATTGCTCTTCTTTGAACTTAGTAAATTAAGTTTAGAAGGTATTTAGTGTCTCAACACATAAGTGACTGCCGTATTCAAGGATAGGTCGGATTTGTCCTTTATATAGAATAACAAGTTGTTTATCGTTGGAATACCTCAGTGATCTATATAATACACCCAGTTTTTTGGAAGCGAGACCGGTTTTACACTTAATTGACTCGTAATATTTGACATACAGCCAAATGATTATTTTTTACTGACCGTTTGCTAAGTAATTCTTCCTCGTAGTATCAATCCGGTGGATTGGTTTGCAGCAACAAAATCTTGCATCTCGATCTCCATTCCTCTCGGTCCTCCGCAACCCTTTTCAGCTCAGCATAAGCGCTACAATTCATGTCCTCGAATACTTGCTGCAAATACTCCCGTCTAGGGCGCCCTCTACAGTTTCTACCCTCAACCATCCCCTCCACAATATCGTGAAAAAGACCATCGTGGCGCATGATGTGACTAATCAATCGGGCTCGTCTCTCTGAGATGGTTCTTACCAGGTGCCTATCTTCCTTGATTATCCTGAGAGCCTCATTGTTCGTGACGTGGTCTCTCCAGGAAATTAGGAGAATTATTATGTACGACCACATCTCAAATGCCTCTAGTCTTTTTTTATCACTTTCAGATAAGCACCATGTCTCACAGCCGTACATTAAGATGCTCTAAACAAGTGTCTTGGCAAGTTGCTTGCGGAGCCCTAAAGTAATATTCTTTGACTCAAAGATTTTTGCTTTTTTATTGAAAGCTAGCCTTGCTTGATGTATGCGACTAAATAATTATTGCCCATTAATTGAATAAAATGCTGCCAAAAAATGGCATTTTTTATTCCTTGAATTTGAACTTTCTTTTCGAATTGTACATAGAATTATTTTTTGCATTGTTTTACTAGTACATATATATAAAAGAGGCGTAGACTACATACATCAAAACATGTAAGTCGGTCAATGGTTATTGGTCGATATTACAAAAGTTTTAAAAAGGGGGAAATATCATGAATGGCTTCCATGCTGTTCAGATTGATAGGCTAGAAGCAGCGTGCGGAAATAATGAACTCGCAATGTATGGAACATTTTTGAAATATATTTTTTTATACCATGTGGGCTCCATATTACGAGCATATTTGGAGCATAGGACACCACAAATTTGCGAATGCAGAATCCATTTCCCATCCTTAACGTTACCTCATCCATTACCACGTATTTCGTGGTTAGCCTCCGAAACATTCGGAATTATCTGCTGCTAGGGAATCTCTGGTGGAGAAGATGAACATGTCTCTTGAAAGGGTTTCACGATGGGGCGACCTCAACCTCGTCAGTTTCAACATTTCAAAAACCCAATCATGTACTTTCTCCACCAAGAAGACTGCTATGGATCCTGTATCTTTCAACGGTTGTTCTCTTCCGAAAGCAAGCTCCATCAACATGCTTGGATTATCAATATCGAATAATGTCAAATATTACGAGTCAATTAAGTGTAAAGCCGGTCTCGCTTCCAAAAAACAAGGTGTATTATATAGATCACTGAGGTATTTCAACGATAAACAACTTCTTCTTCTATATAAAGGACAAATCCGACCTATCCTTGAATACTGCAGTCACTTATGTGTTGAGACACTAAATACCTTCTAAACTTAATTGACTCAGTTTAAAGAAGATCCATTCGTTTGATAAACAATGACACTCTTACGTCTAACCTGCAATCAATGGAACACAGGCGTAAGATTGGTTCACTTAGTCTTTTCTACTGTTATAACCACGGTCGCTGCTCTTCGGAACTTGAAGAACTAATTCCTCCTGCACCCACTCACAGCCGACAAACTCGTCTTACACTTGCCGAACATCCATACATCAATATATGTCGACCAAGAACTGGCAGCTTCCAAAGTTCCTTCCTTAATGCCACCGGTAAGCTATGGAATACTCTTCCAACGTCTATGTTTCCTCCTTCCTACAATCTGGATCTCTTCAAGAAACAGAAAAATATACACTTGCAATCTCCCCAACCCACACACAAATACGAACACAACACACGTTTCTCGCATGCAGCGTCCAGCCTCCCTGGCTGAGCGTCATAGAGTGCACTGGTCTTGACCGGGTGTGCTCTTCCGCATGCGTTTACATAAAAAAAAAGTGTTACCAAAGAAGGCAATTCGAGACTCGCTGTAGTATACTAATTTCGCAGCCTTAGACTGAGGTCTATTTGACATCTAAACTGATGCACCTAGAATCACGGTATCAAAGCTATTTGTAAATCTTAAACATATAAAATGTTTTCATTCTGAATATACTAGTACTTGTCTTTTCCTGTCGATTACGATTTTTTTTTGACTATCCAGATTTCTCTTTATCCATGAGTTATCTTTATAACCAATTAGTCAGGATAATCGAACCTCTATTATCCGTTAATACTGTATATGTAAAGTAGACTACTCGGATATTGGTTCATTGTGAACGAATCGACGATTGCCTTCTGCATAATTGATCGTTTTCCGAACAGGTGATTTTCAGGAAATTTCTGAAGTAGAAGAATAATGAATCGGCAAAAAAAAAACAATATCGAATATGTTACTGCCATTTCAATTTTATAATTAATTAATAAATTCACACCAACCGGGGGTATTTTAGAGCTAAGAAATCGATTTAAAAAAATGTTTTTTATTCTCCGTCGGGGATCGAACCCACAACTTTTGGCTTGCCAAGCAAACGCTTTGACCTTCGAGCTATACTCGCCATATATGTAGTATTCGTTTTTGAATGAATACCTGTATGTGCTTGAATACTAGTATATTATATTTATTGTATTGTATTAGTGTAATAGGTACCAAGTGTTTCGCGTGAAGTGCGTAACTACCAACAAGTCATCAGCCATAATTATTAAAAAAAAAAACAATGCGAATCTAAGATGGCCGCCGTCACAACAGCTGACTGAGTGACGTCAAGCGTTCACACAATGCAGCGGTGCTAAAAGTGTGTTGTATTATTATACTAAAGAAAATATAGCATGACCAGTGAGTATTTATTTTAACCCTTTCGTTACGGCTCGGTGGAATACAAATCATACTGTCAATACGGCGTGAATTCTTCAAATCATTTTTTTTTGCTTAAAACTAGTATTTGAAGCATAAATGTACTTATCTGACGAATTTTCGTATATCACATTGATTCTTGTATCATTTAGCTATCAGATGATGCATAAAAAACTATTATATTTAATAAACGTTCATTATGTAACTCATATACATGTGGTGGCATTGTCACATGTGGTTTACAGAAAAATCGCTTCTGTGACGAAACTTAGCGATATTTATTTACATGCTTTACAGATTTCTGTAAATAATACATGTAGGTTGATAAACGGAATGACTGCAGTTCCAAGTTCCTATCGTAGATGTCACAATGAGTACTGAAAGTAGCAAAACGATATATCACGGCTACCGATGTCAATAATTACTTCAATAATTGATGCTTATTTTAAATTGTGAGGCTCTTGGGTGGTGATGCGCAACTACCGACTGCTATTAAAACAGCAGTTTATAGCCTCTCACAACCAACTCTACTCCCACCTGTACGTGGTGAGCCCTACATAGTCATCTCACATCAAGATTGCAGTAACCAATCCCTTTGGCGATGTAACGTGATGAACTGACGGAAGAAAGGAGGGCTGAAGGAGTTGCCAAAAGAGCTCTCTCAGCTTCAACTATGCTCGGTGTGAACCGGCCATAAGATCTCCAAGCCGCCTGGCAAGCATGGCTTTTTAAGCCAACTACCCCACATCACGGCGGTCATAGCTCAATGGTAAAGCGTTTGCTTTGCAAGCCAAAGGTCGTGGGTTCGATCCCCGACGCAGATTAAAAAAAAAAGATTTCTTAATTGATTTCTGAGCTCTAAAAAATACCCCGTTTGGTGTGAATTTGATCCATCACCCGTAAAATGTCAGTCATAGCCTATCAATTAAAATTGGTGGTAGACGAAAGTCGTCCCGTGAAGACCACCCATTCATAGTAGATTCCTGTAATAATAAAGGATGATGCGTGAATCTCGGGCTGTAGTCTATGACGTTGGCGGATCAACACTGCACATGCAGCGTTTAGCCATATACACCATGGTAAGCGTCATAGAATTCCACAGATGAGACAAAAAAAAAAAACTATCACCATCTGTCGGTATTCTCCTGTATATGCTTACATAAAAAATAATAATCATAAGATAGACTCATGCGGCTTACGTTCAACAGTGGACGGATACAGGCTGATGATGATGAATTTAAATTTAAAACGGCTGAACATGTGGAGAAGTGCAACTGAGGGGATTGCTTGGATTGGCCCGAAAGAGGACCTAGCCCCTGGACACGACCAGGGGTGTATTATATGGAGGTTTCTTAACAGACTTAACGGATGGAGTATGCAAGACGAGGACACAAATGAATGCGTGGTAACTTTACAGCGGACTGTCTGGAGCAAACCCTGTCACACCTTTTGAAGTGTGCGCCGTGTCCGAGTAGCTGCATTCAGGTTGCAGGAGGATCTGATGATGGCTGGGAGACTCCAACTCTGCCAACAAGTCGCATCAGAGGATATTTGACCAAGTCCCTATATTAAATATAATAGATTTTCTTAAGTGTAATTGAATTTTACAACGTTTGTAACAACGTAAATGAAAGGCAGCACAAAAGTTTGATATTCTTCGCCGTGAAAGATTTGAAAGTTTAAAAACAAAGACTTCGACTCCGCCCAATAGAGAATAATCGCGAGCAGAGACAATGGAGGGCTTTAACCAATAGAGCTTTTCTATTCCATAAAGTTAATAAGTCATTTTAATTACATTTAATAAGGGGGGGGGGAGATTTTTAATGATACTTAGAGAATAAAGAAAATTTACGGATCAATAATTACTGAGAATTAAATATATTATTTGAAAATATATTTTTAAAACAATTAAATATTAATTAAATAATAATTCTATTTAAAGGGCAAATCCGACCTATCCTTGAATACGGCAGTCACTTATGTGTTGAGACACTAAATACCTTCTAAACTGAATTGACTCAGTTCAAAGAAGAGGAATTCGTTTGATAAACAATGACACCCTTACGTCTAACTTGCAATCAATGGAACACAGGCGTAAGATTGGTTCTCTTAGTCTTTTATACCGTTATTACCACGGTCGCTGCTCTTCGGAACTTAAAGAACTAATTCCTCCTGCACCCACTCACAGCCGACAAACTCGTCTTGCACTTGCCGAACATCCATACACGGTTAATGTTTGTCGACCAAGGACTGGCAGTTTCCAAAGTTCCTAAGTTAATGCCTCCGGTAAGCTATGGAATGCTCTGTGTTTCCTCTTTTCTACAATCTGGATTTCTTCAAAAAAACAGATAAATATACACTTGCAATCTCCCCAACCCACACACAAACACGAACACAACACACGCTTCCCGCATGCAGCGTCCAGCCTCCCTGGCTGAGCGTCATAGAGTGCACTGGTCTTGACCGGATGTGCTCTCCTGCATGCGTTTACATAAAAAAAAATGAGAGTACAATCAAATAACTTCTTAGGTTTTCACGGCCAGATTTGATATTGTGGATTTTGGGTTAGTGTGTGGCGAATTTATTCTTTCCAATATTTCGACCGCCATTGCAGGGGTCTTCTTCAGGGTTGATGATTTAGTTGCGAGTCGGCCCTCAATCCTGAAGAAGATCCCCGCAATGGCGGTCGAAATATTAGTTGAAAGAAATTTGCCACACACACGGCTAAATTCAAAAGCCACAATATCAAGAGTACAATCGGCTTCAGGAGCGTCTGGGTAATCATCGCCTATCATTTTTTCGGCTCTGCCGCATTTCGTCCTCAGACAATTCGTTCAACAACGCTTCGGTAACGACATGGGGCGCATTGGACGTCTGGTGCAGAGGACATTTGGTGCATGGGACATCTCGTGCAATAGATGTCTCGCTAACTTGAAATAATTTTCTTTACATGATACTATGTTCGCTTTCTAACTTGAGCATATGGCATTCACAAACTGCATCTACAAGGCTGTGTCAGCCGCTATAGTCTTCGCCTCGTACCATGTCAGCTCCGCCTCCCGCAACTCCACCGAGTAAATTCTGTGTATATTTCTCGTCGGCCTTCCAGGACGCGAATTGTAGATTACATAATATATTCAGTTAAATATAGTATATTTTTTATGTTTCTGTTATCATAGTCCAATGGTTAACCCTCGCCTTACTATGTTAAAAACTTCCGCGCGTTCTGATGGTGTGTACTCGTTACACATTCTGATTTAAAGTGAATAAAATGAGTAGAAATTCGAAAAAATTAAAATATTCAAAGATATCGCTTAATTTTATAATAGTTGATGTCAATAAGCAGTAATAATTGACATTTAATAGCTAAAAACATGAAAAACATCAGACGAAGACCTCAAACGGCCAGACGCACCTTGGCGCGTGAACTTCCGAGAGCTACTAACACTACTTAGCCTGTCGACATATCGACGAGCCTGCGCGCATCGAAATCATTTCGAACTAGCCGACCAACTGAGGTTTCCCGTCTCGCTCACTCATATTAGTACGTCAGCGAGAGTGAGGAGTATAGATGCCAACGCATCTGGTTATTTTTTAATTTTATTTTTGCACACGCTTCTGACACGTCGAATGAATACATGACAGTTGACGCGTCTTGAGTGTAGTGGTGAATTTATTCCGGATTTTAGAAAAATATTTCCTGCTCCCGATGAGTACCTATTATTATAAATATTTTTTTTTCAATACGTAAATGTATTAAGGAGGAATACCTAAAATCTGAACCCTGTGTGTATTATATTTACAGAGATATTTAAGTTATTACAAGCAATGTGTAGTCGATAGATATCACCGGGGAGGAGAGGTTAAAGCGTTTGCTTCTCACTCAGACGTGGTCGGTTCGTATCCCGACCAAGCTTGATTTTCTTATTTCGATTCAATGAAATATAAACTATTTAGATGCCCCCGGTAGGGCCGAGCCACCCCTTAATGACTAAACATAAATGTCCAGGCCTCGGAAGCGACGGGGTGATGATCCGATCTTCTAAAAAAAACCCTGATCATTGAAAACCCAAATATTTATCTGATACTACAGCCAGCCGCAGTCTTTGCAAGTTTGCGGGCATCAGGCTGTGTCCGTGCACTGTTAATTGTAGGCCTTCCGCATGAGTCTCCATCCTTCTAGATCCTCCGCATTCAGGCTACTCCCGCTATTCTTGCGATGCCATCAGTACATCTTGTGTCGACAAACGCCCCGTTTTTCAGTTTTTAGACGCCGCTCCAACACTTTTCTTTCCCATCTAGCATCGTCTCTTCAGCAGATATTGCCACTTCAGTGACTTTAAATTTATTTTGTATGTAAACACATACAGGAGAATACCGACTGATAGTGATAGCAATTCTGAAGTCTCATCTGTGGAATTCTTCGACGCTTACCATGGTGCATATGGCTAAGCGCAGCATGTGGAACGTTGATCCGCCAATGTCATATAGCGCGAGATTCACGCATCATCGTTAGTATTACAGGAATTTACTATGAATGGGTGGTCTCACGGGACGACTTTCGTCTACCACCAATTTTGATTAATAGGTTATGACTGTCATTTTACGGTTGAGTGATCAAATTCATACCAACAGGGGTATTTTAGAATTTGGAAATCGATTAAGAATCTTTTTTTTTAATTCTACTTAAATTCTTCTTCGTATATCATAATTTTGAGATTTTATCTTTCAGAGACACTCCTCTCATGGATCTCTCCATAGCATGCTGGGTGGCCTTTATTTTATGTGGAAGACTTGCTGTTAGATTCCACGTCTTTGCGCTACAAGTTAATACAGGGAGGATGCATTGGTTAAACGCCTTAGTTTTAAGACATTGCGGAATTTTGCGCTTTAAAAATGTACTTTATTTTTCCAAATGCTGCCCATCCCAGTTGTATATGTCTGTTGATTTCTTTCGAGAAGTTATATCGTCCTAGTTGGATTGCTCGTCCCAGATAACCCAAATGCCAGCGAGTATAGTTTAGTGGTTAAAGCTTTTCTTACCAAACCGAAGGTCGCTTGATCCCCTCGATCCGTTTGATAAATACATGCTTTTAATCGATTTCTAAGTTTATACTAGGAGGATGCATTTATTTTAATATCTAACATTCAACAGACGGTAAAGACACTCTCTCGTTGAGTGCATCATCCATGAGAACAGGAGACGCATTCTGTGTTGTCGCCTGGGAGTCTCTACCATTTCTTGGGAGGATTTACCTGAATTGCTGCTTTAGTTCTGACGGTACCTTGCTGTTAAACTTCATCAGGGAAATCGTCAGGGCTGCAAGAGCGGATAACGAGGCTGACATGGAATAGGCTCCTACGTTCTTCAACTACTTCTCAGACGTATGATCTAACCTTGTGTGTAACTTGCAGGGTATAATACGCAACTATGTATTTTTTTCTACATTTTTTTAAGTGTTTTTTTTTTATCTAACATTGGTTTTTTGTCAATGGACTGTAATTGTTATAGTCTACCAGTTGTATAATCAGATGCATATCAGAAAATAGTTTTCTATTCACTGCTCAATGAAGGTTTTAATTCCTTGCTACACAGACACAGACACCAGCTTCCAACAACATTTTTGAGAGTGAAATATTTTCAGGAAAACAAGTACACAGTTTTGTAATTGACAATGCGTCACGCTTAGAGGTGAAACGCTGTCATTAAAAACGAATACCTTGGGCTATCTGGGAGAAGTAATCCAACCTGAGCGACATAACTTCCCGAAAGAAATCGATTAATGTATGGCATGATATAGCCCTTGCTGGCTGTTACCGAAAACCTCGATATACAATCTTACGTCTCTCATTTCTGTTGGCTTGTCATAGTTATATAGATCGCCACTTGCGGCACAGGGTATTACCGAGCGCGGCGCCCGGGGCAGTTAGTTGTGTGCCGACCGTCAGTAGGTCGTATTATGGCTGGCCCGGCATGCTATTCCGCTAAGGCCGGAAGTTTGTAAGGTTTATCATGAAAATATATGTGCTTCTGGAAAAATCTGTGTGTTAATAATCTGCTCCTCATCCTGCCACCATGCAATTAAATAACAAATTAAGAGAGGATGATGTCAACACATACAGGAGAATACTCACAAATGGTGATAGTAATGCTAAAATCTCATCTATGGATTACATAATTTTTATCATGTTACATATAGAAAAGCGCTGTAGAGTGTTGGTCCGTCAAATTTATAGACTACAACCCGACATTCACGCATTATCTACTTAATGCAGGCATTCACTATGAATGGGTGGTGTTCACGGGACGACTTTCGTCTATCACCATTTTTGATTGATATGATATGACTTATTAATGCATTTTACGGGCGAGGAATCAAATTCACACCAACCGGGAGTGTTTATAGAGCTTAGAAATCGATTAAAATCATTTTTTTTATTTTCCGTTGGGGATCGAGCGATCTTCAGTTTTATAAGCAAAGCTTTAACCGCTAGACTATACTCGCTAGCATTTGGATTATCTGGGACGGGTGATTCAACTAGGATGATTATAACTTCTCGAAAGAAATGGACAGACGTATACAACTGGGATGGGCAGCATTTGGAAAAATAAATTAAATTTTTAAAGCAAAAATTCCGCAATGTCTTAAAACTAAGTCGTTTTACCAATGCATCCTCCCTGTTGTAACTTATGGCGCAGAGACGTGGAATCTAACAGCAACACTTACACATAAAATAAATGTCACCCAGCGTGCTATGGAGAGATCCATGAGAGGAGTGTCGCTAAAAGGTAGAATCTTAAATTATGATATACGAAGAAGAACTCAAGTAGAGGAGGCTACACTAAGAATATGCACATTCAAGTGGCATTTATGTTGCAGAGACGACGGTCGATGGGGGAGAAAAGTGTTGAAGTGGCGCCCAAGAACTGGTAAACGGAGTGTTTGTCGGCACAATGCAAGATAGACTGACGACCAGAAGAATAGCGCGAGTAGCCTGGATGCGGAGGGTCGAGGATCGAAGAAGAGGAGACTCATGCGGCAGGCCTACGTTAAGCAGTGAGAGAATACAGGTTGATGATGATGATGATTTTCAATACAATTTTTTATTTCTTTTCCTTCAGTGACATTACAAAATATACAATTTTATTTCGTTACTGAAGTGAAAACGTAAATGTGACGATGTAAATGTATTGACACATTTAGTGCCAATGACCTCACACTCAGAACAAGTGTCGGAATACGCAGAGAAAATAGTTAGGATTTGTGACAACAAAAACCATGTCATAAGTATATCATGGTTGACCCACAAATAACACGGCATTATTGTCACAAAATCAAAGGTCCATCATTTCGTATCCGTCAACACCAGCACTGAATCTGAAGCAATATTACACTAAATATGTCAATATCTTCAACTCAAGTTGGTTTCAACCACTGTTCACTGCGATTCTTTCGTCTTACACGTATCCAGGGTTGAACGATGGTCCTCTCAGGCCACACTTCAGGCTCCATGAGAGACTCCAGCGAAGTCACGATGACCCCGACATTGAAAGAAGTTGACAGCGTCCGTCTGCTGACAATCCTCCTAATGGTCATCCAAGAGGGATTGAATGCAGCGGTCGCTGCCAAGAAGCTCTGCAAGTCATCAGCTGTTGTATCGGGGTGAAGACCCTTGGCGTGAAGATACGGCATCTTCACTCCAGTAACATTCTTTGATGAAGCTGCAGAACCGCGGGTCACCAGGCGTGCTGAACGTTGATGCCTTTCCCCATCAGGAGAGGCGCGACTCAAATTAGAGTGTTGAACTTCCCCAGAAAGCTTGCTCGGGGAGGGAGAGGGCATCTACGGAGAAAGCATTCAGGTCCTTCAGTTCCTCGAACGATGACTCGCTTAGAACGGGAGTCCTTGGGAGCCTTGCTTGGAACAGTAGGTTGTATAGTACATTCCGAGGAGTCTTCTTCGGAGGCCTCACTCGAAGTAGCGGCTTCACTGACGGCAGGCTCGGAGTCTCTGCTGATGGTCATCCAAGAGGGATTGAATGCTGCGGTCGCTGATTGATAAATGTATATCATCCAAAAGTTAAGCTCCGCTGAGGATATTTCAGCCAGACTGTAGTGCATTACATAGAAGTGTTAGATTAACTGAGGAGAAAGTTTTCCTTTAGATTGACAGTTCACGTCGGACTCTCCAACACTCGGAACAGGGTGTTCAAAACGTAACAACTTCATGTTAAATAACTTTTTAGGTTTTCACGGTCAGATTTGATATTGTGGCTTTTGTGTTTGTAAGGGAAACCATTGAAGTCAAAAGACGTCCCATCAACATCAACAGGGATGACGGCTTGATTCTCAAAACAGCATGGCTTCCGCCTCTAGCACATACTCTTTAACACCAGTACAGACAAGCAAGGACGACCACGGTCCGACATGACGTTCGTGGAGGTACAATTCTTAGAACATACCTACGATTCTCTGGACCAATGAAACTTGAGTATGTAATTGCCATGGAGATGTCGCTCGTGATATAAGATAGCCTGACACCAAATCACAACTAAACCATCAATCCTGAAGAAGACCCCTGCAATGTCGGTCGAAATATTGTGGTAAGAAGAAATTCGCCCGACACGGCTTAACCCAAAAGCCACAATATCAACTTCATGTTAGTTAACGGTTAACCCAACTGGATCTTATAGCCGTCATAGAGCATTGTGAGCCGTCATAATCTTCGCATCATTTCATGTCAGTTCTGCCTCCCGCGAGTACATTATGTGTATGGTTCCCGACAGCATTGCTAAACGCAGTTGTAGTTGCGTTTATGCTCTCCTGCGGCTCCGATTTTTATTATTTTTTATTATTATAACTGCCGGCGGGTATAGCTCAATGGTCAAAGCGTTTGCTTTGCAAGTCAAAGGTCGTGGGTTCGATCCTCGACGGAGATTAAAAAAAAAAAAGATTTCTGAGCTCTAAATTACCCTCAGTTGGTGTGAATTTAATCCATCACCCGTAAAATGCCAGTCACAGCCTATTAATGAAAATTGGTGCGGTGGACGAAAGTCGTCCCGTGAAGACCGCCCATTCATAGTAAATTCCTGTAATAATAAGGATGATGCGTGAATCTCGCGCTGTAGTCTATGACGTTGGCGGATCAACACTCCACATGCAGCGCTCAGTCATATGCAGCACGGTAAGCGTCATAGAATTCCACAGATGAGAGTTCAGAATCACTATCACCATCTGTCGGTATTCTCCTGTATGTGTTTACACAAAAAAAAAAAAAAAACATTTTACTCAGTATTTTTGGTCACCCTGTATCAAATCGCACTAAATATACATATAATCTATGCAACATGCTTCACTATTGCAGCAACTTTCGTCTCGAACATTACTAATTCATACAGGAGAGCAGAACAAGACTGAACATTACAAATTTATTGATACGCCACTGGATGGAGGCTATTTTCAAACGCTTTGCATTGAACATTTTTTATGTAAACACATACAGGAGAATGCACACAAAAAACACATACAGTGATAGTAATTCTGAAGTCTCATCTGTGGAATTCTATGACGCTTACCATGGTACATATGGCTAAGCGCTGTATATCGGTTGTTGATTCTCCGATGCCGCTCGACAATATATTGACATCAGCATGATATATCCCTTGCTGACTGGTATCGAAAACCTCGATACACAATCTTTCGTCTCTTATTTCTGTTCGCTTGATGTACACGTATATGTCGCCGTATTGGCATTTTGGACCAGTTACGTAGATCGCCACTGGGGCGCTGTGTGACAGACCACGGCAGTTAGTTGTGTGTCGACCGTCAGAAGGGCGCATTATGGCCGGCCCGGCATGTCATTCCGCCCGGGCCGGAAGTTTGCAAAGTTATCGAAATATATATGTCAATGTGCTTCAGAAAAAGTCTGTGTGTTATTAATCTGCTCCTCATACTGCCACCACGCGACTGAATAACAGCCATTTAAAGAGAGGAGGATGTTGATACATACAGTGATTTTTATTTATATAAATATAATTTATATAACAAATCAAACACTTGATTTCTAAACGTCTAAAGGCCCTTTCCCACGGACATCCAGTTTTGCAGGATCAAGTTTAGTAATGGGTCCGCCATCTAACTTTTTTTTTTCAACTAGTGCTTATTTCGTGAATGGTAACACTTAGCTCATGTCTGATTTGACAGATAATTAGTTTTATCCTTCCGCTGAACGAATATGGTTGTGTATACGCTTGAACAACGCTGGGAAATATTGCGACATTACTTTGAAAATCAGGCCATTTTTCTTCGAAAATGAGCAAGGAGTGGCCGTTACAGTCAATGGCGATCGTTATCGGGCCATTTTTGTTCACAAAAATTGAAGAGGAGGATATTGGCAATATTTGGTTTCAACAGGACGGCGCTACGTGCCACACAGCCGAAGCTACACTCGATGTTTTGCGCCCCATTTAAAAAAAAAAAAAAGTTATTTGGCGGCCCCGTTAGTATACGCGCTACTGTGGTAACATTCGCATGAGCATTCGGTTTGCAGGATACCGCAAAAATTCTGTAAATGTGCTGTACGGTTTTGCCACTGCAAACTGGATGAATGGATACCAATAAAAAACGGTATCCAGTTTAGTTACGTACATACTTTAATGGAAGTGTTCCCACTAGCATCCTGTTTACCATCCATGATTTTACGAAATGTGCCTAATCTCGATCGGGTGAACCCAAAACCTTCTTCTTTTGCATTGCTTTCGGCGGCGAAAGTACCAGTATAGTATCAGAAGAGTATTCACGTTCATTGCGTCTTTATTTTCTTCTCCGACTGCCAATGCTATCCCGTAAAAAACAGGATGCAAGCTTCTGTGTGCGTTCACACACAGAAGCTTAGGTATGATTTTGCGATATCCAGTAAAAAACTGATCCTGCAAAACTGGACGTCCGTGGGAAAGGGGCCCTAAGGCCATACCTGCATTTGAAAATATAATTAAAGCATAATAAAACAGCGGTTCTATAAGTGTACGGAATTTTATTATTTGGATTCTTATACATATAACATTAATTCATAATTATTTATAATATACACACATTAGGTAAGACATTCTTATAAACATAGTTTCGCATTTTTTATATATATATTTAAAAAATCACTATTTTAAAAGCGACCATTTCAGCTGTTCTTTCGCCGACTGGATCACCTGGAAAAGAAGAAGAAAATCACAATATTAAAACAATATATAAAGTAAAAAATCTTTAACCCTTTCGCATCGTTTGTCGATATATGCCGTCAAAGATTCCCCGACCGTTGATATCGGTTGACGTGATATATATCGTTTTGCTACTTTCAGTACTCATTGTGACATCTACGGTAGAAAATTGGAAGTGCAGTCATTCCTTTTATCAACCTACATGTATTCTTTACAGGAATCTGTAAAGCATGTAAATAAATATCGTTAAGTTTCGTCGCAGGAGCGATTTTTCTGTTAGCCGCATGTGTCGATGCCACCACATGTATGGAGTTACATAATGAACGTTTGTTAAATATAATAGTTTTTTAGGCATCATCTGATAGCTAAAGGATACAAGAACCAATGTGATATATGAAAATAGACCAGATAAGTACATTTATGCTTCAAATACTAGTTTTAAGCAAAAAAAATGGTTTGAAAAATTCACTCCGTATTGATAGTATAATTTGTATTCCACCGAGCCGTAACGAAAGGGTTAAAAAGGCGACATCCAGTCGTGGATTCGTCATTTGGCCGCGTGGAGGAAGGATGCAGGAGCGGGTTGAAAAGCACAATCAGTGTTTATTTTCATTGAAGACTTGGTTTCCCCGCCCGACCGTTACATGACGTTTCGTCGGTCGGACGGGACTCTACTGACGACAGCCGGGGCACTGTGACATGTAGCGCATCCAAGATAATCGCGGCTAAGTCGCAAATTAAAGTTGACAGTTGAACCAACATGAAATGGAGCAACTGTCAAAATAAATAAAACGGCGTATGCAAACGCCGTGTAATATTATATAAAATTAAAACTAACATTATTAGATGTGCATGTCAGGCGAGCGAACAAAAATAAGAGACAAAAAAGATCGTTTTTGAGGCTTTTCGGCATCAGCCTGAAAGAGCTATATCAAGCTGATATCAATTTACACACAGTGAAACTGATGAAACCTTCATTGAGGGCGAAATTGAAGTCTTCTGTTCATGCTAAAACAAGGTACGAAATATTTATGGCCTGTATTTATTTGTTCAGTGAGTAATTTAAGGTTTTGACAGTAAATTAAATAAACAGGCAGCGGTATGAATGTGGTCAGTTATAAAATTAAAATGTCAGTTATTCATGCAGATTTGTGATCAGGACTATGAATAATTAGCACATAAACTAAACTATTATTTCCTGCCAATTTATTATTTTTACTGTAATTTTTTATGTATTTTTTACTGATCTTTTATTCAATTCTTACTGGCCATTAATTAGATTAGATACTGAAAAATATTAACTTGCCAATGTTAAATACAAATATTATTCTTCTGCATTATTAAACATGTTCTACAAACGATAGTTGTCTTAACCCAAATCAACATAACCTAAGATAACTGACCTTATTAAACCTGTATTAAATTAAAAACATTATTATTTTTTATTCTGATTAAAAGTTTATTTAAATTTTGACCAGAAATTGATTTAAATTTTGATAATTTATTTAGTTACCAAAATAAAATATATTTAAAAAAAAATATTCTGAATAATGCGTTTTGTGTTGGCATAAAGCTATTTGGCCTAACGGATATGTAGCCGAATTGACTTTTGTAGCTTTAAATTATTTAGCGGAAAAGCGGGCGTTTGATTTTTACTTATTAAATCCTTAGTGGAAAAAGAGGCGTTTAATTTTTACGTATTAAATCTTTACTTGAAAAGGGGGCGTTTAATTTTTACATATTTAATCTTTAGCGGAAAAGGGGGCGTTTAATTTTTACTTATTAAATCTTTAGTGGAAAAAGAGCCGTTTAATTTTTACTTATTGAATCTTTAGTGGAAAAAGAGCCGTTTAATTTTTACTTATTGAATCATTAGTGGAAAAAGAGCCGTTTAATTTTTACTTATTAAATCATTAGTGGAAAAAGAGCCGTATAATTTTTACTTATTGAATCATTAGTGGAAAAAGAGCCGTTTATTTTTACTTATTAAATCTTTAGTGGAAAAAGAGCCGTTTATTTTTACTTATTAAATCATTAGTGGAAAAAGAGCCGTTTAATTTTTACTTATTAAATCATTAGTGGAAAAAGAGCCGTTTATTTTTACTTATTAAATCATTAGTGGAAAAAGAGCCGTTTATTTTTACTTATTAAATCATTAGTGGAAAAAGAGCCGTTTAATTTTTACTTATTAAATCATTAGTGGAAAAAGAGCCGTTTAATTTTTACTTATTAAATCATTAGTGGAAAAAGAGCCGTTTAATTTTTACTTATTAAATCATTAGTGGAAAAAGAGCCGTTTAATTTTTTACTTATTAAATCATTAGTGGAAAAAGAGCCGTTTAATTTTTACTTATTAAATCATTAGTGGAAAAAAGTTTATTTTTACTTATTAAATCATTAGTGGAAAAAGAGCCGTTTAATTTTTACTTATTAAATCATTTAGTGGAAAAAGAGGCGTTTGATTATTTACTTATAAAATCTTTAGCAGAAAAAGAGGCGTTTGATTATTTACTTGTAAACTTGTACCTTTAAAAATATATTTTTTATTTTTTTCAATTTAAATATTTAACGTTTATCGCTCATAAATTATCAGTTGAGAAAGAGGTTTTTATTTTAATTATGAATTATATTGCCTTAAAAGACAAAAAAAGGGCCTTTGTTTATTGCTCATAATCTCTTTAGGTTAGGTTAGGTTAGCGAGACATCTAGTGCACCAGTTGTCCCGTGTGCTAGACGTCCAGTGAGCCTTACATCGTTACCGATGAGTCGCTGAACGAATTGTCTGTGAACGAAATGAGGCGGAACCAAGGTCTGCCTGGGAACATATATGGTTCCTAATCCACCAGAGCAGGAGATCCCGGAGACTTACAGTTACAAAGAAGCTATAGTATCCAAGGCTTATTTGTGTGTGTTTGTTAAACAGCATTTTTTTTAAGGAGATCAGTGATTAGCATGACGCTCCCAAAGTTTGGACCGTTTGGTCCTCAAGAGGCGGCTCAATTCAAAATGGCCATGTATTTTTTTAAATATTGGAATCCAATAAAAAAACTTGTAGGAAAGGAGGAAAAATTAAATGAATATAATAAAATAAAATAAATATATTTTTTAAATTTAATTATTTATGTAAACACACGCGTTTTAAGGAATACTCATGTGAGCGATACTTTTTACAAGATTGCTGAAATTTTTAAATATTAAGTTTAACTTGATTTTTACTTTGAAAGAGGCTAACTTGTATAGATCAATGACTGTATGGGTGTGTCTCTTTCAAATAGTTTGCAATTTGTATTGGGTTTTTTTAAGATCGATTTCCTCCTGCGTGTGTTTACATAACTTTTTTTTTCAATTTTTTTTTATTTTATTACATCATTTTAAAATTATAAATAAAAAGAAATTATATATATTTTTTTGCATACAAATTTATTTTTTTATAAAAAAAATGTTACATTAAAAAGAATTAACTACAAATAATATAATAACAAACAATGAAATTATATAATATTAAAAAAAAAACAAATATTTTTGAAGAAAAAAAGGGGGGGCAGCCATTTTTATTAAAAATACTAAATTATGTAAGCAAAAAAATGAGAATATTAAAAAAAAAAAAATTATGTAAACACACACAGAGGAATGCCAACAAGTGGATTCTATGACGTTAAGTTGTTTTATAAAAAAATAATACCTATGTAATTACTTGATTGTGACCTATTTATTAAATATTTAAGCATTAATTTAAAAAAATATACTTCGAAAGGAACGTTTTGGGTTCAGTTCCTGCTCAGGACCAAATGGTCCTTGCCGCGGGAGCATCGGACTAACTATCCGATCATTTTAAAATTCTGATAGAAAAATCAGCTAAAATATGCCTCGGATACTACAGCTGCCATCTCTACAAGTCTGTTGCTTTATAGATCGAATCCACGATATTACACTAAGGCATATCCGCCGTTAAATATACATTCTAAATGTTGTAAATGTGAAGTTAATATGGAAAATAAATAAATAATTTTTTGAAGCTTTGATATCAGCTTGATATAGCTCCTTAAGGCCGATGCCGTAAAGCCTCGATAAACGATCTTTTGTCTATTATTTTGGTTCGCTTGCGTGACATCTACATCGAATGTTAAGCGGTGTTTGCATACGCCAAAATAATTGTTACGACAGTTGGCCCATTGACAGTTGGTACAACTGTCGTCTTGGCGGTTGGTACTGCCGAAATGTCAGAGCGGGCAGGCAGTCGCAACACGCCCGCGATCGTGATAGGAACGCCTAAGGGCGTCCCTATAACGGGCGACGTTATTGACGAATAAACGAGTAATATGTGAAACAGAAACAAGTGTTTGTATTGTGAATCTGATCCTGCATCCTTCCTCAAGTTAATCGATGTCCCAAATGGAAGAGGAGGATATCAGCTTAATTTCTATAGAGCGATTCCTATATTGACTCTATAGGAGAGTTGACTATATTTATAAAAATGTATACTTATTTAATATATAATAATGGAATAGAAAGGAATGTATATAATGCCCATAAAACATTAAAGAAAAATATAGACTTGAGAGCTAAGTTATTATATTTTCAATGATTAAATTCCTCTTCTATTGAGCTTGATGCATAGCACCAGGAGGAGGAATCTTAAATTCTACTCTTTACTAGTATATCCACCAAGTAATATTTATTTTTATTTTTATGTAAACACATACAGGAGAATACCGATAGATGGTGATAGTGATGCTGAAGTCTCATCTGTGGAATTCTACGACGCTTAACGCAGTGTATACGGCTAAACGCTGCATGCGGAGTGTTGATCCTCCAACGTCATAGACTTACAGAATTTACTGTGAATGGGTGCTCTTTACGGGACGACTTTCGTCTACCACCAATTTTGATTAATAGGCTATGACTGGCATTTTACGGGCGAGGGATCAAATTCACACCAACCGGTGGTATTTTAAAGCTCAGAAATCTATTACAAATCTTTTTTTTTTAATCTCCGTCGGCGATCGAACCCACGACCATTGGCTTGCAAAGCAAACGATTTGGTGGAAAAGGTTAATCGCTATCAAATGTTAAACTTAAAAATAAAACACTAGGAATAGAAAATTTCGAATTAATAAACAATGGCAGGCATTTTTATTGGGACGAGTCTCACACCAACCAAGGAATAGGTGTTATTGCTTGTATTGCATTAATATTTCAAATTTACAGACCTTGTTGATGGAAGAGTAGACATATTATAATATATATAATTTTTTTATATATACTCTCAATATATTGATTTATATATAAGCCTAGGAAGTTCTTGTTTTAAACTGTAAATATGTAATTACATAAGGAACATTAGAAACACATAATATTTGAAATAGTGGCATAGTCCAGTGGTAAGAGCGTTTGCTTGTCATTCAGACACTATAGGTTCAAAATCAGACCGAGCTTGATTTTTTTTTCAAAATATTTTATTAAATCTAAGCTCTACACATGCCACCAGTAGGGTTGAGCCACCCCTTAAGGAGAAAAATATATTGTCCAGGACTTGTGAGCGTCGGTCTCATCATGCAATATCCTTAAAAAAACACTGATTATTGAACACCCAAATATTTCTCTGGTACTTCAGCTGCGGTATATGCAAGTTCGTGGGCTTTTGCCCTGAAGACTCCCGGGAAACATCATCATGTTCCCATGTGGACCTCTGGGTGCACAGGTGTTCTGGGACAAGTTATACACAATCTGAGAACTGTGAAAATGTCAATTTGCGGTGTCTATAAGCTCCAAATATAAAGGGGATATGGTAAAAAAAAGGAGTTAATCTTTAGGACCAAACGGCTCAAAATGCGGGAGTGTCAGGCTTATTATCCAATTTTATTGAAAAAATCTATTAACAAATCATCAAAAAATATGCTTCAGATGCTACAGATGCCGTCTCATCAAGTTTTCAGGATCTACCCTAGAATTTGATCCGCCGACGTCATAGACTACAGCCCGACATTCACGCATGATCCTTATAATTACAAGAATTTACTGTGAATGGGTGGTCGTCACGGGACGACTTTCGTCTACCACCGATCTTAATTAATAGGCTATGACTGGCATTTTACGGGTGAGGGATCAAATCCACACCAAACGGTAGTATTATAGAAGTCAGAAATCGATTAAAAAATCTTTTTGTTTGTAATCTCCGTCGGGGATCGAACCCACTACCTTTGGCTTGTCAAGCAAATGCTTTGACCATTGAGCCATAATCTAGTAAAGCTGCGAGTCTCGGATATTGCGCATTATACATTAATATACAAAAATAATTGTTCGACTGCTTTTAGTATGGCACTGCCGTTTTTTTTTCTATTTTTATATCACATCATCTTACATTCTAAAAGGCGTTTTTTTTTGTACTAAAGACTAATTAAAATATTTTTGCGACACTTTTCTAATTAATTAAAGCACAAATAGTATGTCATTATTTTTCTGTGGATGGAGTTTTGTTCATTTCCTTAGAATATTTTTTCTACCAGAACATACTGTGCACTGCATCGACCACCTAAAAATATGAAAAAAAAACACCGAAACATTCATAAATTAAATATTAAATAATATTTACAATTGATATTGTGGCGTTTGTGTTGAGCCGTGCGTGGCGAACTTCATTCAACCAATATTTCGACCGCCATTGCAGGGGTCTTCTTCAGGATTGATGATTTATTTAGTTTTGAGTTGGTTTATTCAGATTATCTTTTTCACGAGCTTTATTGATTTATATCTTGAAGGAAGTTCACCACACACGGCTAAACCCAAAAGCCACAATATCAAATCTGGCCGTGAAAACCTAAGAAGTTACTTCTCCTACACTTTTCTTCCCCATCGACCACTGTTTCTTAAACAGATATTGTCACTAGAATGTGCCTATTCCTTGTGTAGCTTCCACGGTGTCACAACCTATCGTTCCTAGACAATTCGTTCAACAACTCATCGGTAACGACGTGGTGCGCACTGGACATCTGATGCACGGGACATTTGGTGCAACAACTGGTAAACTGGATGTCTCGCTATCCTAACCTAATTTAAACTAAGGATTTCTATATAATAGGTGTACCGGAAAAGAATGTCGTTTTTTTGAGTGGTTTTGAATGATCAGTTGTGGTTCGGCAGTCGAACTTTTACAACGTGTTCTGTGCTATTTCTCTGACTACGTATACCTGGGGTGTACTAGGACTTTTAAACAACAACAAAAATTACAAGCCCTATATACAATGGAGAGCTTTGTACCGAATGAGAAATTTATTCTCATTATTATGCTTTACCATTTCATAAAGAATGAAAGTGTGACACGTGCTACAAATTTGAGATTTACTGGGAGGTGTTTTGAATGCTCGTAAATGGCAATTTTTTATATTAAATTAATATTATATATATATATATTTATATATATTTATATATATAATTGATAATAATATATTTGGTGCATTATATATACAGTCGATTCCGCTTAATTGGGACACTGCTTAATTTGGACAGCCGCTTATTTGGGACAAATCTCAGAGAACAGAAACCAAACCAAGAAACCAATAGTAACTTTATATGTTTAATTGGGACAACATTCCGCTTAATTGGGACAGTAAATTTTAAGCAATGTAGAAAATCAGGATATGTTGAAAGTTCCTGTTATTAACTATGAAGACTGTGAGGATTCAATTGTAGAAGGTATTAAATCGAAATATTAAAAATTAGACGACGATGACGATGATGAGTCACCTGTGCCTGTGACTAACCAGGAGGCAAAAAAATGTATGGCCGTGTTACAGCGTTATTTTATGCAGGAAGGAAATGAAGGGAGCCCTACGTCCGCACTGAATATCTGTGCTGATTTTTTAGAAGTTAAATGTTACAAAATATAAGACAGACTATATTTATATTTATTAAATGCAACAATTTTGTTCTTAAAAAAAGGTTTTTTTTTTCTGGTACACCTAATATACCTGTATATTTTCATATCATCGGAAAGTAAGGGTTAAGTAGAGATATTCACCTGAGACACTGTTTGCTCTCCGAGAGGAACGTCATCTGTGCGTAGGGCGACTCTGCCGACAACAGAGATCGGGTCAGCGTCCAAGATGATGCTGCAAAACAAGGAGTAAATGCCGTGTAAGCATTAAAATATGGCCGTACATTACATTTATTGTGATTCAAATTTCATCTGTGTACTAGTTTATATAAAAATGAATGTGTTTGTCCTTTCTGCATTCCTACACCGTTCATCTAATCGATATGAAAGTTTTTAATCTCCGTCGGGGATCGAACCCACGACTTTGGCTTTCGAAGCAAACGCTTTGACCATTGAGCTATACCCGCCTGCAAAATATGGTCGTATATTACATTTATTGTGAAACAAATTTCGTCTGTGTACTTGCTTATATGAAAATTAATGTGTTTGTCCTTCCTGCATTCCTACACCGTTCATCCAATAGATAGGAAATTTTCAGAAATGATTGCATAATAGATGGATTTAAATTTTTATTAAAATATTTTTTCAATGCTCTAATCTTCTTTTATAGATCGTTGACTATATTTCAATATTGTTAGTAATTAAATACACACATACAATTATGCATCAAATTTTTAATACGCATCAATTCATTCAGAAAATGTATATGCAGACGCGGGATTCGAACCACGAGCCTTGGAACCACAACCTTTGCTCTATTCTTTTACACCGCGCAGTCCACTCGACTATTTCTCTGCCTGAACGGATACGCGAAAGATGATGTATTTATACCATTGTTAACATCATATAACGACAGATGCCTCTGTAGTATATATTCAGAGTGTGTATATTATTATTTTTTATTATTCAATCAGTCAACATTTATTCACAAGCTTTTTTATATTATTAGACTGTCGGAAAGTAATAATATAAAAAATACTCTGAATATATACTACAGAGACATCTATCGTTATACGATGGTAACAATGGTATAAATACATCATCTTTCGCCATCGAAATTTGTCATATACAGTTAAACCCAAAAGCCATAATACAAAATCTGGCCGTGATAACCTACGAAGTTATACTCTAGAATGCTCTTCCAGCATCTGTGCTTCATTTATCTTACAATCTGGATCTCTTCAAGAGATAAAATATATATACACTTGCAATTTCACGAACCCACACATAAACACAACACACATGTTCCGGATGCATCATCCAGCTGCACTGGCTGAACATCATATTGTGTACTGGTCTCCACTGGTTGTGCTCTCCTGCATGCATATACATAAAAAATATATATAAAGTTGAATCAAAATTTCTGCATCCGGTTCTCGGTCGCTGCTCCGTAACTTTTATGATTGAAATGTTGACTCACCCTCCGTCGCAGATCTCGTCCACGGCTAACATGACCGTGTCCAAGTTGTCCAGGACAGCTCTCTTCTCGACACCTCTTCTCAGAATCTGGCTGACAGTGTCGTACAGGCTCATGAGCACAGACATCAAGATCAGCTGGAAACACACACATAACAATGTCAGCTCCAGCAACACTACTCTAGTTCAACTTCCAGCGCAAAAATTGTAGAATATATAACATACTTGTAGAGCGCAGTCACTTTTTGGTTTGTGTATATATATAATTGTGTCGGAAACAACAGTGTCAGATCCTGTCTGCCCAGAAGTGGGTGACGTCGATGGCGTTACTCTCGGCCATCATCAGGTCTTCCTGGGTGTAGCTACTCGGACACAGCGCACACTCCAGAAGGTGTGACAGGGTCTACTCCGCGCCGCAGTCACATTCAGTCGGTCCCCTGTAAAACTGCCAGGCTTTCATTTGTGTCCTCGTCTTGCATACTCCAGCCTGTCTGTTAAGGGGCATGCATATATGCACTGCACGCAGGCCAGCCAGCCAAACAATTAAATCAATTGCAGTCGTTACAAAACGCAGCGGCACGACTAGTCTACAACGCGCCCAAATTCTGTCACATTACTCCAATACTACACCGACTGCACTGGTTGAGAGTTTCGGCTAGAATCCAGTATAAATTATGCCTCTTAGCTTACAAGGCACTCAACGGAACTGCACCGGGCTATCTGACAGAACTTATCAAGCTTTCAGAAATAAGCGCGCGTGGAGAGACACTCAGATCGGCTAGAGCAAATAGAAGCACCCTGCAGCTGACGGGAGGTAGTCCTAGCACGGTCTTTGGCAATCGGGCTTTCAGCTACGCTGCACCAGTGGCCTGGAACTCACTACCGGAAAGCATAAGAGAGCTTAAAGCGGTGGCATCCTTCAGAAGCAGACTCAAGACCCACCTTTTTACTCAGAGAGGCAAAGAAGCGCTTTTGGAATGATCATTCGGTCATAAAAGAGCGCTATACAAATACTAATATAATAATAATAATATATTCCACCCCTGGTCGTGTCCAGAGGCTAGGTATCAAAAGATAACCATACGGCTCAAATCAAGAAGAAGTTTCCTACAGTCGACAATGAAACTGGTGATACCTGAGGCCACCCTGCGGCTGAACATGTGGAGAGGCGCAACTTAGGAGAATACTTGGATTGCTCCGAAAGAGGACCTAGCCCCTGGACACGACCAGGGGTGGAATATATGGAGGTCCCTTTACAGACTTCGGACCAGAGTTTGCAAGACAAGCACACATATGAAAGCCTGTCAGTTTTACAGCGGACCGACTGAATGTGACTGCAGCGCGGAGCAGACCCTGTCACACCTTCTGGAGTGGGCGCTGTGACCGATTAGCTGTACCCAGGTAGATCTGATGATGGCCAGTAGTAACGCCATCGACGTCACACACTTCTGAGCAGACAGGATCTGACCCTGATGTTTCCGACACAATTACATATATATCTCTCCAAAAATAATAATTATTCAATTACAATTACCTCATTTTCATGTGAGCTTCCCATGACGTAAAAGAACAAGTCCACGCTGCTCTTGTAGACGCAAGTCAGGCCGTCCAACATGATGATCTCGGCGTTTGCTCTGCAAGATGACAACACAAAAATATTAATACAAATATCACTGCTAAACTTTATTGTGAATTTATCGGTACAAATAAATAATGACATCAGCACGATGTAGCCCTTGCTAACTGGTACCGAAAACCACGATATACAATCTTTCGTCTCTTATTTTTGTCGCTTGCACATTTATGTGTCCGCCATATTGGGACTAGTTATATAGTTTTGCCACCGACGGCGCTGGTGATCAACCACGGGCCAGACGAGTCAGTTATGTGTTAATGATCGAAAAGGTCGCATGTCCTCCCGCTTGGCCGGAAGCTTGTAAAGTTTTAAGTAAATATAATCAATGTGATATTGTGGCTTTTGGGTTTAGCCGTGTGTGGCTAACTTCCTTCAAACCAATATTTCGACCGCCATTGCAGGGGTCTTATTCAGATTATCTTTTTTATACGAGCGTTATTGATTTATGCAATGGCGGTCGAAATATTGACTGAAGGAAGTTCGCCACACACGGCTAAACCCAAAATCCACAATATCAAATCTGGCCGTGAAAACCTAAGATGTTATATAATCAATGTGCTTCTAAAAGAAAGTCTTTGTTCGCTGACCTGCTTCTCATCCTGCCATCACGCGACGGAATAACACCCCTTTTTGAGAGAGAGGAGGATGTTAATAATTTCATGCAGTCTTCTGTTTAGCGAGGGACTTTCTAATACTATACGTCAAGGAAGCGCTGATATCCAAGGAAGACATATTTAATTCTAACTTTAATATGAAGATAAACAGCAAAAAAACCAAAGTCATGAGAGTTAGCTGCAATAAGCAGCAGAACATTAATATATCATGCTAGGAGTAACCCTAAAAGATGCAAAAGAGTTTGTATACCTTGTAAATACGATCACCTGGGATGGCAGAACAAAAAGAGAAGTCAACAGTCGCATACATCAAGCAAGGCTAGCTTTCAATAAAAAAGCTAAAATTCTTGAGTCAAAAAATATTAATTTAAAGCTACGCAAGCAACTTGCCTAAACACTTGTTTGGAGCATCTTGATGTACAGCTGTGAGACACGGTGCTTATCTGAAAGTGCTAAGAAAAGACTAGAGGTTTTTGAGATGTGGTCTTACAAGAGAATTCTCAGAATTCCTTGGAGAGACCACGCCACGAACAATGAGGTTCTCAGCATAAGCAAGGAAGATAGGCACCTAATAAGAACCATCTCAGAGAGGCGATCGGTCACATCATGCGCCACGATGGTTTTCTTCACGACATTGTGGAAGAGATGGTTGAGCGGAGAAACTTCAGAGGGCACCCTAAGCGGGAGTATTTGCAGCAAGTGTTGGAGTATGTGTTTACATTTTGTAGAATATTTATATATCACCTATGTGTCTTGTTGAATAGATTCTTCTCGAAAGCCTTCTGCTCTTTGGCTCCGGGAAAACGTTCCTTATCGTAGTACTTTGCCAGGATCCTGTTGCCATCATTATCTAGGATGCAGAGACCTTTCACCACGTACAGCGTAGGCGGCTAAAACAACACAAAATCTTTTAATACCAAATTATACACATTTAATTTAGTTTCTGTCCCTAGTTTCCCATGTGGCACCCCCTTACAGACCTCAGAGCAGATTCTCTGGAACTGTCAAGTTAGAAAGAGAGGTCTTTTTAGATGCAATATCAGGAAATTGCCTCGGCCCTATTGTGCATGCAGACTTTATGGCCGCTAAAAATAATCCACACATTTACCACTTTCGCTCGCATTTTCGGTGAGAGAATCTATCTTCCATCTCCTTTCAACCAGTAAATGCGACTCTAATCTCTTTCACGAGATTTTTCTCTTTAGAACTTCTATGCAGTGGCCACAATTGTTTAGAGGGGAATCGCAATGGAGTTATTTTTTGATCATAATCTGAATGTGTACAAGCATGGATGATAAAGTATAATAAAACATGAAGAAATAACCGGGTGTCATTGCGACAGAACAGAGGTTAGGAATCAAAGTAGCATAATCTGAAATATGCGTATTTAATTATAAATCAAATCAATAATAATCTATTTATGTTTTAATGGGTGGTTTAAGTATGGATTCATTAGATATATTGGTTATTTAATGTTAAAATGATAATTACCAGTACTAAACCTTCCATCATGGCAGTTTTGTTGACAGTTTTGACGTGTAATCTAACTCAAGATTGCAACACGGAGGATCAAAAACATTTTTATGGGTGTTGGACACAAAATGTGTACGTACCTATTATTATATAAAAAAAACACATGTTTTTACTGACCTAATATATTTATTCATGTAAATCAGAAATTAAATGTTTATTTTCCAGGAGAATAGTGCGTGCCAAAAAAGGTTGATTTTAAATTTTTAATTTTTACAAATTAAGTTTTAGTAATTCACAAAAAAGTAATATGTACATAGAAATTAATTGTTTCTACATCATCGGCACGAATAAAATGATTTCGCTTGAAATAATTCTAAGCAGTAAAATATTTTATGGAATCAATGAATAAATTAATGGTACACCAAAGATTTAATACTTAACTTTTAAATCTATTAACCCTTTCATTACGGCTCGGTTTGAATACAAATTATACTGTCCGTTATAAAACTATTATTTGAAGCATAAATGTACTTATCTGGTCTATTTTCATATATTACATTGGTTCTTGTATCACTTAGCTATCAGATGATACATAAAAAACTATTATAAGAAAGTAGCAAAATGATATATCACGTCAACCAATGTCAACGGTCGGGAAATCTTATGACGGCATATGGCGACAACGGGTGCGAAAGAGTTAATACATCGTTATTTATGTTTTAGTACTAATCAAAATAATGTCCGATTGGATTTATATCTTAATTTTAGTAGGTCCAAGATTCTTAAATAAATGAAAAACTATTAAAAACAATACTTCGTCGCATAATTGTTTTCTTAATATAATTTATATTATTTTTTGTATGATAAAAGGTATCTTAAATTTGTAAGTCGCAAAAAAAACTTGAAATTTTAAACATAAACACATAAAAAATAATTATTTAAGAAATCATATATAGCAGGATTTTTAAGTATTTACCTACTTTTATAATTTAAATTTATTTTTCGAACTTCAATGTTTCATTTGTTTGCCCCAACTCGTTCGTAACTTGTACTTTTCAGTATTATAAGTTTTGCTCAAGCTAAAATTTTTATCTTAAAATTGATTGATGAAGTGGAATAATTCATTTTGTATGAATATTTATATATAGGACAGTAAATCTTCTTCGTAGTATCAATCCAGTGGATTTGTTTGCAGCAACAGAATCTTGCATCTCTAACTCCATTCCTCTCCACAGGTCCAAGGCAACCCATTTCAGCTCAGCATAAGCGCTATAATTCATGTCCTCGAACACTTGCTGCAAATACTCCCGTCTAGGACGCCCTCTACAGTTTCTACCCTCAACCATCCCCTTCACAATATCGTGAAGAAGACCATCGTGGCTCATGATGTGACCGATCCATAACCTCCAGTTCCATAAGATCCAGTAAGTACATACATATATATTTTTATTATTTGATTTTTATTTGTATGGCATCACTTTTAATGCGTCTTATCGATAAAACAGTTTTCTGTCCGCGCCGACAAAATGTCAGAAGTGACAGCAAATCAAAGTCGTGGCCGATAGTAGAGCGTCCGCTCGCTTGCGAGACTTTAAGCGCGAATAACCGCGCGAATACTGGACCATTAATGAAGAAAACCGGCGTCAAAGGTGAGCAATCTATCAAATTGTATGAAGTCGTTTTTAAACGGCGACAAATGACGCGTCACAACGGGTTTGTTTGACATTTCTCGAAGGTCGATTTTTGTGCGGCATCCCATTGTATTGACGTGGAATCGCAACGTAAATACTCGACAATCAACATTTTAACCTAGTATGAAATGTATGTAATACATTTGGCTGTTTATTTGAGTCTTTGAATTGAAAAAATCGATAGAAGCAGCACATTTATAGCGGAAAATGATGTTCCGAACAAATGCACGACTTTCAACCTAAATATCTGCACAAATACGGATATATTTATAACGATAACCACAATATAAGGTTACGTATATATTGAACCATTTTAAATCACCTTATAATGGAATTAAATGTGTATTTTGACTCATTTGTTTTACTTTTCGTTTGTCATTTGTTTCGGAATTCTTTTGTATTGAAAAATGTTTTGATAGCAACGTATAAGCAATATCATCAAGTTATTTGTGTGTGAAGTTTATATAATTCCGCGGCTGAACATGTGGAGAAGCGCAACTGAGGGGAATACCTGGATTGCCTCGAAAGAGGACCTAGCCCCTGGACATGACCAAGGGTAGAATAAATGGAGGTTCCTTAACAGACTTCGGACCGGAGTATGCAAGACGAGGACACAAATGAAAGCCTGGCAGTTTTACAGCGGACCAACTGAATGCGAATGCGGCGTGGAGCAGACCCTGTCACACCTTCTGGAGTGTGCGCTGTGTCCGAGTAGCTGCACCCAGGAAGACCTGATGATGGCCGGGAGTAACGCCATCGACGTCGCCCACTTCTGGGCAGACAGGATCTGACCCTGTTGTTTCCGACACGATTATATATATGTATATTTGTTTATGAGAACATTGGTTTGCAAAGGTTCATGGTTCGAATCCCTTAGTCTGCTGTTTTTTTTTTCCGATTTATTGATGAGAAGTATTTGCTGTGAATTTGTAAGTATTGATATCAGCTTGATATAGCTCCTTTAGGCTGATGCCATAAAGCCTCGAAAGCTCCTTTAGGCTGATGCCATAAAGCCTCGAAAAACGATATTCTCATCGCCTGACATGCTGCAATGCAAGATGTCAGAGCGGGCAGGCAGTCGGAACGTGCCCGCGGGTGACAGCAAAGCAAGTGTTTGACAAATGAAACATGTATAGTGAAACAAAAACAAGTTCTTTATATTGTGAACCTGATCCTGCATCCTGTTATCCAGTAAAAAAATATCCTAATATAAAAGTAGGATGTCAGTGAGTATAAGTGACCTTTGTTGTTATATGTTGCAGATATTTGCTGGTAAGATGGGCGCCGGAGTTAGTCACTACTCGCAGGCAGAGAGCAGCGATCTGCTACAGCGGCTGGCTGCCCCTGACCACCTGCCGCCCTCCGACCCGACCTGGCAACGTCTGCTAGCCTTCCATCTACCGCCGCCTATTGACAAGTATTCCATCATTTATACTCATGAAATTTTTACTCTGCAAAAAACATTACACCGGTAGAAATCCATTCCCAGCTATGCGAAATCTATGGAGACAAGTATATGAGCGTACAACACGTGCGCAAATGGTGCAGAGAGTTCAAGAACGGGCGTACTGACGTCCATGATGAGGAGCGTTCCGGACGGCCATCTGTTTCTGACGAAACAATCGCAAAAGTGGAGGCAGCAATGCTTTCAGATCGAAGAGTGACGGTTCGTAAGCTCTCCGAAATGATCCCTGATGTCAGCAAAACCTCTATTGACAAGATTTTGACGGAGCATCTAGGGTAAGCTAAGGTTTGTGCGAGGTGGGTGCCAAGAATGTTGACCGAAGACCACAAACTTCAAAGCGTTGAAGCGGCCCAAGAACTTCTTCAAGACCACGGAACTCATGGCGAGGAATACCTCGACTCCATTTTCACTGGAGACAAGACTTGGGTGCACTACCTCACACCCGAAACCTAACAACAGTCTAAACCAGGGGTCGTCAACCTTTTTATGCCTATCGCCCACTTTTGCCTATTTTTCATGGTAAAATTTCCCTACCACCTACCAACCTCGCTATATTTCAATTCAGTATATGGGTGGGAAATAATCTAGAAGAAATGTAGGAGATTTGAAAATCTACAAAACTCGCCCACCGCCCACCACGGAAGCCCGTACCGCCCACTAGTGGGCGGTACGGACTAGGTTGACGACCTGTGGTCTAAACAATGGAAGCACCCAGAGCCGCCGACAGGAAACGGATCACCGAGCGCAGCTCACACCTGGCGTGCAAAGCGAGGGGGAGATCCATCATGCACGGCTGTCAAGCCATGACAGCTCAGCAGGCAGCTCAGCAGGCAGCTCAGCAGGCAGCTCGTTAGGGAAGGGATTTGGAGTGGGGGAACCAAGGTACACTACAGAATCGCAGGATCCACCATAACAGCGCTTTTCATGACTGTAGCGCCATGGGAACCTTATATTACGGATAACCCTCATATATATTGTTTTAAATTCGATTTACAAAAATGCGCCGTAGGTAATATTTTAATGTATCTTCTGTGTTATTTCCAGTGAGGAGCAGCTCATCCTCGATTCTTCCACTGAGACTCTTCTGCAGAAATTTGCAGCTAACAATCCTCGCTCAGGAAACCTGGCGTCCTTGGTGCATGTCTTCCTGACCAGAGCTACCGATCTGCTGGCTTCACCCAGTGCTGACAAGTAAACCAAAACCTTATTAATTTATGTGCAATAAGTTCAATAATAAGGTTAGATTGTCTATAGTTTGTCCCAGAACACCTGTATACCCGGAGGTTCACAATATAATATAATCGTGTCGGAAACAACAGGCTCAGATCCTGTCTTCCTAGAAGTTGGCGATGTCGATGGCGTTACTCTCGGCCGTCATCCGGTCTTCCTGGGTGCAGCTACCTGGACACAGCGCACACTCAAAAAGGTGTGACAGGGTCTGCTCCACGCCGCAGTCCCGGGAGGTTCACCTCATGTGAACATGGATGGTTCCCAGGAGCGCGCTCAGTTGTTGTGTGCCGATGGCCGAGAAGGTCGCACTTTGGACGGCTCGGCATGTCATTCCGCCTGGGCCGAAAGTTTGTAAAGCTATCGAAATATATATGTCAATGTGCTAATGTGAAAAAGTCTGTGTGTTATTATTAATTTGCTTCTCATCCTGCCACCACGCGGCTGAATAACAACCTTTTAAAAAGAGGGGGATGTCAATATGTATAAGTTGAGGACTTAACTGTATATTTTTTATTTTTGTTTGCAGTGCCATCCTATCGTGGCAGACACTGAATGCACTGTTTGTGGTTCGCTGCATCGCCAAGTACCTGGTAGAAAGTGTTAGCGAGCCTGTCCTGAGGCAACACTTCCATTCTTGCTGGGAGACAGAACCCCTGCAGCATGACACTACAGTCAAACCCACAAACGTTGTAAGTATACTATCTTCTTATCTCTCTTATTCGTATCAGCGACTTGAAAATTGTCCCTGTGCTCTCTCCGTCCTGGAACTATCAAAGAATATACTTATTCCTGGCAGTATACCCCTTGGCTGGTATCGCACTACCAAACATAACACACAAAGTAATATGCGCCGAAGAAATGCGTAAGGCAATCAACCAACCGTCCCACTGCTTGTATAATCAGATACCCCCAACACCCAGACTGAAGTCGCGAAGCAGCTTTCTGAGATCCACACAACCTCTCACACACGGCCCTGAAGATGAGAGACTCCAGCTCAGGCGACAAGTCGCATCAGAAGATTTCATTACTCCAAAGGAAGGCCTCCCAACTGGCAAGAACCTTGACTGGCGGACCTGGAAATCCCTGAACAGATTAAGAACCGGAGTTGGTAGAACAATGGAAACCTCAAGAGGTGGAGAGTGCCTCGGCAGGAAGAGTCACTCTTGTGTGACTGTGGAGACCTGCAAACCGCCTCACACCTAAGATCCTGCCCCATGTGCCCGACTAGCTTCACATCAAGATCTAATGTTAAGCAGCACACGGTATATCAATGTTGCCAGATATTGGGCTCAAATAATTTGACGTCGCCGGCACGAAGAATAGTACTCATTCTGATCATTTGGTCACCCTCGTCCTTGGGGGTTAAACGATAAATGTGCTATATATATATATAATCGTGTCGGAAACAATAGGGTCAGATCCTGTCTGCCCAGAAGTGGGCGACGTTAATGGCGTTACTCCCAGCCATCATCAGGTCCTCCTGGGTGCAGCTACTCGGACACAGCGCACACTCCAGAAGGTGTGACAGGGTCTGCTCCACGCCGCAGTCACATTCAGTTGGTCCACTGTAAAACTCCACTGTGCTATTATCTTCGGATCACTAATTTATTATATTTTTTCAGATTGTCGATATTCCCACGGACCACCAAAACGGCAATGTTTCGATATCCGATCCCCGGCAGCCACCTTTGGATGCGCAGAACCACGCTTCGCCATCGGAGACTTGCTCTCCTTCTGAAGAGGCCATCAACGCCCTCTCTGCAGCATCAGTGGCACTGTCACCCACTGAATGTTCTTCTATACTGTCTTGTCAAGATGGACCATTAGAGATGCTGCTCGACGCTCTGTTCGGACTCATCATCGACGTACCAGTAACGTAAGTTTTACCTTTATTACTACTTAGAGGTATAAAATCACTTGTTTTTATTTTACCATATCCGCTCCACTATTTGGAGGAAATAATGTATCCCCCGTATTTAAAAAGGCGACAAGTCGCGATTCGTCTCGTGGCCGCGTCGAGGAAGGATGCAGGAGCAGATCAGAAATCAAAGAACTTTATTTTTATTAAATATTTGATTTCCTCGTCCGATAGGGCGGATTTGTCCTTTATATAGAAGAAGACCGTATATGCCTACCTTGTGTTATGTTAATCCTCCAGAGACGAAAGTTTTAAGCTATATTTTATCAGCATGTAGTTTATTTCGTCTAGCAAAAATATTTTTTTAAAAAATACACGATGCTTTGACCGCATGGTCACGCTAGTTCTTACCTTGACAACTTATTTTGCATGAAACAATATTGTTTATTTGGTTTTTTGTTGTATTCTAACCTTGTCTAGCCTTTGGGGTTGAAAAACAGCTACACCGAAAATATTTATGATATTACTTTCTTAGATGAACATATTGTTATACAAAATGAATTAGTAAAAATTGCGTAAATCATTTTTAAAAATAATAAAAAATTGTATTTACTCTTTTGAAGTATGCATTTATTTAACCCGAAATAAAATACCTCACTCTGTTACTTGGTAACTGTTTCCGTTGCCGCGGCTGCAGACCAACTGCGGTGGAGACACTTCTTAACCGAAACTGAGCGAAAGATACAATGTTCAGGTAGAAGAGGGACCGGAGTAGGGATAAATAGACATAGTGTTCACTGTGACCATACGGTCACGCTCGTCTCTGGAGGGTTAAAATGGCGACAACTCGCGAATTCGTCACAAAGCAAAGAACTTTATTTTTAGTAAAGACTTGATTTCCTCTTTAGGATTTGTCCTTTATATAGAAGAAGACCGTATATGCCTACCCTGTTTTATGTTTATATGTATTTTTTTGCAGTGACAACACTTACCACCTTCACCTGGAAGCCATCAACACATTGCTGGTGTTGCTCTCAGTGCATCTCTTCTCGGCGTCACATGCGGACTCCGCCAGTACTGACGCATCACTTCTATACAAGTAAGTTATTTCTTACCACATACTATATATATATATATAATCGTGTCGGAAACAACAGGGTCAGATCCTGTCAGCCCAGAAGTGGGCGACGTCGATGCCGTTACTTCTGGCCATCATCAGGTCTTCCTGTGTGCAGCTATTTGGGCACAGTGCACACTCCAGAAGGTGGGACAGGGTCTGCTTCACGCCACAGTCACATTCAGTCGGTCCACTGTAAAACTGCCAGGCTTTCATTTGTGTCCTCGTCTTGCATACTCCAGTCCGAAGTCTGTTAAGGGACCTCCATATATTCCACCCTTGGTCATGTCCAGGGGCTAGGTCTTCTTTCGGGGCAATCCATGTATTCCCCTCAGTTGCGCTTCTCCACATGTTCAGCCGCAGGGTGGCCTCAGGTATCACCAGTTCCGTTGTCGACTGTAGGAATCTTCTTCTTGATTTGAGCCGTGTGGTTATCTTTTGATACCCAAACATAGGGTGGAGTGTGTCGTGGGTTGCTTTGGTGAAACCACAAACTGAAACATTTACTTACCATATCCGTTACGTATCATACATAATTTTTCTTATTTGTTATCATAAATTTTAGGTACAAATAATAACTACATTACTATACATTGCTAAATAACTTTTTAGTTGATATTGTGGCTTTTGGGTGCCTTGTGTCCGGCCTCTTTCCAATTATATTTAACCTTTACACGCCCGTGAGCCGTGCACAATAGACGCAGCTCACTGCCCGAGCACTGTTTCTCGCAAATTTAGCGCAACCTGTAAACTGTTAAATAAATAACTATATCTCTAAAACTAGTCATCCTATTTAGGTAAAATAAAAAGCATTGTCAAAATAAAAGAATGTTTACATTTTACAAATGGTTTATTTTAAATTGATCACATTTTATATAGTTACACATTACAGTTAAAGAATTAAAACTATAAAAAATACACAAAACTTAAAGCATCTAATACCATCAAATTACATAAATTAAAGAATATAAAATAATAAAGACATACGGCGGATTTATTACGGTTCTCATAATATAACAGATGTTTACATAACTCACTATGACAAAAATATTTATCAAAACCGAAAATAAAATTATGGATCCAGTATCTCAAAGTCATTATTTGTGTAAGCTGATATTCATATGTTGAATACTATTATCATAAATCAGTGTAATCCGATAGCCAAATGTACCATGAGCACTGGTCCTGGACGGCAGTGCTCCGCAACCGGTGTGCCGTAAGCTGATACAGGTGTGCCGCGATCAAATAAGGCAATATGAAAAATAATTAATTTTACAACGGTCCTCAAGCTCCCAGCGCCTATCGCCTATTTATGTAGACATACAACGAGGTACTTGCTTTATTAAGTTCTAAATGAAATTTAAAAAAAAGTGAAATTGATCAAATTAATATCTATTTTTGGCTTTTGGTGTGCCGCGGTATTCACGGTGAGAACTTTGGTGTGCCATGGTATTCAAGCTGAGAACTTTGGTGTGCCGTAGATGAGAAAAGGTTGCAGAGCTCTACCGTACGGGACCACTGGGTGGATTAAGCCTTCAGAAATAAGCACGCGTGGAGAGACACTCAGATCGGCTAGAGCAAATAGAAGCACCCTGCAGCTGACGGGAGGTAGTCCTAGCACGGTCTTTGGCAATCGGGCTTTCAGCTACGCTGCGCCAATGGCCTGGAACTCACTACCGGAAAGCATAAGAGAGCTTAAAGCAAAGGCATCCTTCAGAAGCAGACTCGAGACCCACCTTTTTACTCAGAGAGGCAAAGAAGCGCTTTTGGAATGATCATTTGGTCATAAAAGAGCGCTATGCAAATACTAATATAATAATAAAGGTTAATACCATGTGTGTAGAAGTTATCGTATGTTACTAATGTTTGTTTTTGATTTCAGAACCGTGTTCGGAGGAAGGTATTCGCTTCACGCCGGTCTTCTAATTAGAGCACTTCTAAGGGATGTTGCAGCAATGCGCCCTCCGCCACCGCCCTCGCCCAGCGGCAGCATCGTGCTGGGGATAGCCTGTGAGTAGATTCCTCTACCGTTGACATCGGTAGCCGTGATATATCGTTTTGTAAGTTTTTTCTGTAAGCCACATGTGTCGATGCCACCAAATGTATGGAGTTACATAATGAACGTTTGTTAAATATAATAGTTTTTTATGCATCATCTGATAGCTAAAGGATACAAGAACCAATGTGATATATGATAATAGGTCAGATAAGTACATTTATGTTTCAAATAATATGACATCAGCACAATGCATCCTTGCCGACTGGTACCGAAAACCTCGATATACAATCTTTCGTCTCTTATTTTATGTTCGCTTGCCCGCTCACGGGTGTGTTATTGATAGACACCGCCAGGGGCGCGGGCTAGTGCCCGATCACGAGCGCGCAGTTATGTTTTGACCACCGAGAAGGTAGCATTAGGGCCAGCGGCATGTCATACCGCATGGCCGGAAGCTTGTAAAGTTTTAAGTAAATATAATCAATGTGCTTCTAAAATAAATTATTTGTTTGCTGACCTGCTCCTCATCTTGCCCTCACGCGACGGAGTAACACCCCTTTTGAAAGAGAGGAGGATGTTAACTAGTTTTATAATTGACAGTATACATTGTATTCCACCGAGCCGTAATGAAAGGGTTAAATATTCTACGCAAGCATTATTATGATTAATATATATATATTTTTTTGTGTTTTCAGCGAGTATCTGGTCACTGATGTCCGGATCAAGATGGCGGAACGACAGTCTAGAAGGGGAGACGCATCGCGTGGCTCGTCCCGCCGCGAGCCAAGCCTGCTTATTGGTTCTCGCTCTGGCCAATCACGCATGCCCGACTGCCAACCTATACAGGGAGGCGCTCTTCACTTGCCAAGGTCGGTTCTACTAAAAGTTAAAGCCTGTGGCGACAATATTTATCGAACTTTTTTCTGGCCATTTACGCTTATAGAAAAATAATTTTGATGAAAAATTTGTGGGAGCACCTTGTGACAACCATATGCTACTTCGCCGGGTGATATAGTCCAGTGGTAAAGCGTTTGTTTGTGATGCAGTTGTCGGTTCGAAAACCGATGAGCTTGATTTTTTTAATTTAATGAAATCTTAATTTATAATAAAAAATAACTAGAGGCCTTTGAGATGTGGTCATACAGAAGAATTCTCGGAATTTTCTGGAGAGACCATGATACGAGCAATGAGGTTCTCAGCATATCAAGGAAGATAGGCACCTAGTAAGAACCATATCAGAGAGGCGATCGGTCACATCATGCGACACGATGGTCTTCTTCACGACATTGTGGAAGGGACAGTTGAGGGTAAAAAACTGCAGAGGGTGCTCTAGACGGAAGTATTTGCAGCAAGTGTTCGAGGACATAAGTTGCAGCTCTTATATTGAACTAAAGAGGATTGCAGAGTATCGAGAAGAGTGGAGATCGAGATGCAAGATTTTGTTGCTGCAAACCAATCCACCGGATTGATACTACGAAGAAGAAAGCAAACACAGATTGCATGTTGTGTTCTATTGAATAACACAATTGAACTAAATTCCTATTTTCCATTCTCGTATTTGGTACCTTCCCCGCACTGATACTCGCACCTGCATGGAGGTTACGGTCTTTTCAAATGCTAAGAGGTTATTGGTCCACCTTGTTTAAGTAATTATTTTTGTTTGTTACAGATATCCAGCAGGCCGGTGCTCTCGGTGTAGACTTCGGCGCTCTGTATCAAGCGCTGGGAAGGTCGGCCGAGGCTGAGCACGTGACCTTGCTGCTGTATCTGCTGCTGCACAGGAATCAAGCATTCAGAGGATACCTACTGAGCAAACCTGACCTACAGAACATGGTAAACACATGATGGGTTAAATAACTTCTTGGGTTTTCACGGCCATATTTGAAATTGTGGCTTTTGGTTTGAGCCGTGTGTGGCGAAATTCTTTTATCCAATATTTTGACCCTGTATTGTTAAACACCCACCCTACAGCCCGGACTTAGCCCCAAGTGACTACCATCTCTTCCCCGACATGAAGAAACACCTGGGTGGAACGCGTTTCGGCGACAGAGAAGAGCTGGAAGAAGCGGTTCTCAGGTATCCGCGTGGCTTAGCGGCAGATTTTTTTGACTATGGCATTCAAAAGCTCGTATACCGCATGCAAAAATGCATTGACCTCAGTGGCGACTATCTAGAAAAATAGGTAAAAGTATGAACTTTCCAAAAATGTATGCATTCATGGACGTTTTACACTGAAAAATCACTGGGAACCGTATTTTACTGATAACCGTCTTATAATACAAACATTATTACCATTTCATAGATAACAAAAAGTGTATAATCGATCTAACCGCCACAACTATATGTAAAATAATTATTTCAATGATTTTTTTCTTGTTATAGGTGGTTCCTATTATGAGGACTCTATACGATGCAGCCAGCAGCAGCTCCCATCACATCTATATGTCCCTGATAGTTCTGCTCATCCTGTCTGAAGATGATAACTTCAATAGAGCTATACACGAAATGGTAATAAAATTGAAACATTTATATAATTTCTTCTCTATAATATAGCAAGCTCCATCAACATCAATATCCTTGGAGTATCAATCTCGAATAATGTCAAATATTTCGAGTCAATTAAGTATAAAGCCGGTCTCACTTCCAAAAAACTAGATGGTTATATAAGAAGATTATTTAGATCACTGAGGTATTTCAACGATAAACAACGTCTTCTTCTATATAAAGGAAAAATCCGACCTATCCTTGAATACGGCAGTCGCTTATGTGTTGAGACACTAAATACCTTCTAAACTTAATTGACTCAGTTCAAAGAAGAGAAAATCGTTTGATAAACAATGACACTCTTACGTCTAACCTGCAATCAATGGAACACAGGCGTAAGATTGGTTCTCTTAGTCTTTTCTACCGTTATTACCACGGTCGCTGCTCTTCGGAACTTGAACGGAAGAAATAATTCCTCCTGCACTCACCCACAACAGACATACTCTCGTCTTACACTTCCCGAACATCCATACACGGTTAATGTATGTCAAGCAAAAACTGACAGTTTCCAAAGTTCCTTCATAAATGCCACCAGTAAGCTCTGGAATGCTCTTTTAGCATCTGTGTTTCCTCCTTCCTACAATCTGGATCTCTTCAAGAAACAGATCAATATATACTTGTAATCTCCCCAACCCACACACAAACACGAACATTCGTTTGCCCCATGCAGTGTCCAGCCGCCCTGGCTAAATGTCATAGAGTGCACTGGTTTCGACCGGCTTTACTCTCCTGCATGCGATTGCATAAAAAATAAAATCTACAAAAATTATTGTTCCACGAATGTTTTTATATAAAATAACTACTCACACGACCATGTAAAAAATATATTTTTTTGTTGTTTTTGTTTACAGACTCTGAAAAACGTGACCTGGTACACCGAGCGCTCCATCCCGGAGATCTCTCTGGGCGGCCTCTTGGTGCTGGTCATCATCAGGACCATACAGTTCAACATGCTGAGGATGCGGGACAAATATCTGCACACCAACTGTCTAGCAGCGCTCGCTAACATGAGCAGTGAGTTCATTTCTTACTAATTTTTTTTTTCGCCGTCATAGACTACAGTCCGACATTCACCCATCATCCAATTATTACAGGAATTCACTATGAATGTGTCGAGTTGACAAGAAGACTTTCGTCTATCAGTAATTTTGATTAATAGACTATGACTGGAATTTTACGAATGAAGGATCAAATTCTCTCAAATTGGAGTATTTAAAAGCTTAGAAATCGATTAATTTTTTTTTTTAAATCTCCATCAGGGATCGAACCCACGACCTTCGATTCGGTAAGCAAACGCTTTAATCACTAATCTATATCCGCCGGCAAATACTTACTGATGAAAATGGCTACTGGCTAAGTATTTGCCGGCAGGTATCAATGGTCAAAGCGCTTGCTTTGTAAGCCAAAGGTCGTAGGTTCGATCTTCGACAGGGATTTAAAAAAAAAAAAAAATTTAATCAATTTTTGAGCTCTAAAATACCCCCTGTGAATCTGATCCCTTACCTGTAAAATGATGCCAGTCATAGTCTATTAATTAAAATTGTTGGTAGACGAAAGTCGTCCCGTGAAGACCACCCAGTCATAGTAAATTACTGTAATAATATGATGTAATAGGATGTTGCGTGAATGTTTGGCTGTAGTCAATGACGTCGGCGGATCAGCACTCCGCATGCAGCGCTTATCCATATGTAGAATGGTAAGCGTCGTAGAATCCACAGATGAAAAACTTTATAACCACTATTGCCATCTGTCGGTATTCTTCTGTATGTGTTTACATAAAAAAAAACACTTAAAAACAGCCATCTAAAGTGGTTGCCCCCCTTAATTCTGTATAATGTGAAATAATTTTTTTACTCATTAATTATGTTTATTTTTTGTACTTTACAGGTGAGTTCAGAAACCTTCATCCATACGTGGCCCAGCGCTTGGTCTCGCTGTTTGAAACTCTCTCCCGCAAGCACACGAGGCTGGCCGCCCGCGCCCACCTGCCCGCCACTCCCACACAGGCCGTGGTGATGGATGTGGATATGGAGGAGGTGCTCACGGATGAGATGAGAGAGGAACTGGTGAGATTGTAGAGATAGATGTAACAGAAGACATTGAGACACATCTAAAAAGATGGTCATTATCTTTACAAGTAGTTGTAGTCATGGAGGTAATGCTAATATATGAAGTGAGAAAAGATCTGGTGAGTTGGAGAAGATCATTCACTATCAGAAAACGTTGAGTAGCAGCATAGTCTTAGATCTGAACATAATGGTGATATCTTCAAAAGTAGTTGTGGACATGGAGGAGCTAATGATGAAGCGAGAAAAGATCTGGTGAGTTATAGAAGAGAGATGTAACAGAAGACGTTGAATCATTGTTGTGTGTGCAGGAACACAGCTCAAAAGTTGCTCATTATTCTATATATTTTTTTCTACAATAAAAAAAAAAGTAGCTGATAGACCGCGTGGAGGTAGTTCCCTCCTTTTGCCGCTGTCTTTGCCAAGTGCGCTACCGGAAAACAATGATTCTTAATGATAATGATACATTTGGGTGAAGTAATTGATAACTTGAAAGTTTTGTATTGACAGTTGCAGGATATGGGTGTTGTGGAAGAGGTTCTCCGCATGGTGTTGGAGATCATAAACTCTTGCCTCGCCTCTCAACTCAGAAGCAATGTTCACCTGGTGTACTCCCTGCTGCACAAGCGGGCACTGTTCCAGAGGTACAGGACACACGCCGCCTGTCAAGACCTCATACAGAACATTGAAATGGTGAGGACTATATTCTTGAAAGTATAATTAAATTCATTTATTTTACGAGGGTTATCTGTAATATAAGGTTCCCAGTGATTTTTCACAGTGTAAAACATGTTGAATTTCATGAATGCGTACATCTTTAGAAAGTTCAGACTTTTACCTATTTTTCTACATAGTCGCCACTGAGGTCAATGCATTTTTGCATGCGGTATACGAGCTTTGGAATGCCCGAGTCAAAAAAATGTGCCGCCAAGCCACGCAGATACCTGAGAACCGCTTTTTCCAGCTTTTCAGGAAAGAAATGGTAGTCACTTGGGGCTAAGTCCGGGCTGTAGGGTGGGTGTTTGACAATACCCCATACAAATATGTCGTACGGTCAACATTCTTGAAACCCACCTCGCGCAAACCTTAGCCTACCAAGGTACACTACAGAATCGCGGGATCCACCATAACAGCGCTTTTCAGGACTGTAGCGACATGGGAACTTTATATTACAGATAACCCTCGTATTGTAACTTTATAAACATTACAAAAATTACTTTAGTTTGTTGATACCAATGGATAAATTGACTAAGGCCAAGACTTGAGATTACTCTCCTTTACTTAAAATATATACAAAATTAGACTTAATACTATGCCACGCTTTAATGCCAATGCCTAAAGAGGGTAGCCCTATGACAAGAGATCGATCTTAAAGCAAGATCGCTGCAACGACAAGCTTCGTGCGGCGATAGATATCCAACTAACTGACAGGCCGTGTGGGAGTAGTTCCCACCTTTTGCCGCTGTCTATGCCGATGGCGCCGCCGGGGAACAATGTTGTTTTCGTCTACCACAAACAAACAATGGCCTAGATGTGAAACGCGGAGGATCGAAGAAGATTGAGTCTCATGCAGGAGACACTTGTTCAACAGTGGACAGATACAGGCTAATTATGATATTTTGAGTGTGTTAAACATATATTTTTTTAAATTCGCTTATCACGCCACTTTAAGATGAATCTTGTGTGTGTATATATCTTTCATATATTTTTTAAATTTAAATTACAGGTGGTGGGTTATTTTTCTGCAAGACTACAGCGTGCCCAAGAACAGCGAGGATCACTTGGGGCATCGGAGGTTTTAGCCGTAGTGACTAGAGCAGCTGATCACTGGTCCACAGATAGACTAAGAGTAAGTAATTCATACATATTAGCTGCAATATACGAGGACGGTCCGATAAGTACTTAGCCTCACTGCGGCGCTTTTAATGACAGATTATACTCATTTAATTTAGTTTCAAACCCTAGTTGCCTATATGGCACCCTCTTCCAGACCTCAGAGCACATTCTCTGGGACTGTCAGTTACAAGAGTTAGAAAGAGGAGTCCTTTTCGATGCAGTTCGAGGGAATCGCCTCAGCCCTGTCGGGCATGCAGACTTTGTGGCCACTTAAAATCTCCACGCATTTACGGTTTTCGCTCGTATTTTCGGTGAGAGAATCTATCTTCCATCTCCATCTCTTTACAACCCATGAATGCGATTCTAATCTCTTTCACTGGTTCTTTCTTTTAAGCACTTCCTCATGGTAAGCGACATAAAATTCCACAGATAAAACTTCAGAATTACTATCACCATCTGTCGGTTTTCTCCTGTATGTGTTTACATAATTTTTTTATATATTTACCATAGTTTGTCAAGTTGCCACTTAGGTGCTCAGTGTTATGACTGTCACTACCACCGAGTCACTGTCTGCCTAGACCATCAGGTACAGATCATTCATTGTGTCCCGGGCAGAATACCAAAGTTTATCAGTATAGTTTTTAAAATAAACGCCAATATGCATATCAACAAATTAATTGATCTGTGACCTGCTCCTCATCCATTCACCACACGTTCCGACGACGTTCCCGGCAAGATGTAGTCCCCCTTGATTAAGAGGGGATGTCACGGCATTTGCTGTGTTACAGTTAAAAAACAAACATGAATATATTTTTAATGTTTTTTTTTCTTTGCAGAAGTTTCCGGAACTGAAGTTCAGGTATGTCGAAGAGGAACAACCCGAAGAGTTCTTTACACCGTACGTGTGGTCGTTGGTGTGCGCGCACGGGGCGGTACGATGGGCAGCGGATACCGGTCCACCACTGCTGCTTATGTAAACAACTTGAGGAGGAAACACAAAGGAGCACACTGGCGGCCACTCACTCACATGAGGCAACGTGTATTGTGATTGGTCAAAGTCTATGGGAAATACAATACAAACATTAATAGCGAGTCGTAAATAACAAAAAGTGTACAATTGATCAATCCGCCACACATCGATCATTCAGGAAGTTTTCAATCCAGGAGCACAGGGATGGAGGTAGTCCATAAAAGGGTGATATATAAGACTGCATAGCAGTGAATGCTTACACTGTCAGTCTGTTTAGCAAAAGCTACTCCGAAAAGTGGCAGGTACGAAGTGGAGAGCCCAACCAAACCTGATCTGCACAAGTGCTCTAGCTCTCTGTTTCTCTGCTGGCGAGTATGCAGCGCTAGTGTGGGCGGATCCGCCCATACCAAGAATGTGGGTACTGCTCTGAATGAAACGTGCCGGGTGGTTACGGGGTGCCTAAAACCTACTCCAATATCAACGCTATATCGACTCTCGGGCATCGTCCCACCAAATATACGGCGAGAAGTCACCACTAAGAAGGAGCTCTCCAAAGCAACCCACTACACACTCAATATCAAAATATAACCACACGGCTCAAATCAAGAAGAAGCTTCCTACAGTCGACAATGTATCTGTGCATACCTGCGGCTGAACATGTGGAGAAGCGCAACTGAGGGGAATACTTGGATTGCTTCGAAAGAGGACCTAGACACGACCAGGGCTGGAATATATGAAGGTTCGTTAATAGACTTCAGATCGGAGTATGCAAAGACGAGGACACAAATAAAAACCTGGCAGTTTTACAGCGGACCGACTGAATGTGACTACGGCGCGGAGCAGACCCTGTCACACCTTTTAGAGTGTGCGCTGTGTCCGAGCGGCTGCATCCAGGAGGACCTGATGGCCGGGAGTATCGCCGTCGACTTCGCCCACTTCTGGGCAGACAGGATCTGACCTTGTTGTTTCCGAAACAATTATATATATGTAAACAGCTGCTTCGACTAAGACCTTAAGTTGGATGAAAGAAAATGTGTAAAATACTCTAGAACAATTTTATTTTTAAAAAAACACAGAAATAATGTTTTAAAATTTTACAGCTGCTATTATTAATACTGTATCTATACATTTGCCCATAATTTGCCTCGGATGTTGATATATTCCATGCGAGGGAGGCCCAGTTCAGATGCGAACTCCACGAATTTGTTTGAAGGAGTAATATTCTTGGAGTCGTCTATTTGATGAGTATTGGAACTTTCTTTTGCTTGTCTTTATTACTTTCTTTTTCTTTAGTTTTTTATTTTATGTAAACGCATACAGGAGAATACCGACAGATGGTGATAGTAATTTTGAAGTCTCATCTGTGGAATTCTACGATGCTCACGTCATAGACTACAGCCCGAGATTCACACATGCATATATATGGCCCATAAAACATTAAACAAAAATATAGACTTGAGAGCTAAGTTATGATATTTTTAATGATTAAATTTCTCTCGCCATATATTGAGATTGATGCATTGCACAAGGAAGAGGAATCTTAAATTCTACTCTTTACTAGTATATCCACCAAGTAATTCTTTTTCGTTTATGTAAACACATACAGGAGAATACTGACAGATGGTGATAGTGATGCTGAAGTCTCATCTGTGGAATTCTATGACGCTTATCACGGTGCATATGGCTAAACGCTGCATGTGGAATGTTGATTCGCCAATGTCATAGACCAGTGCTCCGCAACCGGTGTGCCGCGGCACACTGGTGTGCCGTAAGCCGATACAGGTGTGCCGCGATCAAATAAGGCAATATTATAAATTAATAATTTTACAACGGTCCTCAAGCTCACAGCGCATATCGCCTATTTATGTAGACATACAATGAGGTACTTGCTTTATTAAGTTCTAAAAGAAATTAAAATAAGTGAAATTGATCAAATTAATATCTATTTTTGGGTTTTTGCTGTGCCGCGGTATTCAAGGTGAGAACTTTGGTGTGCCGTAGAATCCAAAGAAGTACTTTGGTGTGCCGTAGATGAGAAAAGGTTGCGGAGCTCTGTCATAGACTACAGCCCGGCATTTACGCATCATACTTATTATTACAGGAATTTACTATGAATGGGTGATCTTTACGGTTCATATGGCTAAGCGCTTAGCTATATGCACCATGGTAAGCGTCATAGAATTCCACAGATGAAACTTCAGAATTGTCACCATCTGTCGGTATTCTCCTGTATGTGTTAACATAACAAAAAAGACTAGACTTTACCCGCATCGCTTTACTTACATTTGCCAGTGGGTATGGTTTAGTTGTATAAGCGTTTGCTTACCAAACCGAATTTCACGTATTTGATTTCCGACGGGGATTAAAAAAAAATTTTCATCGTTTTCTAAGTTCTAAGTGAAATTCCAGTCATAACCTATTAATTAAAATTGGTGGTAGAAGAGAGTTCACCCATTCAAAGTGTATTCCTGTAATAAATGGATGATGCGTGAATGTCGGGCTATCATCGAGATCAAGACATATGATTTTTTGGGATCTTTTTGATCCATTGAGAAAAAAATATAAAATAATTATTTTTTCATACATTTTGTATAGATCGGATTTTTAATTTTACTGGTTCCAATAGATGGCGTTGTATTCATTGTAATTTTGCACGCAACGCTATCTCTGATGAAATCGTTTATTTTATTTTATTTTAACTTAATAAAATAAACCTGCGGGTGCAGGTTTATTTAATATAGTATTTTAATAATTTAAAAAAAAGCCACTCACAGCCAACAAACTCGTCTTACACTTGCCAACATCCATACACGGTTAATATATGTCGACCAAGAACTGGCAGCTTCCAAAGTTCCTTCCTTAATGCCACCGGTAAGCTTTGGAATGCTCTTCCAGCGTCTGTGTTTCCTCCTTCCTACAATCTGGATCTCTTCAAGAAACAGATAAATATACACTTGCAATCTCCCCAACCCACACACAAATACGAACACAACACACGTTTCCCGCATGCAGCGTCCAGCCTCCCTGGCTGAGCGTCATAGAGTGCACTGGTCTTGACCGGGTGTGCTCTCCTGCATGCGTTTACATAAAAAAAATAAAAAAATTAGCGAAAATTGGTTAACACGTTTAACGCCTTGTAATGTTTTTAATGCATTCAACTCAGAAGCGCCATATCGGTCACATTCAATGATAAAATTACTTTGAAATGTAAGTACTTGCGTACAGGGACCATTTGTTCGAGGGAAAAAAACGTAGGTCACCGGTGACCTACGTGGCGCCCTTTTCAACAACAGCGTAGGTCACCGGTGACCTACGTGGCGTGAAACGTGTTAACACTACGTTTATTGATTCCGAGGCGGTGTGAAGTTGGCCTGGTCAGCTAGTATATAATAAGTTATGTGTATTGGCTTCCATATGTGGATTATATAATTTTTTTCTTGTTATAAAATGTATGTACAAATTTACATAGTTCTTAAATGTTTATGATAGGCAGTATGTAATATTTTTTATGTATATTTTTATGTATGGTATTTTACAAAATGGATGCTACTTTTGTAAATGACATTTTTTTTATTTTACTCAAAAAAATATATCGTGATCCCTAAGTACGAGGGTTATCCGTAATATAAGATACCAATGGCGCTACAGTCCTGAGAATCGCTTTTATGGTGGATCCCGTGATTCTGTTGTGTACCTTGGTTTCCCCGCTCCAAATCCCTTCCCTAGCGAACCGCCTGTGGAGCTCAGTCTTGGCAGCTGGACGTGGTGGATCTCCCCCTCGCTTCGCCCGCCAGGTGCGAGCTTATGCCGGTATGCCGAGTATGTTGAGGCACTCGTATGTCAAGGTACCACTGTATTTTATTTCTTAAATTATGTAGTTATACATTTAGCTGAGCAAAAAATAAGGGGAAATTTGAATTTAAATTTCGCGGGTGTACCACTTTTAGCTGTTTGCACGGGTATCTCAAACACTTTTGATTATTTCGAGGTATCTATCTCAAACACTAATTAAAATTTAATTTCGCGGCTTCGAATTAGTCTTTTTATTTTTACGTTGGCACTACTTTCACCGACGAAAAAAACGCTTTTAGCTGCTTACGATCGGACGGGTATCTCAAACAATAATGAATAGTCAATTTGGCGGTTTCGTTTTTTTTATGTTGGCACAACTGTCACTGACGAAAACAAAACACTTTTAGTTGCTTACAAACGAACGGGTATCTCAAACACTAATGAACATTTTGTTGTTTAAGTACAGATGTCAGTGGCAGTAGTGCCAACATAAAAATAAAAATATTTTTTCGAATCGCTTAGCCGGGAAATTGAATTTCAAATTTCCCGGTATTTTTTCGTCATAGTAATATATTTTGTATAAATATATGTATAAATTTTAAAAAGCTTGTAAATGCTTGTGTATTAATGATATATCAACACGTAGTAAATAATATTTTTTGTATTTTATAGGAATTGAAGTACGAAGTAATATAAAAATAATTAAATAAATATCGTATTGTGTTTCATTTTACAAACTCATCGTCGTCATCTTCTGTGTTCATCTTCAATAATGATCATCATTATTGAAGATGGTCTCCAACAATCGCTTAAAATAAATGTGAATCAAAACTAAATATTTTCAATTTGTTATTTTTATTTCATTTAAATTAATTTATAATTATAATAAACGTAAAGTAAGAAGTTGTTAAATGTAAAACATGACATTTCATGTCAATTATATTTAAAAAATATATAGGAGTGTTGATCCGCCAACGTCATAGACTACAGCCCGAGATTCACGCCTTCATTCATCCTTTATTATTACAGGAATTTACTATGAATGGGTGGTCTTCGCGGGACGACTTTCGTCTACCACCAATTTTAATTAATAGGCTATGACTGGCATTTTACGGGTGATGGATCAAATTCACACTAACCGGGGTATTTTAGAGCTCATAAATCGATTAAAAGTAGTGAATAAGTGTGTTTTGGTTAGGCTGCGTTAGGTCATGATAGGTTATAAGCAAGTGAGGTTAAGTTATGTTAGGTTAGGTCATTACAAGTTATGGAAAAGCTAGGTTAATTAAGCCATGTTAGGTCATGATAGGTTATGAATAATTGAGGTTAAGTTAGGTTAGGTAAGGTCATGATTAGTTATGGATAAGAGAGGTAAGTTTAGGTCATGATATGTTATAGATAATAAAGGTAAGGTTAGGTCATGATTGATTATGGATAAGTGAGGTTTGGCTAACTTATAGATAAGCAAGGTTAGGTCAGGTTAGGTTATGGATAAGTGAGGTAAGGTTAGGTCATGATATGTTATAGATAATAAAGGTAAGGTTAGGTCATGATTGGTTATGGATAAGTGAGGTTTGGCTAACTTATAGATAAGCGAGGTTAGGTTAGGTCAGGTTAGCTTATGGATAAGTGTGGTAAGGTAAGGTTAGGTCATGATATGTTACAGATAATTAAGGATAGGTTAGGTCATGATAGGTTATGGATAACTGAGGTTTGGCTAACTTATAGATAAAGGAGATTAGGTTAGGTCAGGTTAAGTGATGGATAAGTGAGTTTAAGTTAGGCCACAGTTATGATAGGTTATATATGTGTGGTTTGGTTAACTTATAGATAAGTGAGGTTAGGTTACATTGACGCATTTCAGTCAAACACAATTAGAGCTTGGTCTTCTTCAACTATTTCTTGATCTTCCATTTTACTTTCTTGATGTTCCTCTTGAGTCCATTGATTGATAAGCTGCTGGACGGCTATCTGCAGACTTTTGTTTGGTGTAAGAACACTGTTGAGCAAAGGTTGACCAGTCATCGGGGATACCAGCTTACCTATGGAACATAAAACATAACATCTTAACATCCTCCTCTCATTCAAAAAGGCGTTATTCAGTCGCGTGAGGGCACGATAAGGAGCAGGTCAGCAAGCAAAGATTTTTTCAGAAGCACATTGATATATATTTACGATAAAACTTTACAAATTTAGGGCTCGACCTAGTCACAGCATTAGGCCGAGCCACAATACAACACGGTCTCGCTGACGGGCGGGAGTCGACTGCCGCGCTCGTGATGGCTCTCGCCCAGCGTCACAAGCGGTGATCTATATAATAGTCCCAAATGCCAATATGGCGGACACATTCATAATTATTATTGACATCAGCATAATATAGCCCTTGCTGACTGGTACCGAAAACCTCGATATACAATCATTCGTCTCTTATTTCTATTCACTTGTCGTACATGTGTGTGTCACCGTATTGGCATTTTGGACAAGTCCTGTCACGGGTGTGACGTTAGTTCGCCACTTGCGGCGCTGGGTGTGACCGACCACGGCGCCGCACGGCAGTGAGTGTGTGCTGACGGCGGCAGAAGGTCTTATTATGGCCGGCTTGGCATGTTATTCCGCTTGGGCTGGAAGTTTGTAAAGTTATCGAAATAAATATGTCAATGTGCTTCAGAAAAAGTCTTTGTGTTGTTAATCTGCTCCTCATCCTGCCGTCACGCGACTGAATAACTACCTTTTTAGAGAGGAGGATATTATTATATAGTATTTAATACTAATACAAGACATTTGCGGTAGTCCTAGCACGGTCTTTGGCAAGCGTTCTTTCAGTTTCGCGGCACCAACAGCCTGGAACTCGCTGCTGGTATAAGAGAGCTGAACTCGGAGGCATTATTTAGAGGCATTTTTTACGTATTTAGGTACTTTATTCGTAGTATCATTCCGGTGGATTGGTTTGCAGCAACAAAATCGTGCATCTCGATCTCCACTCTTTTCAATCTTCAGCAACCATCTTTAGCTCAGCATAAGAGCTGCAACTCATATCCTCAAACACTTGCTGCAAATACTCCCGTCTAGTACGCCCTCTGAAGTTTCTCCCCTCAACCACCCCTTCCACAGTGCCGTGAAGAAGACCATCGTGGGGCATGATGTGACCGATCGTCTCTCTAAGATGGTTCTTACTATGTGCCTATCTTCCTTGATTATGCTGAGAACCTCATTGTTCGTGACGTGGTATCTCCAAGAAATTCCGAGAATTCTTCTTTATGACCACATCTCATCAATAATGCAATCTGTGTACTGTAATCAACCACCCAACCTTGATATTGAGCATGCATCTAAGCAACCATCAAGTGGGGCCTCGTACGTAGATATTTCTAGTGTCGACGAGAGTGATGTTTCTTATTTCATAAAAAGATTAAGAAACACGCGTTCTGTAGGTCCAGATAATGTTCCTACATTTATTCTAAAGGGTTGTGTCGATTTCCTCAAAATACCCCTTTGTCATATATTTAATCTCTCATTAAAATCAGGTATATTTCCAAGCCAATGGAAGATATCCAAGGTGATTCCTGTTTACAAGAGTGGCATAAAGTCATCAGTTGAAAACTATAGACCTGTGGCGGTACTGTCGGCCCCGGCTAAGGTTTTTGAAATGATGATTCATAAAGTCATTGCTTCGGGAACTGAATCAATTTTGATTGATCAACAGCATGGTTTTAGGCCGGGTCGCTCGGTTGACACGAATCTTATGGTGTTTACTAGCTGTGTGTCGAGAGCTTTAGATAATGGAGCACAAGTTGACTGTTCCTATAATGACTTTTCAAAAGCATTTGATAAGGTAGACCATGACATTCGGCTTAAGAAATTAAGTGGATTGGGTTTTTCTCATGGTCTTTTAACTTTGCTTGGGAGTTATTTTAGAGGCAGACAACAGTTTGTTACTTATGGCATTTATCGATCATACAGTTTTTATACAAATTCGGGAGTCCCGCAAGGATCCAACCTGGGACCACTGCTGTTTTCATTGTTCATTAATGATATAGCTGATGTCATTAATCATGCTATGTTTTTGTTATTTGCTGATGACTTGAAACTATTCATGAACATAATTACCTTGGATGATTGTATGCTTCTGCAGTCGGATATAAATAATATATTCGACTGGGGTAAGCGTAATAAACTTAAGTTTAATATAGCTAAGTGCAACGTTCTGTCCTATACTCGAAATTTGAAAACTGTGTATCTTAGGTACTCTATGAACAACATAGGAATATCACGAGTATCCTCCATCAGAGACCTTGGTATAGAGTTTGAGAGCAGACTGACGTTCCATGCGCACATTGAAGCTGTGTGTGGTAAGGCAATTAAGATGCTGGGTTTTGTATTACGAAATGGCAGGGTTTTCTCGAGCACACACGTAATGGTAGTGTTGTTTAACTCATTGGTCCGTAGCATACTCGAGAGCGGATCTATCATTTGGGCACCCCATGAGTTGAAATATAGCCTCATGTTGGAGAGGGTACAGAAGAAATTTCTGAGATCTCTCTACATGAGGGTATATGGATACTATCCGTGGCTGTATCCAACTAACTTCATACAGGGTATGTTGGGGTACATTGAGTTGAGGACAAGAAGGGATATGTGCTTAGGTATGCATTTCTTCCGACTGTTGCGTGGCGTGTTCGGGAATCCTGAAATTTTGATGAATATCGGTTTGTGTGTCCCCGATAGATATCTGAGAATAAGGAAGCATAGATTGTTCGCTCTCCCTAAGAGTAACACTAACCTGCCAGAGACTATGCCTCTTGGGAGAGGGATCAGACTGTTTAACCAAATCGCCTCGGATGTTGATATATTTCACGTAAGAGAGGCCCAGTTCAGACAAGAACTCCAAGAGTTTCTTTGGAGGGATAATTGGTTGGCTTCGTCTGTCTGATAACCATAGGGACCTTCTGTTGCTTGTCTTTATTGCTTTGTTCATAGTACTTAATCATAAGTACCTAATTTTGTATATATTGTATTTTTTATTTGTATTTTTATTGTACTTCAGAAATGCATTGAGTTAAATAATTTGTAATGTTTCTGAAAGGCAAAATAAACAAAATTGAAATTGAAATTGAAATTGAATCTCAAAGGCCTCTAGTCTTTGCCGACCGCGACGAGTATCGAGTGTGACCGGTCCTGAGGCCTGAAGCAAGCAAGTTCCGCCCTAGACCGAAAGTTTGTGAAGTCGTATATGAAACATATGTGCTACTGAAAAAGTCTGAGTGTTGCACATCTGCTCCTCATCTGTCCACCACGTGTCCTAATAACGATCCCGGCGACGTGAAGTCGTCTTCCCTAACCCTTTCGTTACGGCACAGTGGAATACAAATTATACTGTCAATACGGCGTGAATTTTCAAACCATTTTTTTTGCTTAAAACTAGTATTTGAAGCATAAATGTACTTACCTAACCTATTTTCATATATCACATTGGTTCTTCTATCCTTTAGCTATCAGATGATGCATAAAAAACTATTATATTTGACAAACGTTCATTATGTAACTCCATACATGTGGTGGCATTGACACATGTGGTTTACAGAAAAATCACTGTGTGACGAAAGCTAACGATATTTATTTACATGCTTTACAGATTCCTGTAAAGAATACATGCAGGTGGATAAAGGGAATGACTGCACTTCCAATTTCTACCGTAGATGTCACAATGAGTACTGAAAGTAGCAAAACTATATATCATGTCAACCGATGTCGACGGTCGGTGAATCTTTGACGGCATATGCCGACAACCGATGCGAAAGGGTTAAGTAAGGGGGATGTTAGTATGTACGTATCAATTTGTTAAGAAAATATTTATTTTTACCGTAAAAAAACGTATTTTTTTTTAAATATGGATTACCTCCTAACAAGAACCATTCCTGTATGGCGCGCTTCTCGTACGTGAATCCATCGGCGCAACTGACTGCGTTTTTCAGCAGGGCGTGAGTGAGGGGGCACAGCAGATGATGCGGGGCAGCTTCTGCTCGCCGGTGCGCCACTGAACTGTTCTCCAAGTCCATGAAGTAGTCCTCAGTTAGCGTTATCAGGTTTGGTGATGTTATCGAACATGATGTATGGTCTTCCATCAATGGTTGATACACTGCAGCACCCTAGAATTATATAAATAATCATATATAGTCAAAATAAAGGTCACCCAGCGTGCTATGGGGAGATCCATGCTCGGAGTTTCGCTAAAAGATAGAATCTTAAACCGGGAAATACGCAGAAGAACTCAAGTAGTGGATGCTACCCAACGAGTAGGCACACTCATGTGGCAATGTGACATTGTGTGATGCAATGTGACACAGAAGAGACGAAGGTCGATGGGGAAGAAAAGTATTGGAATGGCGCCCAAGAACTGGCAAACGAAGCATTGGCCGAACCCTACAAGATGGACTGACGATATAAGAAGAATAGCGGGAGTGACCTGGATGCGAAGAGGATGGAGACTCATGCGGGAGGCCTACGTTCAACAGTGGACGGACACAGGCTGATGATGATATAGTGATTAGCCGGCAGTCATAGCTTCGTGGTAAAAGCGTTTGCTTGCCAAACTGAAGGTCGTGGATTCGATCCCCGACGGAGATTAAGCAAATCGATTTGTAAGCTCTATAAGTGCTCTAGCCACTTAGTTATTTCCGCAAAGCTGCTTTCTACGAATATGTAGAGTTAAATTCATTAATTATATAATTAATTGCTAAAGTTAATTATGTTTTTTGGATCAATTATTACCTCAGCTTGAAGATCTGGAAGTTTCCACAAGTAGAGTTGCCCAGAAAGACATCCCGTTGCCAATAGGCCGTCCACGGGACAGAAGGAACAACAAGTCACCAACGAATCGTGGGCAATGACGTGCAAGCAACTTGCTGAGTAGGTGCACCATATCCTGAAAACAGAGATCACTCGAATAACTTACTTATTAACATGATTAACCGTGATGCGATTTTTAGGAAAATGGGTTCAGAATAAGCAGAACCAAAACTGAATATATATGAACTGCAGTTTCTCGGGGATACTAACGCAGGGAGGCATGCACCTTTGAGGTTTTCCCATACAACAGGAGAAACACTTTACTTACCACGGCTTTGTTCTTACTACAGACGACAAGATTGAAGCCGATATAGAGCATAGAATAAACACCGGACGGCTGAAATGGCGTACCCTTTCCGGAATACTGTGTGACAACAAGGTACTAGTTAAAAATCAAAGGGAAGGTGTACAGAACAGCCGTGAGGTCTATGCAGCCGGCATCAGCTCCAGAGGACACCAGGACTTCGTTGCTAACAAACGGAATTACGCTGCTTTTGAGCGCTTCTGCAAGAGTGCAGACGCAAGAAATGACTCTTAACTGATGTCTGCTATCTGCAGAATCCATTTCCCAACCTTACCATTTCCTTATCCATTCCCACGTATTTCGTGGTTAGCAACTGTCCCCACATGGGTCTCCAAAAACAGGACGGGACAGGGAGGGTTCTCACCAAGCGAGTTGAGAGAGCGGATATGAAGAAATGAAAAATGAAGGAATGATCATTTTCTCAACTCGGTGTGCGGAGCAATTGGTCAAAGACCAGCGCTGAGTAATGGAATGAATGCAAAAATGATTCAAATCTCAGCGCCTGCCGTTTATTTTTCTATGATTTATTTTTGAGAGAAATGTCACATAACATGATTTTTGCTGTGAATTTGTATGTGTGGATCAAATATTCAATACATAATAAAACAGTCTACAACGGAACTGGTGATACCTGACTCCACCCTGGGACTGAGCATGTGGAGAAGCGCAACTGAGGGGAATACATGGATTGCCCCGAAAAGGACCTAGATTCTGGACACGACCAGGGGTGGAATATATGGAGGTCCCTTAACAGACTTCGGACCGGAGTATGCAAAACGAGGACACAAATGAAAGCCGGGGGCAGTTTTACAGCGGACCGACTGAATGTGACTGCGGTGCGGAGCAGACCCTGTCACACTTTCTGCAGTGTGTGCTGTGTCCGAGTAGCTGCACCCAGGAAGACCTGATGATGGCCGGGAGTAACGCCATCGACGTCGCGCACTTCTGGACAGACAGGATCTGACACTGTTGTTTCCGACACGATTATATATATATTGAATATATAATCTGTCACACTGTCAAACACTGCGACCACACCTGGCTTGCTTGTCGGTGGAAGTGGTTGCCAGTCTGCCAGCGCCATTGGCAGGGAATCTTGCGCACGTGACAGTGCTGCCATGACCCGTCAGCGACCTCCACTCTGTGCACGACCATTCCCCGTGACCGCCACGCTGTAATCATAAAACATATATTGATACCAATACCTGACGGATACAGGCTGATGATGATATTATTCAATGTATTCAACAAACCTCTTGTAGAATAATCTTCCATATTTTAGCCAAGCAATCGCTGCCACACGTTGCCAGTAGATATACTGTATCACTCTCAGACGATTCCAGTGGAATATTTTTAAACTTCGAGCAAAGTCCATAGCTTGAACACCTGGACATATAAAACACATTGGATAAGATATCTTATATGCAATATATATAATCGTGTCGGAAACATCAGGGTCGGATCCTGTCTGCCCAGAAGTGGGCGACATCGATGGCGTTACTCCCGGCCATCGTCAGGTCTTCCTGGGCCCAGCTGCTCGGACACAGCGCACACTCCAGAAGGTGGGACAGGGTCTGCTCCACGCCGCAGTCACATTCAGTCGGCTCGCTGTAAAACTGCCAGGCTTTCATTTGCGTCCTCGTCTTGCATAACTCCGGTCCGGAGTCTGTTAAGGGACTTCCATATATTCATCCCCTGGTCGTGCCCAGAGGCTAGGTCCTCTTTCGGGAGCAATCCAAGTATTCTCCTCAGTTGCGCTTCTCCACGTGTTCAGCCGCAGGGCGGCCTCAGGTATCACCAGTTCCGTTGTCGACTGTAGGAAGCTTTTTCTTGAATTGAGACGTGTGGTCATTTTTTGATATCAAATCATATGGTGGAGTGTGTCGTCAACATTGAAGGGTTACAACAAGTCGCATCAGAGGATTTCATTTCTCCACAGGAAGGCCTCCCAACTGGAAAAGAACCTTGACTGATGGACCTGGAAATCCCTGAACAAACTAAGAACCGGAGTTGGTAGAACAAAGGACAACCTCGAGCGGTGGGGAATGCTTTGGCAGGGAGAGACACTATTGTGCAACTATGGAGACCTACAGACCGCCTCACACCTATGATCCTGCTCCATGTGCCCAACAAACTGCACATCTCAGGACCTAATGCTGGGCACGACGCACGAGCTATCAGTGTTTCCAGATACTGGGAAAAAATAATTTGACGTCGCTGACACGAAGAAGAAAAACGATCAATTCAACTCCGGTCTTTGGATTTATCCTCAGTGACGGAACCTTGATATTCCGGCATCACCATTTAAGCTGATGCCGTAATTTCGGGACCACGACTCCGGTTCCGAAGCAGTCACCTCTATCTACAAAAATCTTATATGATACAGTCAGGGAAGTGATGATGGCATACTAACCCAGATCGTGAGCACATTCCAGCATGTATATAGGTTCTCTTACATGATGAATGTTTTCTTCTTTAACATCTTTGATGTTGTATATCTTCAGATCTCCATCACAAGACGCGCAAGCAGCAAGAATGCCATCAGCTGAGCATGCGCAGGCTGTTGCTGCATTGTTCTGTTCCGAAAACACACTGAGAACAACATATCCATTATATCTTTGCATCGAGAAATATGGAGACTCATTTTAGAGGGCTACGTTCAGTCTGATCCCTCTCCCAAGAGACTATGCCTCTTGGGAGAGGGATCAGACTGCTAAACCAAATCATCTCAGATGTTGATATATTTCACGTAAGAGAGGCCCAATTCAGACATGAACTCCAAGAGTTTCTTTGGAGGAATAATTCGTTGGTGTCGTCTGTTTGATGAGCATTGGAACATTCTGTAGCTTGTCTTTATTGCATAGTTCTTAGTATAGGGTTCGCCATCTAACGTATTTTTTTCAACTAGTGCTTATTTCGTGAATGGTAACACTTAGCTCATATCTGATTTGACAAATAATTAGTTTTATTCTTCCGCTAAACGAATATGGTTGTGTTTACGCTTGAACAACGCTGGGAAATATTGCGACATTACTTTGAAAATTAGGCCATTTTTCTTCGAAAATGAGCAAGGAGTGGCCGTTACAGTCAATGGCGATCGTTATCGGGCCATTTTTGTTCAGAAAAATTGAAGAGGAGGATATTGGCAACATTTGGTTATGCTAGAAGCTACACTCGATGTTTTGCGCCCCATTTTCAAAAAAAAAAAGTTATTTGGCGGACCCTTTACTTCAGAAATGAAATGAGTTGATAAAATTTGTAATGTTGAATGACCAGGGTTCTAGGCCTCGGGAGCGTTGGGATAAAAAAAAATGTGGTTGAGCAGTTTGATCACTCTCCCAAGAGGCATAGTCTCTAGAAGGTTAGTTGTACTTTTAGGAAGAACAAACAATCTGTGCCTCCTTATGCTTAAATAATTGTCAGGGACAAACAAACCGATTTCCAACAAAACATCAGGATTTCTGAACACGTCACGAATTTCGTCGCGCACTAGCCGAAAGAAATGTATACTCAAGCACACATCTCTTCTAGTTCTCAACTCATTGTATCCGTACATTCTCATGTAAAGAAACCTCAGAAATCTCTTCTGAACCCTCTCCAACATGACTCATATTTAAATCGTGTTTTCAGCTGTTTTTTTATGTAATCGCATGGGAAACGTGTGTTGTGTTCGTGTTTTTGTGTGGGTTGGGGAGTTGATCAAAGATTGTAGGAAGAAGGAAACACAGACGCTGGAAGAGCATTCCATAGCTTACCGGTGGCATTAAGGAAGGAACTTTGGAAACAGCGAGTTCTTGGTGGACATACATTAACCGCGTATAAATGTTCGGCAAGTGTAAGACAAGTTTGTCGGTTGTGGGTGGGTGCAGGAGGAATTAGTTGCTTAAGTTCCGAAGAGCTAACTGGTACCGAAAACCTCGATAAAAAAATCTTTCGTCTTGAATCTTTGTCGCTTGCCATACCTTTATGTATGTGGCCTCATTGGGGCTAGTTTGCCACCGGCAGCGCTGGCGACCGACCACGGGCCGCGGAAGTGCGGAAGGCCGGCAGTTGGTCCCCACCTTTTGGCGAAGTAAGACTCGCGTTGCGGCCGCGTGGGCATGTCATACCGCGTGGTCACAAACTTGTAATATTTTTAACGTAAATATAATCTGTGCTTCTAAAAAAAAGTCTTTGTCTGCTGTCCTGCTCCTCATCCTGCCTCACGCGAGCAAATAACTCCCCTCTTTTTTGAGAGAGGAGGATGTTAATATATAATAATAATAATAGTGGATAGTCACAGGCTGATGACGATTACAACGGTAGTGATAATTGTTATACTTACACCATGGGTACCCTTGATGGAGGTTCAGTACCCCATAAAGCCGATGTCCCGTCGTCGTAGGCAACCAACAATACTCCTGGACCAGAACTCACGCATCTTGCTCCAGCAGTGTTGCTAGTCAAAGAATGCGTTGCCCTTCCACTATTCTGCAATAAAAAAATCATTTGTATTGATATCAGTTTGATATAGCTCTTTTAGACTGATGCCGTAAAGCCTCGAAAAACGATATTTCGTCTCTTATTTTTGTTCGCTCGCCTGGCATGCACATCTAATAATGTTAGTTTAAATTTTATTTAAAATTACACGGCGTTTGAATACGCCATTTTATTTGTTATGACTGTTGCTTTATTTCATGTTGATTCGACTGTTATATTTAATTTGCTTTTTTGCCGCGACTGTCTTGGCGGCGCTGGATGTCAGGGTGTTCCGGTAGTTGTTAATTGACTCGCGCCCGGCCGGCGAAATGCCGTACCGGTCGGGCGTAGAAATCAAGTCTGTAATAAAATAAACGCGAATCGTGATTCAACAAGAAAGCAAGTTCTTTATATTGTTAATCTGCTCCTGCATCCTGCCACTAAGAAATTCAATACCCAACTTAAGGAGAAGGAAATAAGTAGTATAATTTATTGCATAGATCAATACTTGTTACCCTGTTTTAACATGGATCACACTGAGCACTGATTTTACACTTGATGGAATATCGCAGATTCACCTACTATTAGAAAACATATACAGGTTTAAATCCCTTTAGCTTTACTCATCTTCCCCTTCTTTTTTACTATATTTGAAGCATACGAACACCGCGAATTGCCGTTTTACAGTTCTGTAAACTCAGATTGTCTATGCCTTATCCCAGAATACCTATATACCTGAAGGTCCACTTAGAAAATAACATCCCCTTAGCTTACATCGCCGTGATCGTTATTAAGACACGTGGTGGACAGACGAGAAGCAGATAAGCAACACACAAACTTTTTCCGAAACACAAAGAAATAAAAAAATCAAATAAAAAAAAAACATACCGAGTTTGTGTCCCATAGAGCGACAGTCCCATCAAGTGAACCCGTAGCCAAAGACGATTCCCCATGAAAAGCCACACCATTGACTTGGTAACGGTGAACCCCAAGGGGTATCTTATCCACCATGAACCCTTCGGGGTATCTGCGTATGATTTTTACTGCTTTATCGCTGCAAAACCAAAATATACACTTCTTACTTTACTTCCTTACATACTTTTTCAAATATTTTTCATACTTTAAAAAAATGATATATCGTCTCACCAACTTCCCGTAGCAAGGAGATCGCCACTTGGGTTAAAGTCTATGGCGTTGATGGCGGCCATATGCACCGCCATCTGCTGCGACAGGGTCACTCCTTCAACGTCCCTTACTGACTCTTTCTTGGATGTCACAGCGTCTTCATTCACAGCAGAAATACCCTGAAATACAAAACATATATTTATTTATTTAACAGAACCGCAGTTCTAAAGTACATATAATAATATAGAATAAGAAAAATAAAGTATACATAAACATACAATACATACAAAAAACTAAAAACATAAAAGAAGAAGAAGAAGACACGTGTCAAAGATCACAGAGATCTAGGAGAACAATATCATCGACAAAAGAGGAAAAGAATGTAAGAAAAGGATCGAGGTGTGCTGGTAGGCCATTTAGGAGCGCCATTGCCGTTGTACTAAATTGAGTGCTCGAAGCTCCGCAAGTATCAACTGGGATCAAAAACAATGGATGGCTACGAGCACGGGTGTATCTATCTGGAACGTAGAAGTTAAAACATTCAAGAATCCTAGGGTTGTGAATTGCACCGCGAAGAAGAAGGAATGAATGTTTGTGAGCAGCAATTTTCCTCCGGGACTCTAACGAATGGAAAGAAAGCATCCCTAGAAGAAAAAGAGTTGGGTAATGTTCGGAATTGATTGAATTGAATGGATAGTTCTTCTTCGTAGTATCAATCCGGTGGATTGGTTTGCAGCAACAGAATCTTGCATCTCGATCTCCATTCCTCTCGGTCCTCCGCAAACCTTTTCAGCTCAGCATAAGCGCTACAGTTCATGTCCTCGAATACTTGCTGCAAATACTCCCGTCTAAGGCGCCCTCTACAGTTTCTACCCTCAACCATCCCCTCGACAATATCGTGAAGAAGACCATCGTGGCGCATGATGTGGCCGATCCATCGGGCTCGCCTCTCTGAGATGGTTCTTATTAGTTGCCTATCTTCCTTGATTTTTCTGAGAACCTCATTGTTAGTGACGTGGTCTCTCCAGGAAATTCCGAGAATTCTTCTGTACGACCACATCTCAAAGGCCTCTAGTCTTTTTTTATCACTTTCAGATAAGCACCATGTCTCACAGCCGGATATTAAGATGCTCCAAACAAGTGTTTTGGCAAGTTGCTTGCGGAGCCCTAAAGAAATATTCCTTGACTCAAGAATTTTGGCTTTTTTATTGAAAGCTAGCCTTGCTTGATGTATTCGACTGTTGACTTCTCTTTTTGTTCTGCCATCCCAGGTGATCGTACTTCCAAGGTATACAAATTCTTTTGCATCTTTTAGGGTTACTCCTAGCATTGATATGTTAATTTTCTGCTGCTCATTGTGGCTTACTCTCATGACTTTGGTTTTTGTGCTGTTTATCTTCATATTGTAGTTGGAATTAAATATGTTTTCCATGGATGTCAGCGCTTCCGTGAGTTCATCTTCAGTTTCAGCAATCAGAGCAATGTCATCAGCAAACCTTATCATATCAATCTTTTGGCCATGTATTTTAACCCCCTCTCTATGGCCCATTTTTTCCCTGATGTTATTAATTGCATTTTGTATGTATACGTTGAAGAGTACAGGCGACAGAGAGCAATCACCCCTTGGCGTATTTTTGCTTCCTTTGGACATTTCCAAGTGATATTATGGCAGCTTCTTCTTTGTAAAGTGCAAATATGAGTCTTCGTTCCTTGTATTTGACTCCAATTTCTTTCATAACATAGAAGAGCCTCTCCCAATCTACTTTTTCAAATGTTACCGTGCGTATAAAAATAGAGACGTCGGAGAATTTTTTATACCGGTTGGGTAGCCGGGTGGCATAGTCTAGTGGTTAAAGCGTTTGCTTCTCACTCAGATGCCGTCGGTTCGCATCCCGACCAAGCTTGATTTTCTTAAATCGATTTAATAAAATTTTATTCTCTTTACATGCCCCGGTAGGGTCGAGCCACCCCTTATAGATGAAGTAAAAAATGTCGAGGCGTCGGGAGCGTCGGGTTGATCATCAGTGGCAGTCTATGCAAGTTCGCGGGCTTTTGCCCTGGAGGCTCCCGGGAATCATCTATGTTCCCATATGGACCTAAGGGAGCTGACATTATGATACACTTAAGCATTAAATAATCACCTCTAAGTCCCCTTTACCGAAGTGGTATATTGGCATACAGGGTTTCACTAATTGCGAGTCCAAAGTCAAAGAGACTCCATGCAGGCACCAAATCTTCACTTTCTTATCATTGGATCCTGTAAAATAAAATAAAACTTAATATTTTTAATATATAAATATAACGATAATTGATCAAGCTGAGCCAAAGCATTGAAAGATAAAAGGCCGCAATACGACGAAAAGCATGACGAGGTTATTCTTCAACATGACAACGCACGACCCCATGTCGCAAATGTTGTAAAAAACTACCTGGAGAACTTCAAATGGGAAGTTCTACCCCACCCGCTGTATTCACCAGACATTGCCCCCTTCGATTACCATTTGTTCCGGTCGGCAACACATGACCTGGCTGAGCAGCGATTTTCTTATGACGATACCAAAAAATGTGTCGATGACTGGATTGCCTCAAAGAGACTGAAAATTTTCCCAGCGTGGAATCCGCGTGCTGCCTGAAAGATGGGAGAAGGTCGCAGCTGCCGATGGACAGTATTTTGAATGATCTGAGACTGATAGTCTTCTCAAAATAAACTGGTGATTTTTATTTACAAAAACGCGCATTTTCAATGCATACTCCATACAATCTGGATTGTTTCATAATACATATATCGGTAAACTTGACAAACTTTTGGTCCGGGGCGGAGCGTATGCCTTCAGACCCCAGCCGGATCTCAGACCACAACACGCTACTCATTGCGGTCGGCGCACCACTGATTACTGGCCACTTATAGAACTAATCCTGCTTACGGCTTGTCAAATAATTACATAATAATACATTTTGTTACGAATTTTCTTACAAGATGGTGTTTGCTGTGAATTTGTATGTTTTTCATTTATTGAATGGTTATTTTTTACCAGTGCACAGGATGCTCCCGTCTCTGGAGAAACCCACGCAGTTGACATATCTAGCATGAGCGTCCATGGTCAGCATGCAGGTTCCAGTCATGTCCCATAACTTTACAGTCCTGTCGACAGAGGCGCTAGCTAGCAGGTCGCCAGCAGGAGAATATCTAATAACAACAACATAACATTATTACAATTCGCAAAAATTTCACTTTATACATAATCGTGTCGGAAACAACAGGGTAAGATCCTATCTGCCCAGAAGTGGATGACGTCGATGGCGTTTGTCCCGGCTATCATCAGGCCTTCCTTGGTACAGCTGATCAGACGAGGTGCACACTCTGGAAGCTGGGACAGAGTCTCCTCCACGTCGCAATTACATTTAGTCGGTCCGCTGTAAAACTGCCAGGCTTTCATTTGAGTCCTCGTCTTGCATACTCCGGTCAGAAGTCTGTTAAGGGACTTCCATATATTCCACCCTTGGTCGTGTCCGGGGGATAGATCCTCTTTCAGTGCAATCCAAGTATTGCCCTCAGTTTCGCTTCTCCACATGTTCAGCCGCAGGATTGCCTCAGGTATCACCAGTTCCGTCATCTTTTGATACGCAAACATAGGGTGGAGTGTGCCGTGGGTTGCAATGGAGAACTCCTTCTTGGTGGTGACTTCTCGCCGTATGTTTTTTTTTTTTTTTATGTAAACGCATGCAGGAGAGCACAACCGGTCAAGACCAGTGCACTCTATGACGCTCAGCCAGGGAGGCTGGACGCTGCATGCGGGAAACGTGTGTTGTGTTCGTGTTTGTGTGTGGGTTGGGGAGATTGCAAGTGTATATTTATCTGTTTCTTGAAGAGATTCAGATTGTAGGAAGGAGGAAACACAGACGCTGGAAGAGCATTCCATAGCTTACCGGTGGCATTAAGGAAGGAACTTTGGAAGCTGCCAGTTCTTGGTCGACATATATTAACCGTGTATGGATGTTCGGCAAGTGTAAGACGAGTTTGTCGGCTGTGAGTGGGTGCAGGAGGAATTAGTTCTTTAAGTTCCGAAGAGCAGCGACCGTGGTAATAACGGTAGAAAAGACCATGTTTGGTGGGGCGATGCCCGAGAGTTGATATAGCTTTGATATTGGGGTTGGTATTAGGCACCCCGTAACCACCCGGCACGTTTCATTCAGAGCAATATCCACTTTCTTGACTGTTGCCTATATAAAGGGGAAACCACATTGGACTATCAGATCACCGACGTCACTTCGCGACCCGCTGTCGATCAATTCCAGAACAAAGTTTATTTAAATATTAAAAGTCTTGTGTTAACTGAATTAAACCCACTAATCCGTTTATCACTAACTCAAATTTTTACGAGTACATCATAAATTGTATACACACAGAATAAATAACATTTTAAATTGAATTAGGTTCACATACATTGAATATATCACATTTTTAATTGAATTAGCTTCACCTGCATGGACTTTATCATATTTTTAATTGAGTTGGGTTCACCTGTATGGAATATATCGCTTTTTTTTTACCTGACGCATGTGACGGCGCTGGAGTGAGCTTGAGCTATGACGAACTCCTTCTTCACCAGCGGCTCTCCAACAGTCGATGGCGTCGAAGGGTTCCGTCGCAGCGCGCGCCACTGCTTGAGGCTCTGGTCGTTGCCGCACGTTGCCAGGCGGTACCAAGTCAAAGACGAGTCCTCTGCTGCGAGTAATAAGCGAGATAAGTGATGACCATATGATGCATTTGTCCAATTAAATAGAGAAATATATATATATTCGATGTTGAATATTATTGAAATTCGAAATTTGAATTTCGAATTTCGAATTTCGAATTTCGAATTTCGAATTTCGAATTTCACATTACGAATTTCAAATTTTGAATTTTTTGATTTCGAATTTCAAATTTTTTAATTTCAATTTTGAATTTCGAATTTCGAATGTTGAATTTTTTAAATTGAATTTTGAATTTCGAATTTCGAATTTTTGAATACGAATATCCAATTTTTAAAACTGCATCATTCAAATTATATACTATAGATAAAATGTTCTCGGCGGAGCTCGGTATTCAGAGCTGACATAGGATAATGCTAGTATCATGGCAGCTGAAAAACCTTTATATCAATAACCTAATTTCTTGCTTTGAATTTAAATTTCATCCAACAAACACTATTTGACATTTCTCATCGTCGATTTATTGATATGAAAGTGATGGACAAGGAAGATACTTACCATCTTCAGTGAGAACGCTGCAAAAATCGCAACACAAAACACCCAAATCCTGAGCGTCGTCGATGGATATCAGGGGTTCTGTTCCGGAATTCACGCACAAATCTGCAAGGTATAATACAAAATTACACATGCTGAGCCGCCCCTTAGTACAAAATAGTCCACTCGTAGAAAGCATCGCTCTAATCATTAGATAAAAACACAAAAATGCTTCGGATTCAAATCACACCAACCCCCTCCCGGTATTTAACAGCTAAGAAATCGATTATTTTTTTGTCTTCGCCGGGGATCGAGCCCACGACCTTGCAAAGCAAATGCTTTGACCACTGAGCTATACCCGCCGGCTAATGTACGAGTTTTATATACTTACCATTGAAGGCATAGAACTTTAGAAGTCCCTGGTTACAAGAAGTCACAAGTAAGAGACTATCTGGGCTAAAGGCAAAGCTTTGAATACTGTCTTCGTGGTGCTGTATAGTTCTGCAAACAATACAAAAAATATGTTAGATTCAGAAAGTCGATTAGATTTCTGAGCGTTCCGGATAGGTATACCCGTGGTAGTAGTCATCGTTCAGCCTTTAATATTTTTTCACATTCTTTCACTCTCAGACCATTGGCAGGGTTGAGAGTTTCAAATATCTCGGCATAAAGATCACTGAGAACGGTAGCCTGCAGAAGGAGCGAGCTTTTTTTTATGTAAAACAATACAGAAGAATACCGACAGATGGTGATAGTAATTCTAGTCTCAACTGTGGAATTCTATGACGCTGTGTGTGTGTGCTGCATGTGGAGTGTTGATCCGCAAACGTCATATAGACTACAGCCCGAGATTCACGCATCATCCTTATTATTACAGGAAATTACTATGAATGTGGTGGTCTTCACGGGACAACTTTCGTCTACCACCAATTTTAATTAATAGGCTATGACTGGCATTTTACGGGTGAGGGTTCAAATTCACACCAATCGGGGTATTTTTTAGAGTTCAGAATTGATTGAAAATCCTCCGTCGGGGATCGAACCCACGACCTTTGGCTTGTAATTCAAACGCTTTGACCATTGAGCTTTACCCGTTTGCTTCCAGTTAGGGAGTGGACATGGTAAGATGATGATAGCTCACCTTATCAATGTTCTGCTTAGTATGTCCCACACACAGACTATTCCATTATCACCAGCTGATACCAATTTTCGGCTATCGGGAGTAAATCTGAAATAAAATACATCAAAATTCATTAAAATTAATAATCGAACGTATGTATGAAGATGAAGATGCTGAGGGCGGGCTATGAGTTCGAAATGAGCATATTTTAGTTTCATTTCGAATCTCCATCCTCATACCTGAAAAGGTAATAGTAAATTAGATAAGATGGTATGGGCATGTGACATCAGCACGATGAGGACCACATGGTGAAGAAAACCTCAACAAACCCACTTTGAGAAAAATTTTGGTCGACCGCCATACCTGGACTGTATCTGTAAACATTGGGGTTAGAAAACCCTGGGTTTGACCGAGTGCAACTGGGACAGACAGACATGGCGAACGTGCACAAGGAGAGCCGACCCCAGATGATGCGAAATGGCTAGGATAAAGAAGAGAATGAACGTATGTAGGAGAGCATAACCGACTAAAGCCAGTGGACTTATTTGACTCTCAACATTAGTATCTATCCGTCCACTGTTAAACTAAAGCCACCTATCCTGCGCTCACGCGGGTTTGAGAGATGAAGCATTCATTCGTTTGATCTGAACAGGGCATGAATATGTATAGTATGATTACCTGCAAACTCTGACGCCATCCCCATTGACTTGTGTAAACTTGTAGACCTGTGTCCCATTCCTAGCGTTCCACAAAACGCACGTTCCATCAATGCTACTGCTGGCCAACATGGTTCCCTTGAAAATATAAATATATTGACATCAGCATAGTAAAGTCCTTGCTGACTGGTACCGAAAACCTCGATAAACAATATTTCGTCTCTTGTTTTCGTTCGCTCATCGGACACGCATGTGTAGTCATTTTGTAATACCGTTAGGAGGACTAGTTATATAGATCGCCCGGTGCCCAGTCAGTTGTGTGCCGACCGTGACGAGGTCGTATTACGGCCGGCCCGGCATGTTATTCCGTTAGGGCCGGAAGTAAGTAAAGTCTATCATTAAAATATAAGTGCTGCTGGAAAAGTTCTTCTGCTCCTCATCCCGCCACCACGCAATTCAATAACTAACTCAGAGAGGATGATGTCAAAGTAAAAATAATGTATGAAAGTACTTTTAAGCGAGTTTTAATTAATAATCACTCTACCGGTTTCGGTGATATGGCACCATCGTCAGGAGTGACTAAAAACTAAACTTAAATACAGAACAGTTAATTAAGATTACATAGAGAAGTGTAAGGGAAAAAAGAAGTGTTAGATACATCATCCTTATTATAACAGGAATTTACTATGAATATGCGGTCTTCACGGGGCGACTTTTGCCTACCACCAATTTTAATTAATAGACTATGACTGGTATTTTTACGGGTGAGGGTCAAATTCACACCAACCGTGGGTAATTTAGAGCTCAGAAGCCGATTAAAAATATATTTTTTTAATCTCCGTCGGGGATCGAACCCATGACTTTTGGCTTACAAAGCAAACGCTTTGACCATTGAGCTATACATGCCGGCATATAAATATATAATAAATTTAATTATTTTATTTTTACATACCTGTGGTGAAAACGTCACGCATGTTACTCCATATTTATGACCTTTTAATGGGGAATAGTCCAACTCCACATAGCCCAATCCTGGCTGCCATCCCCACAGGATCACAGACTTATCCCTATGGGAAACAAGAAAAATATATCATAGCGGCAGTCAGACGCCTACCGTGCTTGTAAGCGGGTTAAGGTCGAGTCGCTTCCTGATTCTCGATCGTTCTCCTGGCCGTAGTACTTTCTCAAAGCATCATCATTGATCCATGCATCAGTTTTAATCAAGTGTAACAGTGCTTAATGTGATCCATAATTAAATAAGTTATTGATATCAGCTTGATATAGCTCTTTTGGGCTGATGCCGTACAGCCTCGAAAAACGATCGTTTGTCTCTTATTTTTGTTCACTCGCCTGACATGCACATCTAATTATGTTGGTTTTAATTATATAATATTACACGGCGTTTGCATACGACTATTTTATTTGTTATGACAGTTGCTCCGTTTCATGTTGGTGCAACTGTCATCTTTAATTTGTTTTTTGCCGCGATTGTCTTGGCGGCGCTGAATACCAAAGTGTTCCGCGGTTGTTAGTTAACTCTCATACTGGTCGGATAAGAAAAATCAAGTTTTTAAAAACAATAAATTCAAATTGTGCTTCAAAAACAAGTTATTTGTGTAGTTAATCTGCTCCTGCATCCTTCCACGCGGCCACGTGACGAACCCGCAACTTGTCATTCTTTTTAAAGACGGGGGATGTCAATATTTTGTATATTTTGGCCACCTATGGATGAACAATCGACAAAAGGTTAAAAACTTGCCCAGATCCCGTAACGAGGATGCAATCGCATCCAAAATCGCAGCAAGTGACATCACTGAGATGAGATCGGAGGACCTGCAGCTCCCTAACGTCACAGCACATCGCTGAGCTGCAAAAAAGACATAAAGCAATAGATGGCTACGAGCACGGATGTACATATCTGGAACGTATACAACGAAACCCCGATGAAATGTTTTCAAATAATGCGTTTCTCCGCATGGGCCATTCATTTATTTTTTCCCATTCTTCTTCGTAGTATCAATCCGGTGGATTGGTTTGCAGCAACAGAATCTTGCATCTCGACCTCCATTCCTCTCGGTCCTCCGCAACCCTTTTCAGCTCAGCATAAGCGCTTCAATTCATGTCCTCGAATACTTGCTGCAGATACTCCCGTCTAGGGCGCCCTCTACAGTTTCTACCCTCAACCATCCCCTCCACAATATCGCAAAGAAGACCATCGTGGCGCATGATGTGACCGATCGCCTCTCTGAGACGGTTCTTATTAGGTGCCAATCTTCCTTGATTATCCTGAGAACCTCATTGCTTGTGACGTGGTCTTTCCAGGAAATTCCGAGAATTCTTCTGTATGACCACATCTCAAAGGTCTCTAGTCTTTTTTTATAACTTTCAGATAAGCACCATGTCTCACAGCCGTACAATAAGATGCTCCAAATAAATGATTTGGCAAGTTGCTTGCGGAGCCTTATTTTTTTTATTTCCGTCCCGTATCTGATCATCACAAAATGCCACCACTAATTTATGTCAGTTGCCATTGCAAGCGTCGGGCTTACCATTCGGTCTCCTAAAAAATATATTAGAAAATCACTTTGGCTACTGGCTTGTAATCGGTGTTAGATATGTTCCCTTCTATAGTATGAGCCTGTAGTTCAATGATGATTGACAGTAGAAACTGTAGAGGGCGCCATAGACAGAAGTATTCGCAGCAAGTGTTCGAGGACATGAGTAGCAGCTCTTATGCTGAGCTAAAGAGGATTGCATAAGATTTTGAAGAGTGGAGATCGAGATGCAAGATTTTGTTGCTGCAAACCAATCCACCGGATTGATACTACGGAGAAGAAGTAGTTCAATACTTTTTTGAGTTTAATACTAGGCGTCCGTCGGCATGCGTATACAACTGGGATGGGCTGCATTTGAAAAACTAAAGTGCATTTTTAAAGCGAAAATTCCGCAATGTCTTAAAACCAATGCATCCTCCTTGTATTAACTCATGGCGCAGATAAAATAAAGGTTACCCAGCGTGCTATGGAGAGATCCATGAGAGGAGTGTCGCTAAAAGATAGAATCCGAAACAATTAAATATACAGAAGAACTCAAGTAGTGGAGGCTACACAACGAATAGGCACACTCATGTGACATATCTGTCGAAGAGATGATAGTCGATGTGGAAGAAAAGTATTGGAATGGCGCACTTGAAATGGCAAAAGAATCTTTGGGCGAACCCATGAAGATGTACTGACGACATAAGAAGAATATCGGGAGTGGCCTGGATGCGGAAGGCAGAGGATCGAAGAGGATGTAGACTAATGCGGGAGGCTTACGTTCAACAGTGGATGGATACAGGCTGATGATGATGACGATGACTTAGTGTCCGTGTGCTTCACTTAGGAGATGATACTCGTATATAAAGAAAAAGATCTTTCACTGCTGGTAGTAACTTTCTTGAAGACCTGACTAAAGAAACTAAGCAATATTTCAACAATAGTCCGATTATATATTCACATAGGGAATTTAAATATGCTGTATACTTGGTTCATACAAATACTGAAAACTTTCAAAATCAATACAGTGAATCCTCGGTAATACGTTTTTCAAGGGACTCTAAAATAACGTAAATTGCGGTAAACAAAAATAAAAAAAAACATACATAAATTAGGGGTCCGCCAAATAACTTTTTTTTTAAAACAGGGCGCAAAACATCGAGTGTAGCTTCGGCTGTGTGGCACGTAGCGCCGTCCTGTTGAAACCAAATGTTGCCAATATCCTCCTCTTCAATTTTTATGAACAAAAATTCGTTCAACATGGCCGCGCCGCATGGAAGCGCCATTGATGGCGCCTCACGCACACTTTCTGCCACAGCAGCAATATTCTCGGGTGTACGCACTGTTTTTGGCTTTTCACGCTTTGGTTTATCGATGAGGATGCCAGTTTCTTTCACTTTTTTCACAAGATAACGAACATACGGAGCTGACGGTGATTCTCTTCTTCCAAAATCCGTACGCAATTTTCGCACACATTCTGCAACATTACCATGATTTTCAAAGTAATGTCGCAATATTTTCCAGCGTTGTTCAAGCGTATACACAACCATATTCGTTCAGCGGAAGGATAAAACTAATTATCTGTCAAATCAGACATGAGCTAAGTGTTACCATTCACGAAATAAGCACTAGTTGAAAAAAAAAACGTTAGATGGCGGATACTATATATACATATATGACAGACTTCTGTTTTATCAATTGTACTAATTTCGGTATCTATGCCTTGTATATAAATGTTTGCCTTGTATGTCCCATATAAGACGTTAGAATCGCCGTCACGTGGTCGGTGACACCCAGCGCTGCAAGTGGCCATCTATAAAACTAGTCCTCATAACAGCCTGTCAAATGATTACAAAATGACAACACATCGCGAGCGAACAAAAATAAGAGAAGAATGATTGTACATCGAGGTTTTCGGCAGCAGTCTGTCTACAAGTGCTATATCAAGCGGATATCAATGAAATTACGGTCAGAATTTACATTAAATGGGTATAATTCAAATGACATTGTTCATATTATGCACTATTTAGTCAAGCTAACCTATCTTAAGGCAACTAATAAGAACCATCTCAGAGAGGCGAGCCCGATGGATTGGTCACATCATGCGCCACGATGGTCTCCTTCACGATATTGTGGAGGGGATGGTTGAGGGTAGAAACTGTAGAGGGCGCCCTAGACGGGAGTATTTGCAGCAAGTATTCGAGGACATGAATTGTAGCGCTTATGCTGAGCTGAAAAGGGTTGCGGAGGACCGGGAGGAATGTAGATCGAGATGCAAGATTCTGTTGCTGCAAACCAATCCACCGGATTGATACTACGAAGAGAACCTTACCCAATCTAACTAAACCTAACGAAACCTTTAACATGCCGTTAGTATTTTCATTCCGACCAATAATTTAATATTATTGAAACCAAAAGACGATTCAAATTGAACTATTTTGTTACTGTTAAAATATGGATTTCCAAACAGACCGACATTAGCGTGTCGGCATTCCCCTGCGTGTGTATACACAAAAAAATAATTCAACTCACGGTAAGAAGGAGCCGCACATTTTTAGTTTTCATTTCCAAAAAAAAAAAAAAAACACATTTTACGTTTGAAATGTTTTGTTTCGAACACAACCCAGTATATGCGAGTTTTTTGCTTGCATTTATGAAATGTTGCACCGTGTTTCATGACTTATGCACGAGTGCACTGAGTTGTTGGGAAAATGAACTGTAGCGAAGACTGACGAAGAGCTCATTGTCTACTGGCGACACCCAATCATATCCCTAATATATTAATGCCTTTTTTAGCGATCGCGAACTATAAAAGTTTACGTTTTTTTTGTTTTTTTTTTTTATGTCAACACTGGTCTTAACTCGCCTCACCTAACCTAACCTAACCTATTATACCGACCACCCATTCATAGTGAATTCCTGCAACAATAAAGATGATGCGTGAATGACGGGTCTGTGACGTTGGCGGATCAACACGCCATATCGAGCATGGAAAGCGTTATAGAATTCCACATATGAGATTCCAGAATCACTATCACCAACTGGACTGGACTTATCCCGCCTAACACCCGCATCACACCGGAGGACAGTTAACTCTCCTTGATGATGCGCTCATTCAGATTATGATCAGTTAGCAACTGATAAGTCGAGTGGGAGTCTCATCTGAACAATTGTGGCCACTGCACAGAAACTCTAAAAGAAAAAACCATGTGGAAGAGTTTAGAATTGCATTTACGGGTTGTAAAGAGATGGAGATGGAAGATAGATTCTCTCACCGAAAAAACGAGCGAAATTTGTTAATGCGTGGAAATTTTTTTTAGTGGCCACAAAGTGTGCATGCCTCGACAGGGCTGAGGCGATTCCCTCGAACTGCACCGAAAAGGACTCCTCTTACTAACTCTTGTAACTGACAGTCCCAGAGAATGTGCTCTGAAGTCTGGAAGGAGGCGCCACAGGCGAAACTAGGGTTTGAAACTAAATTAAATGAGTATAATCTGTCATTAAAAGCGCCGTGCCCGGTCATTAGTTGGGTAAACCAGTGGTCAGGGCTTATCCATTTAGCAGTTAGTCTGAAGTAAATGTCTGGAAAGAACAGAAAGGTAGTTCTTCCTTATGTCAACACTATGATCTCTTCTTTATCCTCACCATTTCCCATCATCTGGGGTCGGCTCTCCTTGTGAACATTCGCCATGTCTGCCTGTCATGCGATGCTTTCTCGGCAAAGCCCAGATTTTTCATATCCTTGTCTACAGTTGCATTCCAGGTTGCCTGTGGTCTTCCAGGTCTTCTCCTCAGCCTGGGTATGTTGAGGGCTTTCTTCACCATGTGGTCCTCATCTCTCCGTGTCATATGCCCATATCATCTTAGGCGTTTTTTCCTAATCTTTTCAGGTATGGGGGCCACCAGAAATGAATACCGAATATGCTCATTTCGAACTCTGTCCACTCTAGTCACACCGCCCGCCCTCCTCAGCATCTTCATCTCTGCCACATGAATCTTATCCAAGTCACGCTTCAGCGGGGTCCAACACTCCGATCCGTAGAGCATAGCTGGCCTTACAGCAGTTTTGTAGATTTTACCTTTGGTCCTAACTGGAATCTTGCTGTCACACAAAACCCCAGAGAGAGACCTCCATTTCAGCCATCCTGTGTTTATTCTATGCTCCATGTTGGATTCCGTTTTGGTGTCTAAGGATATCATACTCAACAATATGATATCAGCTCGATATAGCCATTGCAGGCTGGTGCCGAAAACCTCGATACACAAACTTTCGTCTCTTATTTTTTGGTTGCTCGTCGGACATGCATGTGTCACCATTTTAGTTGTTTTGACAGATGATAATTCGTCAAAGGGCCGACAGGTGATAGAAGGGCGCTGCGGTGTTTCGTAGCGTTCCTTCTTAACTAAATAACGAGATAAGGTTAGATTTGGCTAAGCTAGGTTATGTAACGTTAGGCTAGGTTAGGTTTACCAAATAATATAAGATATGAACAACATCACCTAACATATAACCATTTAATACAAATTTATACGATAAATAATTTATTCTGACCTCTGTAATACTGACCGACACATTCTGACCAATGTAATATAAATTCTGAGAAAAGTATTTAAAATTATGTCCAAAAATGTGTTAAAATTCTGACTGTAAAACAACATCGTGGCTCTACGGTTCACGTTCGCTATTCTAATGTCCAAGGATCGATATCTACACAGGAATACATGACCTCAAAGTAGAAACGAAAACAGGTGACAATATCACTTGTATAGAGACACTTATGTCGTGACACAAGTATACATCCTATAGTAGCATAAATTATATATAAATATGTATACAGTTGTGGCAGAAACCAATTAAATTTTTAACTAAATAAAAATAACGTACATTTTTAACCCTTTCATTACGCCTCGATTTGAATACAAATTATACTGTCAATTAAAAACTAATATTTGAAGCATAAGTGTACTTATCTGGTCTATTTTCATATATCGCATTGGGTCTTGTATCGTTTAGCTATCAGATGATGCATACAAAAGTATTCTAAGGAAGTAGCAAAACAATATATCACGTCAACCGATGTCAACGGTAGAGGAATAGTATGACGGCTAATGCCTTCAAAATGCACTTTCACATTAAAGTACTCAAACTGCTTAAATAATTAATACTGTTTATTGTAGTTATTGTCGAGTAATGCGTCAACTAGGAGTATATGACATTGGGATCGATAGTCATAAAATATGAACGTAACATCACATTGGAACAACGGTCATAATGTGTTAAATGTTTAAAATATTTTCCGAACATAAAATGGTAAGAAACCAGTAACTTGAGTGTATTTTTTGGCAAATTTACACAAAAATAGTAGATTTTAGATAACAAAAATGCAAAAAAAAATGAAATGGTATCAAATATCATGCAAGTTGCCAATAAAACCAATCGACAAGTGTTTAAAAGGGTTTACGTAAAAAAAAATATAGACAATTGGTTACTATTTTCAAATTTTAGAGTCTTTCAATGTATGGTATCTAACAAAACAATCACTCAAATGCATCCTAGGAAGAACTACTAGATGACGAGAGACTAGTCCCATCACTTGGAGTGTCACATCACTCAAATTATGTCTTTAAACTAAGGCGTTTAACCAATGCATCCTCCCAGTATTGACTTATGGCGCAGAGACGTGGAATCTGACAGCAGGTCTTACACATAAAATAAAGGTCACCCAGCGTGCTATGGAAGAGATCCATGAGAGGAGTGTCGCTGAAAGATAAAATCCGAAACGAGGAAATACGCAGAAGTACTCAAGTAGTGGAGGCTACACAACGAATAGGCACACTCAAGTGGCAATGGATAAATGTTGAAGAGACGACGGTCGATGGGGAAGCAAAGTATTGAAATGGCGCCCAAGAACTGGCAAACGAAGCATTGGCCGATCCCCTACAAGATGGACTGACGACATAAGAAGGATAGCGGGAGTGACCTGGATGCGGTAGGCGGAGGATCGAAGAGGATGTAGACTAATGCGGGAGGCTTACGTTCAACAGTGGACGATTGCAGGCTGATGATGATAATGAATAAATCACTCAAACTATCACTATTTTTATCACTATATACATCAAATATAGTGTCATATTTGAACACACCCAATGCTAGCAAGGACCTTGAGCAACTGGCGGCGCAGAATTATAAATACCTACTGATATCCACCGTCTTTAAAAAATAATGACAAGTCACGAGTTCGTCACGTGGCCGCGTGGAGGAAGGATGCAGGAGCAGATTAACAACACAAAGAACTTGTTTTTCGCATTTATTTCAGATGAAGACTTGATTTTTCGTCCGACCGGTATGACGTTCGCCGGCCGGACGAAAAGTTAACTGACAACTGCCGGAGCACTGCGACCTCAAGCGCAGCCAAGACAATCGCTGCAAAAAAGCAAATTAAAGATGACAGTTGCAACAACATGAAATGTCATCATAAAATAGGCTCAACATACGAATAGGTGTTATCATAAAATTAATTTATTTAAGTGTTTTTATTTTAGATATTTTAATATGCAAAGAAATGATTGTGTATGTGGAAATTAAAATAATAATATTTTATATTATATTTTTACCGCCATCTGTTAAGCAAAACAGTAACTATTTTAGTTGCGGAAAAAAATACTCCATAGATGTCACTGCTCTAATATTAATAATAAAAAATAATTATGAAAAAATACAGCCTCCAATATTATAGGCTGACACCTGCTATTCATGCCGATTATATGGCTGCACTAGCTTTATATTGTAAGATACCGGAATTCGCATTCAAATGAATAAATGCGAACAATATTTCTAAGCTTTTAATTGACTCGGTTCAAAGAAGAGCAATTCGTTTGATAAACAATGGCACTCTTACGTGTAATCTGCAATCAATCGGAACACAGGCGAAAGATTGGTTCACTTAGTCTTTTCTACGATTATTACCACGGTCGTTGCTCTTCGGAACTTAGAGAACTAATTTCTCCTGCACCCACCCACAACCGACAAACCACTGCCTTACACTTGTCAAACATCCATACACGGTTAATGTGTGTCGACAAAGAACTGGCAGTTACTAAAGTTCCTTCCTTAATGCCACCGATAAGCTTTGGAATGTTCTTACAGCGTCTGTGTTTCCTCCTTCCTACAATCTGGATCTCTTCAAGAAACAGAAAAATATACGCTTGCAATCTCCCTAACCCACACACAAACACAACACACGTTTCCCGAATGCAGCGTCCAGCCTACCGGGCTGAGCGTCATAGAGTGCACTGGTCTTAACCGGCTAAAAATAAATTAATACTTTAATATAATATATTATGAAAACGGATAATGAGAATAAATACTTGAAATCAGTTCTTCTTCTTCGTGTCAGCGACGTCAAATTATTTTTTCCTAATATCTGGCAACATCGATAGCTCGTGTATTACCCAGCATTAGGTCCTGAGATGTGTAACTTGTTGGGCACATGGAGCAGCATCTTAGGCGTGAGGCGGTCTGCAGGTCTCCGCAGTCACACAATAGTGGCTCTCCCTGCCAATACATTCCCCATCGCTCGAGGTTGTCCTTTGTTCTACCAACTCCGGTTCTTAATCTGTTCAGGGATTTCTAGGTCCACCAGTCAAGGCTCTTGCCAGTTGGGAGGCATTCCTTTGGAGTAATAAAATCCTCTGACTTGTTGCCAGAGCTGAAGTCTCTCATTTTCAGGGCCGGATGTGAGAGGTTGTGTGGATTTCAGAAAGCCGCTTCGAGACTTCAATCTTGGTGTTGCGGGTATCTGAAATCACTGAAAGTAGATGATAATTAACTTATGGCGCAGAGACGTGAAATCTGACAGCAAGTCTTACCCATAAAATAAAAGTCAACCAGCGTGCTATGGAGAGATCCATGCTCGGAGTGTCGCTAAAAGATAGAATCCGAAACGAGGAAATACGCAGAAGAACTCAAGTAGTGGATGCTACCCAACGAATAGGTATACTCAAGTGGCAATGGGCAGGACATATCTGTCGAAGAGACGACGGTCGATGGGGAAGAAAAGTACCGGAATGGCACCCAAGAACTGGCAAACGGAGCATTGGCCGACCCCCTACAAGATGGACTGACGATATAAGAAGAATAGCGGGAGTGACCTGGATGCGGAAGGCGGAGGATCGAAGAGGATGGAGACTCATGCGGGAGGCCTACGTTCAACAGTGGACGGACACAGGCTGATGGTGATGAGATGATAATTGACCATAGACAATAATTGACCATAGACAATAATTGACCATAGACAATAATTGACCATAGACAATAATTGACCATAGACAATAATTGACCATAAACAATAATTGACCATAGACAATAATTGACCATAGACAATAATTGACCATAGACAATAATTGACCATAGACAATAATTGAGAATAATCAATAATTGACCGTAGACTATATATGAACATAGACAACAACAATAATTATCCATACATATTGATCATGAGCTATTAGTTATTTGTGGAAAACATGGGAAACATTAAAAATTCTCCTAAAAATCTATTATTTATGTAAATACTGAAATGCTAATCACACAAAGTTATATTTATATAAAAAAAAAATGATATTAAAATCACATCACATTGTATGACAAATCAAATTGTGTCTAAAACTTTTTTGTGGTACGCGCGCTACACACAAATATTCAATTGTATAAAAAATAATTTATAAAATTATATTGGGTTGTATTGAACTTTTAACTGTAAGCACAGCTTTACTCTGCAAGTTGGCAATCGTTTGTTGCGAAATGTAAAATATTGCGTCATATATATATTACGTCATCGTCTCGAATATTTTAATAAGAGTGAAGAGTGTGGACTTATGCGTTTCTTTGTGAGTGCAAAAGAGATGTCTATATGAGAGTCTCGGACTCTGTAACGGTAAAGTGAAACGGGTATAGTGATGGCAGTCTGCCCTCGGTTTTCGCGGTGGAACTGCGTATAAGAAAGTATATTTTTTGAATATAATATATATATAATCGTGTCGGAAACAACAGGGTCAGATTCTGTCTGCCCAGAAGTGGGCGACGTCGATGGCGTTACTCCCGGCCATCATCAGCTCTTCCTGGGTGCAGCTGCTCGCACACAGCGCATACTCCAGAAAGTGTGACAGGGTCTGCTCCACGCCGCAGTCACATTCAGTCGGCCCGCTGTAAAACTGCCAGACATTCATTTGTGTCCTCGTCTTGCGTACTCCGGTCCGAATTGTTATTAAGGGACCTCCATATATTCCACCCCTGGTCGTGTCCAGGCGCTAGGTCCTCTTTCGTAGCAATCCAAACATTCCTCTCAGTTGCGCTTCTCCACATGTTCAGCCGCAGGGTGGCCTCAGGTATCACCAGTTCCGTTGTCGACTGTAGGAAGCTTCTTCTTGATTTGAGCCGTGTGGTCATCTTTTGATATCCAAACATAGGGTGGAGTGTGTCGTCTGTTGCTTTGGTAAATTCACTATGAATGGGTGATGTTCGCGGGATGACTTATATCCAGTGCCGGCTCTAGACCCTACGGCACCCTAGGGCATTTTTTTCTGGCGCCCCATATTGTATGTATTTAAATATATATATGCACGAACCAAATTGCCCTCGGCGCCCCTAGCTCATTCAACGCCCTAGGCCACGGACCCACTGCGTCACCCCCTAAAACCGGCACTGATTATATCCACCACAATTTTTAATTAATTTGCTATGACTGGTATTTTACAGGTGGAGCATCAAATTCACACGAACTCCGAGTATTCATAGAGCTTATAAATCGATTGATTATTTTTTTATCTCCGTCGGGGATTGAATCAACAATCTTTGGTTAAGGTAAGCAAACGCTTTTACCACTAAAGCATGCTCACTGGAATACTAAACTTAAAAATAATATATATATATAATAGTGAATCTTATTTTATAAGTGACAACCGCGTATATCAAAGACTAAATGTAATAGCGTAAATCGGATACTACTGTTTGAACGTATTTCTTGCGTTCAAAGAGCGAGACAGAGCTTTCTTTGAATGGAGCTTTGTACCGAATAGAGCGAGACGGTGGAGCGCGTCACTAGAGCGGGATGGCCATATGCGCGGTGGACGGACAGAAAGAGATGGAGCACGGGAAGTTTTACCGTAAGTTAAGGCGGGTCATTGAACCCGAGCTTAGCCCAGAACAAGGAATTCGGAACTGTGCGCCGAAACGTTTTTGTATTAAATTTTATTTTATTTATTTATTTAATACAGAACAGACTTCTCCAAGAAAAAAGTTACATATAATATACAATACATACATACAACATATAATAAGCAGATAAAAATAACATGAAAGAAGAAGAAGACGACACATGTCAATGTCTAAAGATCTAGGAGAACAATACCATCGACAAAAGAGGAAAAAGATGTAAGAAAATTATCGAGGTGTGCTGGTAGGCCATTTATAATTTCCAAATTCATTTTCGACAATTAGTTATTCAATTATTTATACTATGAGCTACAGCCGAGGGCTACTTATTGTAAAATCCATTTCCGAACGTCACCATTTCCTTATCCATTCTCACGTATCTCGTGGTTAGCAACGTGTTACCAAAGAAGGCAATTCTAAATTCGCTGCAGTATACTAACTTCGCAGCCTTAAACTGAGGTATATACGACATCTAACTGATGCACCTAGAATCACGGGAGGGCCTCCTGCCACTCTCAAACAAGTAGCTTTTTGCGTGCGTAAAGTAACGGGTCCCCATCTGGGTCTCCAAAAACAGGACGGGGCAGGGAGGATTTTCACCAAGCCGAGGGCTACCATGTTAAAGGCTGCGGGTTCGGTCCCCGAATGAAATTAAAAAAAAAAACATTTTTAAATAACTTTTTAGGTTTTCACGGCCAGATTTGTTATTGTGGCTTTTGGGTTGAGCAGTGTGTGGCGAACTTCCTTCAACCAATATTTCGCGAGTCATTGATATCTCCATGGCAACTACATACTCAAATTTCTTTCCGGAGAATCGTGGGTATGTTCTAAGAATTGTACCTCCACAAGTGTCATGTCGGACTGTGGTCGTCCTTGCTTGTCTGTACAGGTTTTAGAGTATGTGCTAGAGGTGGAAGCCATGTTGTTTTGAGAATCAAGCCGTCATCCCTGTTGATGTTGTTTGGATATCTTTTGATTTCAATGGCTTCCCTTACAAGGCGTGCATATTTTCCTTGTGTTCGAGCCACGATTTCGGGTTCGAACGAAAACTTATTTATATTTACTTAATTTTATTTTTATTTTTATATATTCATTTTTTGCACGATGATATTTTGAGAATATTTTTTTTTAACATTTAAAAATGTGTAAATCAATAGATTGTCGATAAAAAATAACGCTTGTTTATAAAGAAATAAAAAGTATTAATAAAAAGAAGGCATTCAATTTACAACAAGCGCCATCTATAATGTAAAATGGTTCCGCCACATTTCGTTTCCATACAATTCGTTCAATAACTCATCGTCAATGACGTCTGGTGCACGGGACATTTGGCGCACAGTACAACTGGTGCACTGGATGTCTCGCTAACCTAACCTAACCCAACCTAAGTTATTTCGTTAACGAGATCTATCGATCTCTGGGCTATACTATCAAAGGACAAATCCTTAGGTTAGGTTAGGTTAGATTATCCGTGGCTGTACCCATCTAACTTTATACGGGATATGTTGGGATACAATGAGTTGAGAACTAGAAGAGATGTGTGCTTGAGTATGCATTTCTTTCGGCTAGTGCGCGGCGTGTTCAGAAATACAGATATTTTGTTGGAAATCGGTTTGTTTGTTCCTGACAATTATTTAAGGATAAGGAGGCACAGATTGTTTGTTCTTCTTATAAGTAATACCATCCTGCCAGAGACTATGCCTCTTGGGAGAGTGATTAGACTGTTCAACCATATCGCCTCGAATATTGATATATTCCACTTGAGAGAAGCCCAGTTTCGACATGAGCTCCACGAATTTATTTATCAAAATAATTTCGTGGAGTCTTCTGGTTAGCGGGCTCCGGGACTTTTTAAATGATTGTATTATTATTGTGTTATTTATAAATTGTTATTTATCCTGTAACCTGTTTTAGAAATGAATTAAATATTAAAGTTATTTGTAATATTTCTAAAAGAAAAAAAATTAATTGAAATTTAAATTTGGTTAGATAATTATAAACACCACCGCTCGTGGCGCGAGCGAAAGCCAAGGCCGGGCACGGAGATCGGCAGTCGGTCCCCCACCACGTAGCCCAGCGGTCGGGGAACTGGGGTAAATTACCCCAAATGGGGTAAAAATATGTTTTTTGGGGTAATAAGGAAATTTTTCTAGTTTGCTATTTCATAAAACTTACTATTTTCATGTAACTTTTTTTGTTATTTTCCTTGTAAATTAATTAATTAAATAATGTTTATTTAAATAAACATTGATTGTCTTCTTTTCGAAATAGGGGGAAGGGGTAATATCGATTTACGCAAAAATATTTTGGAGTAATATCGACTTACGCAAAAATATGATGGGGTAATATCGATTTACGCAAAAATATTTTGGGGTAATATCGACTTACGCAAAAATGTTATGGGGTAATATCGATTTACGCAAAAATATTATGGGGTAATATCGATTTACGCAAAAATATTTTGGGGTAATATCGACTTGCGCAAAAATATTTTGGGGTAATGGTTAAAAAAGTTCCCCGACCGGTGCTTTAGCCAAAAAAGGTTGCGTTACTGCCAGCGGTATGTTTCCGCATGGCCGGAAGCTTGTACAGTTTTAAGTAAATATAATCAATATGCTTCTAAAAGAAAGTTTTTGTTTGCTGACCTGCTCCTCACCCTGCCCTCACGCGACGGAATAACACCCCTTTTTTTGAGAGAAAGTAGGATGTTATTATACATAAATTGTTTAACTAAATACTAAATAAAATTTTTAAATAAAAATATTTAATTTTTTTGGCGCACGGTTCCGATGGCTCACTTCGATATCAGGTAAATTTTTGACACATTATATGGGTACTTACAAATATCAACCGTGTATACATGGTTGCACAATACCTGGCTCCGCATCCTGACATTCCAGAATCTCTCAGTATACATATAGACTTAAACTCTAAAACATATAGCATGATCCCTAAGTATTTAACTAGATTATTTTATTTTTTATAATTTTTAATGTTTCCCATATTTTTCACAACAGGAGAATACCGACAGATGGTGATAGTGATGCAGAAATCTCATCTGTGGATTCTATGACGCTTACCATGTTAGATATGGCTAAAGCGCTGCATGTAGAGTTTTGATCCGCTAACATCATAGACTACAGCCCGAGATTTACGCATCATCCTTATTATTACAGGAATTTACTATGAATGGGTGGTCTTCACGGGAAGAATTTCGCCTATCACCAATTTTGATTAATAGAGTATGACTGCCATTCTACGGCTGAGGGATAAAATTCACACCAACCGGGAGTATTTCAGAGCTCAGAAATCGATTAAATATCCTTTTTTTTTCAATCTCCGTAGGGGATCGAACCTACGACCTTTGGCTTGCAAAGCAAACGCTTTGACCATTGATCTATACCTGCCGGCGTGATGCTGACGTATCATGTGTGGATTCTATGACGCTTACCATGGTACAAATGGCTAAGCGCTGCATGTGGAGTGTTGATCCGCCAACGCCATAGACTACAATCCGACATTCACGTATAATCCATTTATTACATGAATTTATTAAAAATGGTGGAGTTCACGGACTTGGATTACTTTTGTCTACCACCATTTTTTATTAATAGGCTATGACTTGCATTTTACACATTCACAGCAACCGGGAGTATTTTCGATCTTAGAAATCGATTAATTTTATTTTTTAATCTTCCACGACCTTCGGTTTGGTAAGCGAACGCTTCAACCACTACGCTATACCCGTCGGTAGAATATGCAACATTGTGGCCACTGCGCAGTAGTTCTAAAGATATATAATCTCTTTCACGGGTTCTTTCTTTTAGCACTTCTGTACAGTGGCCACAATTGTTCAGCTAACTACAGTAACTGATCATAATCTGAACGAGTGCATCATCAAGGAGACGACAACATAACTACTGATACCTGAGGTCACCCAGCGGCTGAACATGTGGAGAAGCGCAACTGAGGGGAATACTTGGATTGCCCCGATAGAGGACTTGGACGGGGGTGGAATAAATGGAGGTCCCTTAACAGACTTCGGACCGGAGTATGCAAGACGAGGACACAAATGAAAGCCTGGCAGTTTTACAGTGGACTGACTGAATGTGACTGCGGCGTGGAGCAGACCCTGTCACACCTTCTGGAGTGTGCGCTGTGTCCGAGCAGCCGCACCAAGGAAGACCTGATGACGGCCGAGAGCAACGCCATCGACGTCGCCCACTTCTGGGCAGACAGGATCTGACGCGCATCTGTAAGCGCAGTTCTCGTGTAATCAAAATTTGGATTGGTCACCGTTTGTTGCTTACAGCGTATCGCCCGTCATCATTGTGCCGTCATTTAGGACCAAATGGTCTCTGAAATATCGGCCTAGCAATCCTATCTTCTTAATAATACTTATAGATGAAATAAAATGCTCTTCAAGTCCGTGGGCTCATTCCTGGAGGTCGTCGAGAAGCATACATTTTTTCAGATTCAGGTCATATTTTAGAGCAATTCGTTTGATAAACAATGACACCCTTACGTCTAATCTACAATCAATGTAACACAGACGTAAGATTGGTTCTCTTAGTCTTTTCTACCGTTATTACCACGGTCGCTGCTCTTCGGAACTTAAAGAACTAATTCCTCCTGCACCCACTCACAGCCGACAAACTCGTCTTGCACTTGCCGAACATCCATACACAGTTATTGTGTGTCGACCAAGAAGTGGCAGTTTTCAAAGTTCCTTCCTTAATGCCACCGGTAAGCTATAGAATGCTCTTCCAGCGTCTGTGTTTCCTCCTTCTTACAATCTGGATCTCTTCAAGAAACAGATAAATATACACTTGCAATCTCCCCAACCCACACACAAACACGAACACAACACACGTTTCCCGCATGCAGCGTCCAGCCTCCCTGGCTGAGTGTCATAGAGTGCACTGGTCTTGACCGGGTGTGCTCTCCTGCATGCGTTTACATAAAAAAATAGCTCAGATGAATTGGGACGAGGTATTTATGATGGCAGCTGATAGAACTGAGTGGCGGTTTTTTATGTTCCAGATATCGATTATAGTCAACTAAAAATATAGCATGATTCCAGGGTATTTACCTAAAAAAATTAAATAAAAAATATATAAATATAAAAATAGTAAAAAAACAATTTTAGATTAAGGTATAGTCATTTATAAAAATATTATTTTAAAGACCGCAATGCTGAGTTGATTATTTGCAGTTTGGCACGTCAACTTAAGCAAAGCCTCATCACACTCGCATAATACACACACCACACGCTGACGTCAAAAGAATATCCCTCCAACACTTGATATTGTGGCTTGTGGGCTTAACCGTGTGTGGCGACTTACTAATTTCCATTAACTTAGTCATCAACATAGGAGTAACCCTAAAAGATGCAAAAGAGTTTGTATACCTTGGAAGTACGATCACCTGGGATGGCAGAACAAAAAGAGAAGTCAACAGTCGCATACATCAAGCAAGGCTAACTTCAATACAAAAGGAAAAATTCTTGAGTCAAAGAATATTACTTTAAGGCTCCGAAAGCAAATTTCCAAAACATTTGTTTGGAGCATCTTGATGTACGGCTGTGAGACACGGTGCTTATCTCAAAGTGATAAAAAAAGACTAGAGGCTTTTGAGATGTGGTCGTACAGAAGAATTCTCGGAATTTCATGGAGAGACCACGTCACGAACAATGAGGCTCTCAGCATAATCAAGGAAGATAGGCACTTAATAAGAACCATCTCAGAGAGGCGAGCCCGATGTATCGGTCACATCATGCGCCACGATGGTCTTCTTCACGATATTGTGGAGGAGATGGTTGAGGGTAAAAACTGTGAAGGGCGCATTTATCTTTATTATTAATATCATTATTATTATATGAAAAGGGTTGCGGAGGACCGAGAGGAATGGAGATCGAGATGCAAGATTCTGTTGCTGCAAACCAATCCACCGGATTGATACTACGAAGAAGAAGTCATCAACCTTGAAGAAGACCCCCGTAATGGAAGTCGAAATATTGGAAATTAGTAATTCGCCACACACGGCTAAACCCAAAAGCCACAATATCAAACAAACGCTCTTCATACTGGAGCTTACGTACATTTTTGTAAGCATTTCTTTATATTGCAGTGTTTTGTGCTAGGAGCGTTTCTCAGGCCTTGAATCGACCGTCCAGAGATCATCTATATGAGAGGTTCCTCCACGCAGCATCTTCACGAAGAGGTCGGCCGAGAGAGGCTCGGAGGAGGCTAGGTGAGGTACAACCTTACGGTACTTGCGCGAGAGAGGGTTACAGTTATACGTTCGGGGTATTCGTATAACGGAACAGCCAGTGGCCGAGCGAGCGCCGTCGACAGCGGACGCGGAGATCGACGATTGCCGGCATTGTGTCAACACGTCTACATAAAAAAATATAAAAAAAAAAACTGAAAAAAATAATAAAAAATAATTAAAAAATAATCATAAAAAGTGGTGCTTTATACTTTATACTGTGTCTTCAAAACAGAATTTAAACAAATAAATTAAAAAAATTAAAAAAAATATATATTATTTATTTTAGTGTTTTGTGTGATTTTAAATAAAAGTGTTTTTTTTTTATTTAAATTATAAATTATTTTTTTGTGATTTTTTTGTGTTGTGCATTTTTTGGATTTTAAATTTTTTATTTTCGGTAATTATGATTTGTTTTTATTTTTATTTTTCGCTTTGATTATTAATTGATTTTTTTATTTTTTAAATTATTTTTTACAGGTACAAGTATGTGGGGTACCATGTTCTTTTTAAAATTAATTATCTTGTCATGTACAAAAAAAGGGCACACTTTTTAAAAGTCTGTTCTTAAATTATTTATTTATTTCAATTTAATAGTATTTTTTCGTAATTCTTTTCAAATTATTATTTATTTTTTAAATATCTAGGTATAAAAACAATTTCCATAAGTGTCTACTTCAAAAATGACCTAAAGGTCTGTATTTATTTTTTTAATTAGCATATATATATTTTTTTATTTGGTTTTTCCTCCTAACAGTGTATAAGTAATAAATAGATGTGCTTGATTCAATTTTCCCCACCCACAACCGACAAACTCGTCTTACACTTGCCGAACATCCATACACGATTAATGTGTGTCGACGAAGAACTGAGATTTTCCAAAGTTCTTTCTTTAATGCAACCGCTAAGCTTTTGAATGCTCTTCCAGCGTCTGTGTTTCCTCCTTCCTACAATTTGGATGTCTTCAAGAAACAGATAAATATACACTTGCAATATCCCCAACCCACACACAAACACGAACGCAACACACGTTTCCCGCATGCAGCGTCCAGCCTCCGTGGCTGAGCGTCATAGAGTGCACTGGTCTTGGACGGATGTGCTCTCCTGCATGCGATTACATAAAAAAAATATAGATATATAGTTTCACTGTACATGTAAATGGAATTGTATTTCGTGGATTTTTTTAATTTGGTTAGGTTAGGTTAGCTTAGGGACACAGCCAGTGCACGAGTTGTCCCGTGCGCCAAATGTCCCGTGCACCAGACGTCCAATCCATTAAAATACACTGTTAATACATTTCCCGACATTAATGTGTTGATACGGGAAAACGATGAATGCGGGTCTCATCTGTGGATTCTATGACGCTTACTTACATATGACTAAACGGTGCATGTGGAGTTTTGATCCGCCAACGTCATATGCTACAGCCTGAAATTCACACATCATCCTTATTATTACAATAATTCACTATATAATAGGTTATGAATGCCATTTTACGGTGAGGGATCAAATTCATAACAAACGGCGGTATTTTAGAGCTCACAAATCGATTAAAAATTTTTTTATTCTCTGTCGAGGATCGAACCCACGACTTTCGACTTGCCAAGTAGACGCTCTAGCCACTGAGCTATGCTCACTGGCTATATGCTCCACCTACTGAGGGAGATTAAGGAATAAGTATTCATGAATACTGTTGCACTTACTTTATATTGAACTTCATGTCAAGGTCAATATCAAGGTTATTTGAAGGAAGTTTAAGAAAGGGGCGTGGTGTAGTGGTAAAAACTCTTCGCTGTCATGCTTGCCTGGAATACAGCGTATCAAGAATCATACTCGGGAGGAATAACCAAGTCTTTCTTTCCATCCATCGAACACTTTGTCATGGAAGAAGACAAACTCCGTGGACTTTCATCTCACGCAAGCGTTTACCGGACACGGAATTTTTAGAGAATTCCTAAAAAGATTTGGCCTCTCTTCTTGCGACGCATGTCCATGTGATCCAGGCATGCAACATACGGTGAGACACTCTCTCATGGAGTGCATCATCCATGAGAACAGGAGACGCATTCTGTGTTGTCGCCTGGGAGTCTCTACCTTTTCTTGGGACGATTTTCCTGAATTGCTGTTTTAGTTCTGACGGTCCATTGCTGTTATACTTCATAAAGGATATCGTCGTGGCTACGCGTGCGGTTAACGAGGCTGACATGGAATAGGCTCCTACGTTCTTCAACTATTTCTGAGACGTATATTATATACCTTGTGTGTAACTTGCAGTAATACGCAACTATATATACTATCGAACTCATATCGACCGGATTGAATCAGTCCAACATCGCTTCTTGTCAAGAGTTGCACGACTGATCGGCCTTGAGAGAGGTAGCTACTCTTATGAAGATATAGAGAGGCGACTTAATGTATATACATTGGAGAGACGTAGAACAGTGACCGACTTGCTGTTTATTTTTAAAATTATGAACTCCATAATCGATGACTCGACATTATTGCAGGAAATTACGTTCAATGTTCCCTCCCGGTTCACTAGAGGCAGTGACCTGCTACATGTAAGGACATCCAAAACCAACTACGGTTTCTATTCTCCTATGTTAAGAATGTGTAGACTGGTTAACTCCTCTAGTGACTTGGACTTTTTCGGAGTGGACCTTCCAGCATTTCGCAGATCCCTCTACTAATGTACTAGATCTGTTTTTTTACTCATTTTCATGTTTTGTCTAAATGTATTGTCTTAGCTATTGTATTGTTCTGTTTTACCATTTCATTTATTGTATTTTCTATTTTAAAACCGTATGTATTGGTCTAGGCCGTTAATAAAATAAAATAAAATATATTTTTTTATACATTTTTTTAAGTGAAAAATAAACTCTCGTGCGTGAAGTATAAGATTCGAATCCACGTATAAAGCTTACTAATTTAAATTTAAGTGTATGTAAATATCATCGCCAGGTTGCATAATTCAGTGGTAAAAGCGTTTGCTTATCATGCAGACGCCATCGGTTCAAAACACGACCAAGCTTGATTTTTTTTTAAATATATTCAATCAAATTAAAGCTCTATACATGTCACTGGTAGAATTGAACCATCCCTTAAGGACAAAATTATGTTGTAAAGTCTCGGAAGCGTCGGGATGCAATATTCTTTAAAAAAAACTTGATTATTGAACACACAAATATATCTCTGGTACTACAGCCGTAGTCTATCCAAGTTCGCAAGATATTATTCGGTATGGTAAGTAAACGCTTTATCACTAAGCCATACCCACTGCCATTTTTTCTATACGTAAACACATACAGTAGAATACCGAAAGATGGTGATAATAATGCTGCCGTCCCATCTGTGGTTTCTCTGACGCTTACCGTGTTACATATGGCTAAGCCCTGCATGTGTAGTGCTGATCCGTCAACGTTATACACTACAGCCCGACATTCACGCATTATCTAATTAATACAGGAATTCACTATGAATGGGTAGTCTTCACGGACGACTCTCGTCTATCACCAATTTTGATTAATAGGCTACGACTTTCATTTCTCTGCAGGCTCCCGGAAATCATCTATGTTGCCGTGTGAACCTCCGAGATACAGGTGTTCTGGGACATAGCATATACAATGCGAACTTATAGAACTGTGAAACGGTAATTTGTGGTGTCCATGTACTCCAACTATGGAGCGAAAATGGTAAAAAAAATATATTTCATCACTATGTCCTCTTGTTAGGTTAACATAACCTAACGTAACCTAACCTAACTTCATAGATTCGTTACAAATTAAAAAAAAAATATGCGTTATAGGACCGACTGTATTGTTACAAAAAAGCCCCTTTTTTCTGCTTCATTTCATAAAGAAATTTCCTGTTTAACCCTTTCGCATCGGTTATCAGGATATGCCGTCAAAGATTCCCCGACCGTTGACATCGGTTGACGTGACATATATTTTTGGTATTTTCAGTACTCATTGTGACATCTACGGTAGGAAATTGTAAGTGCAGTCATTCCCTTTATTAACCTACGTGTATTATTTACATGAATCTGTAAAGCATGTAAATAAATATCGTTAGGTTTCGTCGCAGGAGCGATTTTTCTGTAAACCACATGTGTTAATGCCACCACATGTATGGACTTACATAATGAATGTTTGTTAAATACAATAGTTTTTTATGCATCATCTGATAGCTAAAAGATACAAGAACCAATGTGATAAATAAAAATAGGTCAGATAAGTACATTTATGCTTCTAATACTATCTTCAAGAAAAAAAAATGGTTTGAAAAATTCACGCCGTATTGACAATATGATTTGTATTCCACCGAGCCGTAACGAAAGGGTTAAAATTATTGTTTTCAAGGATTTTTTTGAATCTGAAAAATAATGGAATATTCATTTTTCAAACATGAAATATTTGGCGCCAAAAAATCACATATAACAAACTGTATTCAAATCACTCATTCGTTCAGTTCTTGAATGCGACAGCCACCTTTGAATAGGCGCTCTTAGTTACTTAAAGCATATGGTTATCAAATTTTTCAGACATTTAGTTCTGTAAATCCCTGCCAAGAAACTCGCTTGGTTAAAACCCTCCCTGTACCGTCATAGGTTTTCACGGCCCGATTTGATATTGTGGCTTTTGGGTTGAGCCGTGTGTGGAAAATTTTTTTTAATCGATATTTCGACTGCCGTTGCAGAGGTCATCCTCAGGGCTTGCTTGGTGAAAACCTACCCTGTCCCACCCTGTTTTTGGAGACCCAGATGTGGACCCGTTACTGGACGCACGCACTAGGCTGCTTGTCAGAGAGTGACTGAAGGTAATAGACCTCAGTCTATGGCTGCGAAGTTTGTATACTACAGCGAGTCTCGAATTGCCTTCTCTGGTAACAAATTGCTAGTCACCAATACGTGGGAATGGCTAAGCAAATGAGATTCCGAGACATCCGTGCATCTGAAATTTATCTAGCCTAAACTGCACATAGATTGAACCATTCTTGGTGATATAACGAAATTTCACATTTAAAAAATATATGCAATGATCTTAATCCCTACACACACAACTTCTACACATCATTTACGCACGCAACGTCCAGCTGACTCGGTCAGGCGTCATAGAGTCTCTGGATAACGAAATTCTCAATTATGACTCTCCTGTGTGTGTTAGATTATACATAAACAAAAATCTCAGTATTATCCTGCGTATTGCTTTTTTGGTGATGTTTGTACAGGGAGCGGCAAAAAAAGCTGACGGTTGTAAATTAAAACAACGAAGAAACCGTCAGCTTTTTTCCCTCTCCCTTTATATGTGGCGCCTAATTCGTTGTTTTTTTGATCGCACTAAAGTAAGTTTAGGTTAGATTTTTTTGGGAGGCATTTACGGTGGGATGACCTGGCTTATCACGCTTAGGTCAGGTTATGTCATATTGTCATATTAGGTTAGGTTATTCAACGCTACTCTTCGAATGCTGATTCGAAGAGTGTCTATGAAGATTCTCTCCTACTAAAAAAGGTTAGGTTTAGTTAGATTGTGTTATATTTCATTAAGCTAGGTTAGGTTCCTTTTAATGTGCAAAAATAAATATAGTTGCGCGTGGTACCTTGAAAGTAACACACAAAGTTAGATTATAACACTAACACACAGTTGCAGAAGGTAGCAGCCTATTCTATATCAGCCTCGTTAACCGCGCGCGTAGCCCTAACGATTTTCTTGATGGAGCTTAACAGCAAACGACCGTCAGAACTAATACATTTGAATATATACTATAGCGACATCTATCATACGATGATAACAATGACATAAATACTAGTTCCAACGCGACTCAGCTCAGGCATAGCAATAGCCAAGTTGGCTGAGCGGTATGAACACTTTGGCATTGTTGGTTTCCAAGGTCCGCGGCTCGCATCACGCATACACTACAGAATCACGGGATCCACCATAACAGCGCTTTTCAGGAGTGTAGCGCCATGGGAAACTTATTTACAGATAACCCTCGTACATCTACGATGGACTTGATAAAGAAATTTGCCATTAAATCTTAAGTTATATTCTTCTTCGCAGTATCAATCCGGTGGATTGGTTTGCAGCAACAGAATCTTGCATCTCGATCTCCATTCCTCTCGGTCCTCCGCAACCCTTTTCAGCTCAGCATAAGCGCTACAATTCATGTCCTCGAATACTTGCCGCAAATACTCCCGTCTACAGCGCCCTCTACAGTTTCTACCCTCGACCATCCCCTCCACAATATCGCGAAGAAGACCATCGTGGCGCATGATGTGACCAATCCATCGGGCTCGCCTCTCTGAGACGGTTCTTATTAGTTGCCTATCTTCCTTGATTATTCTGAGAACCTCATTGTTCGTGAGGTGGTCTCTCCAGGAAATTCCGAGAATTCTTCTGTACGACCACATCTCAAAGGCCTCTAGTCTTTTTTTATCACTTTCAGATAAGCACCATGTCTCACAGCCGTACATTATTAAGTTATATTATTTAAGCTTTAATATTTCCTACACAGTAAATAATAAAATATTTAAAAATGATCTATAATAATAAATATTAAGTAATAATTTTATTTTGACTTGTATTTTAAGAATACAGAAAAAATACAAAATTACAAATTTATTCAAGGCACGTATGTTTCCGGTTGGAATAAATATTTTCTTGGTAGGAATAAAAAATAAACATATAAATTTATGTATTTTATTTGCTATTACGCCTTCTAATTTATTAAAAAATAAAAAAGGCCGAAAATACAATGAAAAAATATTGCAATTTAAGAAAAATTAAATAATAAAACATAACTCGACGCTCCTCTGCTTTACACTTTGTATAGTCAACCCTCTTATAACGTTTTAATAAGATCGGATCATTAGCCGGATGCTCCCGAGGCCTGGACTGTTTTGTTCTAAGAGGCGGCCCAAGCTGACGTATATGTTTCATCATTTCCATGTCTCTTAACTGTAGTATCCGAGGCATAGTTTTAGGAGATTTCGTTAATCGGATTTTCTAAGAAGATCGAATTACTAGCCCGATGCTTCCGAGGCATGGACCATTTTGTACTGAAGCTCGCTTTGGAGAGCTCCTTCTCGGTTGTGACTTCTCGCCGCACGTTTGGGTATATTTTTGGTGATTTTATAATCAAATTTTCTAGTAAGATTGTGTGATTAGCCGGACGGTTAATTCAAAGAGGCATTCAATCTAAAATGTACACTAAAGAAGATACCGTTATATAAATATCTATAGAAGCGTACACTATAGGAGGATGACTTTATTAACAACACTAAAATTTTACCAATAACAGTAATCCAACCTTATCCGTAAATCAAGTTTCCCATTGATTTTTCACAGTGTAAAACATGTTTAATGCCATGAATGCGTACATTTTTGGAAAGTTCAGACTTTTACCTATTTTTCTGCATAGTCGCCACTGAGGTCAATGCATTTTGCATGCGGTAGACGAGCTTTTGAATGCCCGAGTCAAAAAAAATCTGCCGCCAAGCCACGCAGATACCTGACAACCGCTTCTTCCAGCTCTTCTCTGTCGCCGAAATGCTTTCCGCCCAGTTGTTTCTTACTTTCGTGTCAGGGAAGAGATGGCAGTCACTTGGGGCTAAGTCCGGGCTGTAAGGTGGGTGTTTTACAATACCTCGTCCAAGTTTTGCGATTTCCACAATCATGTGATTTCTGCATCGCTGTCCACTATTTGACAATTTTCTCCAGTGTGTGTTAACGTAAAAAAGTACTATCTATGTGCTGTTACAGTGTTTTGGTACGCTGCTCAGAGTAACGCCGTCGTTAGTGGTATAGCGCTCCGTTATCTCGTCCCGTTACTTGAGGCACCTGCGGCCGACTAACGGAGGACCGCTGCAAACATGATACGTCACAAACATTTACCGTACGTGCAGCGTGTATACTACACTCATATATATATATCTACGAAGTATAGCTCATGTCTGAACTGGGCTTCTCTCGCATGGAATATATCAGTGCAAAAATAGTATCGTGTTGTTGGAGAGGGTACAAAATAAATTTGTGAAATCTCTACATGAGAGTGTATGGATACTTCTTCTTCGCAGTATCAATCCGGTGGATTGTTGGTTTGCAGCAACAAAATCTTGCATCTCGATGTACACTCTTCTCGATCCTCTGCAACCCTCTTTAGCTCAGCATTTTAGAGGAATTCAATATGAATGGGTGGTCTTCACGGGACGACTTTTATCTACCAACGATTTTGATTAATAGGCTACGACTGGTATTTTACGAAAGAATGATCAAATTCACACCAGCAAGTGTTATTTGAGAGAAATCTAGTTTAAATGTATATTTTTTTAATCTACATCGTTGATCGAACCCACGAACTTAGGCATAGAAATCATACGTTTTAACCACTAAGATATATCCGCCAAAACATGTGGGGGGACACTGAGTTGAAGACAAGAAGGAATGTGGCGTGCTCAGAAATTTAAATATTTTGTTAGAAATCGCTTTATATGTCCTTGCAAATTATCTGAGGATAAGAAGGCACAAATTGTTCGTTCTCCCAAAAAGTAACACTAACCTTCCTGAGACTATACCTCTCAGGAGAGGGATCAGTCTGTTCAATCACATCAAATGTTGATATATTCCACGCAAGGGAGGCCCAGTTCAGGCGCGAACTCCACGACTTTGTTTGGAAGAGTAATTTGTTGGAGTCGTCTTTTTGATGGGCATTGGGACTTTCTGTTGCTTGTCTTTATTACTTTGTTTTTTATTTAGTACTTTATTATAAGTAAATATATTTATATATTGTTTCTTTTTTACGTTTCTGAAAGAAATAAATAAAATTGATACATCAACATTTGATGTTGTTGAACAGTCTGATCGCATAATTCATTCCCAAAATACTTTAGTTTCTGGGCAGTTAGTATTGCTCTAAGGGAGAACGTTTTCTTCATATAACCTTTTAAACGCCCAGTGGTTCCATACGGAGCCGCAAATTTGCGTCGTTCAATGCCCTAGCAGGGCAAATGTTTGTAATGTTTCGTCGCACAATAGATTCTTACTTTAATACCATTATTACAAATTAATGTAATCCGATTGTGAAATGACCCATAAGCACTCTTGTATGGGACCGTAGTGCATTGAACATAGCAAATCTGCGCTCCCGTAAGGAAACCACTGGGCATTTAAAGGATAATGTATACTTGTCAGGGACAAACAAACCGATTTCCAACAAAATATCAGGATTTCTGAACACACCACGTATTTGCCGAAATAAATGCATACCCAAGCACACATTTCTTTTAGTCATTAACTCATTGTTTCCCATTCCCTTCTTCCATCTAATATTCTGTTTAACTTACAGAAAAAAGCGTAACCATACGGTAACAATGATTTCAGAAGAGATAGGCGTATACAACTGGGATTGACAGTATTTGGAAAACTTGAGTACATTTTTAATGCGAAAATTCCGCAATGTCTTAAAAATAAGGCGTTAACCAATGCATCCTTTAACTCATGCCGCACATTTGTGCAATCTAACAGCAGGTCTTGCACATAAAAATAATGGTCACACAACGCTCCATGGAGAGATCCATGAGAGGAGTGTCTCTTAAAGATAGAATCTGAAATTATGATATATGAAAAAAAAAACTTAAGTATTGGAGGCTACAAAAAGAATGGGCACACTCAAGTGGAAAAACTGCTAAAGAGACGACGTTCGATGGGGAAAAAAGTGTCGGAGTTGCGTCCAAAAACTAGCAAACTGAGTGTTTGCTTCACTGTTCATAATAAATAGTTATATTCTGTAGTATTCGACAGAGAAATTACATATGAATGTACATTACTGAATGTACGGTATTATTTTATTAACATATGGTGTATTATTTATTTGCCATCTGCCATAATAACGGAAACAGCATTAATCGAGATGTTTTAAAACGCTATAACTGTTAACTACTTTCCTTATCAATCACTTTAGAACGTTCCCACTCAATAAACGCAGTTTAAAAATCGACAATTTTCTAGGAGTATTATAATTAGTATGAAAATTATTTTGTTTTTTTTCCAAACAGAGGACCTAATTGCATTTTTTTACAGCTAACTTCACACTTAAGCCGCTTGATTATTATATATTTTGACAGCTGATATAGCAAGGCTTGCTAGTGAAAATAATCTATTGATTAAACGCAGTACTTTTTCAATTCTTCTTGTTTGTAGTATCAATCCGGTGGATTGGTTCGCAGCAACAAAATCTTGCATCTCGATCAGCACTCCTCTCGAACCTCTGCAGTCCTCTTCAGCTCACCATAAGAGCTACAACTCATGCCCTTGAACACTTGCTGCAAATACTTTCCGTCTAGTGCGCAGTCTCTGCAGTTTCTTCCCTCAACCATCTCTTCCGCAATGTCGTGAAGAAGACCATCGTGGCGCATGATGTGACAGATGGCCTCTCTGAGATGGTTCTTACTAGGTGCCTATCTTTCTTGATTATGCTATGAACCTCACTGTTGGTGACGTGGTCTCTCCAGAAAATTCCGACAATTCTTCTGTATGACCACATATCAAAGGCCTCTAGTCTTTTTTTATCACTTTCAGATAAGCACCATGTCTCACAGTCGTACATCAAGATGCTCCAAACAAATGTTTTGGCAAGTTGCTTGCAGAGGTTTAAGTTCGTTTTTTTATTGAACGTTAGCCTTGCTTGATGTATGCAACTGTTGACTTCTCTTTTTGTCTGATCGTACTTCCAAGGTATACAAACTCTTTCGCATCTTATAGGGTTACTCCTAGCATTGATATATTAATGTTCTGCTGCTCATTGCGGCTTACTCTCATGACTTTGGTATATGTGCTGTTTATTTTCATATTAAAGTTATAATTAAACATATTTTCCATGGACGTCAGCGCTTCAGTGAGTTCATCTTCAGTTTCAGCAATCAGAGCAATGTCGTCAGCAAACCTTATCATATCAATCTTTTGGCCGTGTATTTTGACCCCCTCTTTATGGCCCATTTTTTCCCTGATGTTATTTATTGCATTTTGTATGTATAAGTTGAAGAGTACAGGCGACAGAGAGCATCCTTGTGTCACCCCTTGACGTATTTTTGCTTCCTTTTGGACATTTCCAAGTGATATTATGGCAGCTTCTTCTTTGTAAAGTTATAATTAAACATATTTTTCATGGATGTCAGCGCTTTAGTGAGTTCATCCTCAGTTTCAGCAATCAGAGCAATGTCGTCAGCAAACGATATCATATCAATCTAAGTTAAATACTCAGGGATAATACCAAATTTTCTTGATTATCATTAAATATTGTTTATTTTTACTGTGTTTTTTTCTGCGGCCGACCAGCACGACTGCACGGTTATAACATGCGTGAATATCGCAAAGGTTGGCTTGACTCTATAACGGTAAAACAACACGCCTTCAATTTACCGTAAAGAGAGGCGCGTCGTCACAGCGCGTCACTGACGCAATAGCAGGGCGGTAACTGTACCCGTGCTCGTAACCATCCAACAACAAATCAAAAAATACACTTTATTAACTGAATATTTCATATCATCAGCCTGTATCCGTCCACTGTTGACCGTAAGCCTCTTGCATAAGTCTCCATCCTCTTCGATCCTCGGCCTTCCGCATCCAGGTCACTCCCGCTTTCTTCTTATGTCGTCAGTCCATCTTGCAGGGGGTCAGCCAATGCTTCGTTTGCCAGTTCTTAAGCGTTACTGCAATACTTTTCTTCCCTATTGACCGTCTTCGACAGATATGTCCTGCCCATTGCCACTTGAGTGTACCTATTCGTTGTGCAGCCTCCACTTCTTGAGTTCTTCTGCGTATTTCTTCGTTTCGGATTCTTTATCTTTTAGCGACACTCCTCTCATGGATCTCTCCATAGCACGCTGGGGTGACCTTTATTTTATATGTAAGACCTGCTGTCAGATTCCACGTCTCTGCGCCATAAGTTACAACAGGGAGGATGCATTGGTTAAAACGTCTTAGTTTTAAGACATTGCGGAATTTTCGCTTTAAAAATGTACTTTAATTTTCCAAATGCTGCCGATCCCAGTTGTATGCGCCTGATGATTTCTTTTTAGTAGTTACTTCGTCCCAGCTGTATTACTTGTCCCAGATAGGTATATATATATATATAGGTATAGTCGTTTACAAATTATATGAACTGAATATTCTCGATGAAATTTCATAATTATTATTATTTGCCTCCGGGTATAACTCAATGGTCAAAGCGTATACTTTGCAAGCCAAAGGTCGAGGGTTCAATCTCCATAAAGAGATTTAAAAAAATAAAATAAACAATTTCTGAGCTCTAAGATACCCCATAATAATGAATTTGATCCCTCACCCGTGAAATGCCAGTCATAGCCTACTAATTAAAATTTGTGGAAGACAAAAGTCGTCCCGTAAAGACCACACATTCATAGTAAATTCCAGTAGTAATAAGGATGATGCGTGAATCTAGGGTTGTTGTCTATGGTGTTGGTGGATCAACACTCCACATGCAGCACTTATCCATATGTAAAATGGGAAGCGTAATAGATCCACAGATGAAACTTCAGAATCGCTATCACCGCCTATCGGTATTCTCCTGTATGTGTTTACATACAAAACTTTAATTATAAATTTGAAATATTTTACTAATTTATTTATTTTTTTCTTTCAGATAAGCCGTCCATGAAAACCAAATAATAAAAAAACATTAAAAATATTTTTAAATAATTAAAAAAAGTAAACTAAAATTAAAATTAAAAAAAAAACGTGATTTTTACTCAAATAAATAACAAAAAAATAATATCAGTGCCTTTCGTAAAATGGATCAATTCAAATAAAATATATATATTTATTTATTTTTAATTTTCAAATAAATAAATAAACAAAAATGTTTATTTTTATATATAGTAATAATAATTTTAAAATATATATATAATACAACACTTTGCATATATTTTTTACATTTCTATGATAAGCTTTCCTAAATGAAATATAAAGCAGTGCTTTTAAAACTGTTTGCGTGGAACCTGAGGTGACTTTGGATTTACTTTGCGCAGTTTGGGGACCGCTGATCATTCAACAAAATGCCGAGCACTATACGAGGTAAGAGCTAAAAATATACATATATTAACATCCTCCTCTCTCTAAAAAGGGAGTTATTCAGTTTCGTGATGGCAGGATGAGGAGCAGGTCAGCAAACAAAGTCTTTCTTTTAGAAGCACATTGATTATATTTACTTTACACGCTTCCGGCCAAGCGGAAACATACTGCTGGCCGTAACGCGGACTTTGTCTCGGTAAAGGGTGGGGAACGACTGGTGTGACGGGCTTACCGGCTGTATTTCTAGAACTAACACACCCGTGAGCGGACCTATCCAAAACGACAACGTGGCGTACATAAATGCATGACAAGCGACCAGGAATAAGAGACGAAAGATTGTTTATCGAAGTTTTCGGTACAAGTTAGCAAGGGCTACATCGTGCTGATGTCAATATATTAATATCCTCCTCTTTTCAATAGTTGTTATTCAGTCGCGTGATGGCAGGATTAGGAGCAGAATAATAACACAAATAACTTGTTTTCGAAGCACATTGACATATTTTTACGATAAACTTTACAAACTTATGGCCAAACCTAGTCGCAGCATTCAGGCCGAGCCACAATACAATATGCTTTCGACAGGCGGCACACGACTGGCACACCACGTGATAATCTCCGTAACTAGTCCAAAATGCCAATATGGCGACACATGCATGTCGACAAGCGAAGAGAAATAAGAGATAAAATATTGTTTATCGAGGTTTTCGGTACCAGTTAGCAAGGTCTACATCGTGCCGATATCAATATATTAGAATGTTTTGTGACATATTTAAAAATAAAACTATTGTTTGTTCCTTATTTCCTATGCGTGTGTGTAGAACTGAAGAGGCTTTCATTGAAGACGAAACCGCTGTATTCCAGCAGGTTCGGTCAACCTCAAAGAACAAAACAATGTCCAGAACTCGGGAGTGAAATTGTGCCTAAATAGTGGAAAAAATAGTGGAATTAGCGAAACAAACCGGTTTAGGTGAGGTAAATGTGGAAGACGTCGAAGAAATAGTTCAAGAAACAGCAGCTGGTCTTTCTAATGATGAGGTCAAGGAACTAACTGAGCACGAAGAAAACAAACATATTGATATTAGTGATTTCGAAGAAGAGCAAAAGAGAACTTTCGATGGCGTTTGTACAAAGGAGTTTGACCACTATGACTGAAATTATGGACGAATTTGTCGAAAATTATAAAGCAAGACGGGGTGTTATAGATGCTTTATCCACTTATCAACAACTTCTAACAGAACGCAAAAGGTAAACGCAAACTACATTAGATGCCTTCTTGACAAAAACGCACAAAAATTGGAACACAGAATAGACTGAATGATCTGACTGACTTAGGATTTTATTTGTTTTTATAAGTAAAGGGTCCGCCATCTAACGTTTTTTTTTTCAACTAGTGCTTATTTCGTGAATGGTAATACTTAGCTGATGTCTGATTTGACAGAGAATTAGTTCTATCCTTCCGCTAAACGAATATTGTTGTTTATACGCTTGAACAACGCTGGGAAATATTGCGACAATACATTGAAAATCAGGCCATTTTTCTTTCAAAATGAGCAAGGCGTGGCCGTTACAGTCAATGGCGATCGTTATCGGGCCATTTTTGTTCACAAAAATTGAAGAGGACGATATTGGCAACATTTGGTTTCAACAGGACGGCGCTACGTGCCACACAGCCGAAGCTACACTCGATGTTTTGCGCCCCATTTTCAAAAAAAAAAAAGTTATTTGGCGGACCCTTTATATTCGTTTAAGAAATAAATGTTTGGTTTTACTTTTATTAAAAAAAACATATCTATTAAATTTAATACCTAACCCCATTATTTCCATGTTAAGATAGCCTCGTTTAGCGTTGTTTCGCATTACGCTCTACTTTGATGGAACGTATCCCCCGCGTTAAGCGGTGCCTTACTGTACTTAGATAAAAACATAGTTTTCCAAATGCAGCCATTTCCAGTTGTATACATGCCTATCAATTATGTCATAATAAATAACGTTGAAAAGATCTCATGTAGTGTTAAGTCATGGTCGTCGATGGGTTAGAGTAGCGGTGGTGTGTTTGAACCGGTAATCCGTTGGATGGTAACCGGTAACGCTAGCGCCGCCCAGTGACCTGCTCACTGGGTGAATATAACGGTACGACTGAGATATGTGAACAAGAAGGAGCTTCGCGGCTGACCGCTGAGCGACCCAAAACAATATTCAGTTATTTGTTCTCTTCTGGAATATGGAAGCTTAGTTTGGAATCCCAATAAATGTAATTACATTATTATGCTCGAAAAAATTCAAAAAAAATCTCTCCAACGTCTCTATTCTTACATTTACGGTAACTATCCATTCATTTCAATCAATTCCGAACATTACCCTACATTTTTTCTTCTAGGGATGCTTTCTTTCCATTCGTTAGAGTCCCGGAGGAAAATTGCTGATCTCAAACATTCATTCCTTCTTCTTCGCGGTGCAATTCACAACCCTGGGATTCTTGAATGTTTTAACATCTACGTTCCGGATAAGTACACCCGTGCTCGTAGCAATCCATTATTTTTTATCGCAGTTGATACTTGTGGAGCTTCGAGCACTCAATTTAGTACAACGGCAATGGCGCTCCTAAATGGCCTACCAGCACACCTCGATCCTTTTCTTACATCCTTTTCCTCTTTTGTCGATGGTATTGTTCTCCTAGATCTCTGTGATCTTTGACACGTGTCACCTTCTTCTTCTTTTATGTTTTTTTTATCTTTCTTATGTATTGTATGTTTATGTATACTCAATGTTTCTTATTATTTGTACCTTGGAACTGCGGTTCAGTGAAATAAATAAAGAAAACGAATTTGTACTGTCTCAATAAACATAATGCTTAGACTCTTATTGCGTATTTAATGGTTGCAATTTTTTCTGTGAACTATATATGTTACGTTAGAGTTGAGCCACCCCTTAAGGACAATATGTCATAAAACCGGGCTTATTATTGAACAACGAAATATTTCTCGGGTACTACAGCTGTATTATAGTGGCTTTTGGGTTTAGCTGTGTGTGGCGAATTACTATTTTTCTTGTAGGAAAAGAGTTTGCCGGCGGGTATAGCTCAGTGGTCAAAGCGTTTGCTCTGGAAGGCAAAGGTCGATGGCTCGATCCCCGACGGAGATAAGACCCCCAGTTGGTGTGAATTTGATCCCTCACCCGTTAAATGCCAGTCATAGCCTATTTATTAAAATTGGTGGTAGACGAATGTCATCCCGTGAAGACCACCCATTCTTAGTAAATTCCTGTAATTGTAAGGACGATGCGTGATTGTCGGGCTGTAGTCTATGACGTTGGCGGATCAACACTCCACATGCAGCGCTTAGCCATATGCACCATCTGTGGAATTCTATTACGCTTACCATGGTGCATATGGCAAACCGCTGCATGTGGAGTATTGATCCGCCAACGTCATAGACAACAGCCCGAGGTTCACGCATCATCTTTAATATCACAGGAATTTACAATGAATGGGTGGTCTTCACGGAACGACTTTCGCCTACCACCGATTTTAATGAATATGCTGTGACTGGCATTTTACGTGTGAGGTATCAAATTCGCACCAACCGGATGTATTTTAGAGCCCAAAAGCCGATTAAAAACCATTTTTTTATTTTCCCTCGGGGGACGAACCCACGAGCTCTGGCTTCCAAAGCAAACGCTTTGACCATTGAGCTATACCCGCCGGCAAAACACAGTAATTCACAATGAATAGATGGTGGTCTTCACGGGACAACATTCGTCTGCAACCAATTTTGATTAATAGGCTACGACTGGCATTTTTACGGGTGAGATCAAATTCACACCAACCGGCGGAAAAAAAAATTCGTAAACTACTTATTAAAGGCTTAACTACGGTGATCTAATGACATCCGCGCTAACGATGTGCTATTTCCACCGGTCTTGTAAATCATTCTAAAAAGCAATTCGAGACTCGATGTAGTATACTAACTTCGCAGCCTTGGACTGAGGTCTATTTGACATTTAACTTATGCACCTAGAATCACGGGAAGTCCATCAGCCACTCTCTAACAAGCAGTTTTTTGCGTGCTTCCAGTAACGGGTCCCCATCTCGGTCTCCAAAAACAGGACGGGACAGGGAGGGTTTTCACCAAACGGGTCTTCTAAATCACGTTTTTTAATTCGCATTTTTGAAAGTGTACAGAGTATGTAGCATGCCATTAGAATTATCGATTAGCGCCGTCACTGTATGGGGTGTTATTCACGGGGGTTAATGACCCATCGATCGCGATCTTTGTCCGACGCTTCCTCCTACTCGCGGGGGTCATTAACCCAGCAAGGTCACGCAGACCTCACCCTTAAAAGAACTATTACATTGCAGAGTCCGGGTCAATGCTCTTTTACACCAGACAACGTGAAAACGTGAATCTCATTCTTCCTTATATACGGTCACTACGTTTAAAAAAAAATAGCATAATACGTAGTATCTACGTAAATAATTGATATTTGGTCGTAATTATGCGGGTATAGTTCAATGGTCAAAGCGTTTGCTTTGCAAGCCAAAGGTCGTCGGTTCGATCTGCGACGGAGATTAAAAAAAAATAGTTGGTGTGAATTTAAACCCTAACCTATAAAATGCCAGTCATTGCATATTGATTAAAATTGGTGGTAGACGAAAGTCGTCCCGTGAAGACCACCCATTCATAGTAAATTCCTGTAATAATAAGGATGATGCGTGAATCTCGGGCTGTAGTCTATGAAGTTGACAAATCAACACTCCACATGCAGCGCTTATCCATATGTAAAAATGGCAAGCGTCATACGATCCACAGGCAATCACGCATCGTCCTTATAATTACAGGAATTTACTATGAATGGGTTGTCTTCACGGGATGACTTTCGTCTACCACCAATTTTGATTAATATGCTGTGACTGTCATTTTACGCGCCAAGAGTGAAATTCGCACCAACCGGGGGTATTTTAGAGCTCAGAAATATACTTTTTTCTTATCTTCGTCGGGGATCGAACCCACGACCTTCACCTGCTGAGCAAACGTTTTAACCACAGAGATATAGCGAACACCAATTTTTATTAATAGGCTATGACTGGCATTTTACGGGCGAGGGATGGAATTCGCACCAACCGGGGTATTTATAGAGCTTAGGAATCGACGGAGACTGTCGGGCACAGTAAAATCTAGCGCCCCAAAGATTATCGCGGCTGAATCAGAAACTAAACTTGACATAAAGTTAAGACTATCATTATTAGATGTGCTTGTCAGGCGAGCGAACAAAAATAAGAGACGAAAGATCGTTTTTCGAGGCTTTTCGGCATCAGCCTGAAATATTAGTTACCTAATAGTAATCAAAGTGATAATGTGCTTGTGAATAAATGTTGACTGATTGAATAATAAAAAATAATAATTTACATACTCTGAATATAAACTACAGAGACATCTATCGTTATACGATGTTAACAATGCTATAAATACAACATCTTTCGCGTGTCCGTTCAGGCGGAGAAATAGTCGAGTGAACTGGGCGGTGTAAAAGAACAGAGCAATGGTTGGTTCCAAGGCTCGCGGTTCGAATCCCGCGTCTGCCGATATGTTTCTTAATTAATTGATGCATATAAAAATTTGATGTATTATTGTATGTGTATATCTAATTACTGATATCATTATATTTTAAAAAGTTTGAAAAATCCTTAGATAATATTTGTAATATGAGGAGAGCAATGACCTAGTAATACGTAACTCTATTGTTAGGGCAATGGTGGGGGTGAATACAACGACCTTGTAAGGTAACTGACCTATTGTTGCGGTACTGTGGAGAGGGGGTAGAATCCATTCATTACAACTGATAGGCTATGACAGATGCGGCGTTTTTAATGACAGATTATACTCATTTAATTTAGTTTCTGCCCCTAGTTGCCCCTGTGGCGCCCCCTTACAGACCTCAGAGCACATTCGCTGGGACTGTCAGTTCCTTTGTTAGAAAGAGGAGTCCTTTTCGATGCAGTTCAAGAGGATTGCCTCGGCCCTATCGGGCATGCAGATTTGTGGCCACTAAAAAAAAATTTTCACGCATTTACAATTTTTGCTCGTATTTTCGGTGAGATAATCTATCTTACATTTCATTACAACCCATGAATGCGATTCTAATCTCTTTCACGGGTTCTTTCTTTAAAGCACTCCTGTGCAGTGGTCACAATTGTTCAGAGGGGACTCCCACTGGACTTATCAGTTGCTAACTGATCATAATCTGAATGAGCGCGTCTTCAAGGAACTTAACTGTCCTCCGGTGTGATGCGGGTGTGAGGCGGGTAAAGTACAGGATATGACAGATAATATAATGGTATATATTCAACAATTAATACATATACATAAATTCACAGCATACACTGTCTTTTGTGGTTTGGCCGCATTTCGTCCCCAGAAAAAACGTTTAACGACTCATCGGTAACGACGTGGGGCTCACTGGATGTCTGGTACACGAGACATTTGATCCCCGGACAACTGGTGCACTGGATGTCTCGCTAACCTAACTTAACGTAAATTATTTCGTTAACGAGACCCATGGATCTTTAGACTGTAGAGTCTAGGATCACTGGAAAAATCCTTATGTTAGGTTAGTTTAGCGGGACAACCGATTCGAGATAAATGCTCTATGTGGCATGCGGACTTTGTGGTTACTAAAAAAAACCACGCATTTAACATTTTCGTTCGTATTTTCGGTGACAGAATCAATCTTCCATTTACTTTTAACCTGCGAATGCGATTCTAATCTCTTTCACGAGTTTCTTTATCTTTAGCACTTCTATGCAGTGGCTACAATTGTTTAAAGGGTACTCTCACTAGATCAGTTGCTAGCGATCAGGAGCAAGAGTGCAGGCGCAAGTAATGACTCCTAACATATCTGCAGAATCCATATCCCAACCTTACCATTTCCTTATCCATTCCCACGTATTTCGTGGTTAGCAACGTGTTACCAAAGAAGGCAATTCGAGACTCGCTGTAGTATACTGAATTCGCAGACTTAGACTGAGGTCTATTTGTCATCTAACTGATGCACCTAGAATCACGGAAAGGCCTTCAGACACTCTCCAACAAGTAGCTTTTTGCGTGCGTCCAGTAACGTGTCCCCATTTGGTTCTCCAAAACAGGACGGGACAGTGAGGGTTTTCACCAAGCGAGTGGATCAGTTGCTAACTGATTATAATCTGAATGAGCGCATCATAAAGGAAATTTTATTATCCTTCAGTGTGATGTGGGAGTACAATTTGTTGTTAATAATAAAAAGTAAAATGCTTTTAAATAACTGTCATATACTTCATAAAGTATCCTAATTATCCATGTCATATGTTTAACATATTACATCGTTATAGTATTCTATACTGTCATATTGTCAGCGAGTTTTTGTCAACAATAATTGACAGTTAAAAATGACAGGCGTATTTTTTATTCGTAAGCACATACAGCAGAATACCGACAGATGGTGAAAGTAATTCTGAAGTCTCATCTGTGGAATTCTACGACGCTTACCATAGTGCATATTGCTAAACGCTGCATGTGAAGTGTTGATCCGCCAACGTTACTACAGCCCTAGATTCACGCACCATCCTTATTATTACATTAATTTACTATGAATGGGTGGTTTTCACGGGGCGATATTCATCTACCACCAATTTTAATTAACAGGCTATGACTGGCGTTTTACGGGTGAGGGATCAAATTCACGCAAACCGGGGGTGTTTTAGAGCTCAGAAATCGTTTTTTTTTTCTTAACTTTGTCGGGGCTTTGCCACTAACTTCACCTGCTAAGCAAACGCTTTAAGCACTGAGTTATACAGACCACCAATTTTGATTAATATGCTATGACTGGCATTTTACGGGCGAGAGATGAAATTCGCTTCAACCGGGTTATTTATAGAGCTTAGAAATCGATTATTTTTTTAATTTCCATCAGCGATTGAACCCAAGATCTTCGGCTATCCAAGCAGTCGTATTAACCACTGAACTATACCCGCCGGCAGATTTAGATAAAGATGATTTTATTACATTTCTAAGATCTATAATTAAATTTGGTGAGAATTTCAACTTTCAACCGTAAAATGCCAGTCATAGTCTATTAATCAAAATTAGTGATAGTTTATGTATAATAATCATCCCGTGAGAACCACCCATTCATAAAGAGTCCTTGTAAAAAATAATTAAAGGAAAAATCTTTTTTTTTTTTAATCTCCTTCGGGGATCGAATCCACGACCTTTGGCTTGCAAAGCAAACGCTGCTTGACCGTTGAGCTATACCCGCCGGCGGTATTTTTTAGAATATAACTCGCGATTTCTTGGTTGAAATGTGTTTTTAGCTGTCGAACAAAGTGTCCGTTTCTTTGTTGGTAAGGTCAATGCCTCTGCTGTACTAACTTACTTCCTGATATCGATTTTTGGGTTCAAATTTGGCAATTGTATTACCTCACGTGTAGTGTGTGACTCATAGTCTCTGTAGGGTAGGTGACCTGCTAAGGTTAAGGACCCTGAAGGGCTGGTTTCAAAAAAAAAAATTTTAAAAATGACAATATAACTGAGTGGCGACAATATGTAGAGAGCAAACTTTTTAAAGCTCCAGATAAACAGCACAAAAACCAAAGTCATGAGTGTAAGCCGCAATGAGCAGCAGAACATTAATATATCAATGCTAGGAGTAACCCTAAAAGATGTAAAAGAGTTTGTATACCTTGGAAGTACGATCACCTGGGATGGCAGAACAAAAAGAGAAGTCAACAGTCGCATACATCAAGCAAGACTAGCTTAAATAAGAAAACGAAAATTCTTGAGTCAAAAAATATTATGTTAAAGCTCCGCTAGCAACTTGCTAAGACATTTGCTTGGAGCATCTTGATGTACGGCTGTGAGACATTGTTCTTATCTGAAAGTAATAAAAAAGATTAGAGGCCTTTGAGATGTGGTCATACAGAAGAATAATTGAAATTTCCTGGAGAGTCGTCACGAACAATGAGGCTCTCAGCCTAATCAAGGAAGATAGGCACCTAGTAAGAACTATCTCAGAGAGGCGATCGGTCACATCATGCGCCACGATGGTCTTCTTCACGACGTTGTGGATGGGACGGTTGAGGGGAGAAACTGCAGAGGGCGCTCTAGAGGGAAGTATTTGCAGCAAGTGTTCTAGGACATGAGTTGACACTCTTATGCTGAGCTGAAAAGGATTGCAGAGGATCGAGAAGAGATGCAAGATCTTGTTGCTGCAAACCAATCCACCGGATTGATACTCCGGTGATTGATATCCACTCCATATTTGAAACATATCGAGGATACACTGAAATTGTCATTTCACTGTTCTGTAAGCTCAGATTGTCTATGCCTTATCCCAAAATACACTTGTGTACCCGAAGATCCACACAGGAAGATTGATGTTGTTCCCGGGAGCCTCCAGGGCAAGAGCTCGCGAACTGTATAGACTGCGGCTGTAATATCAGAGAAATATTTTGGTGATCAACAATCAGCGTTTTTTAGGGAAATCGTAAGATAAGCCCGACGCTCCCATTTGCATATGCTTTATGGGGGTTATACAGGCGCTTTTAAAAATCAAGCTTGACATAATTGAATTATGTGATTTTTATCGTAGTTCCTCTTAACATCCTCCTCTCTCTCAAAAGGTGTTACTCAGTCGCGTGAGGGCACTTTTTCAGAAGCACATTGACATATATTTATGATAAACTTTACAATCTTATGGCCCGGACCTAGTCACAGCAGTAGGCCGAGCCACAATACAATATGCTCTCACCAACGGGCGGGAGGCGACTGATCGCGCTCGTCGGTAGGCGCCACAAGCGGTGGTGTATATAACTAATGCCATTATGGCGGACACATAAATGTATGGCAAGCAAACAGAAATAAGAGACGAAGGATTGTAATTTTCGTACTAGTCAGCAAGGGCTATATCATGCTGATATCACTCTGTTTTATTTTGTATATATATTTTTTTCAAAAATTCGGTCCTGGTTTTGAAATTTGAATACTTGGTAGTTATGGTGCGTGCCGATGTGACCCATGGTGTTGTTTTTAATGGGGGTTAAGGGAGAACAGGTAGGGGGTTCACCACCTTTAAAGAGGTGGAGGGTTGACGACCTAACCTAAGACGGAAGGGAGTAAAAAATAGCTCGCTAAAAAAAGGTCAGCGTACTCTTCTCCTCCTCTACAAGGAAAACAATTTTTCTATATCAATATATACGAGAACATCAGTATTAAGTATAAAGCCGGTCTCGCTTCCAAAAAACTAGGTGTATTATATAGATCACTGAGGTATTTCAACGATAAACAACTTCTTCTATATAAAGGACAAATCCGACCTATCCTTGAATACGGCAGTCACTTATGTGTTGAGACACAAAATACCTTCTAGATTTGATTGACTCAGTTCAAAGAAGAGCAATTCGTTTGATAAACAATGACACTCTTACGTCTAACATGCAATCAATGGAACACAGGCGTAAGATTGGTTCACTTAGTCTTTTCTACCGTTATTACCACGGTCGCTGCTCTTCGGAACTTAAAGAACAATAATAATTCCTCCTGCACCCACCCACAATCGATAAACTCGTCTTACAGTTGCCGAACATCCATACATGGTTAATGTGTGTCGATCAAGAACTGTCAGTTTCCAAAGTTCCTTCCTTAACTCTTGTAAACACATACAGGAGAATACCGACAGATGATGATAGTGATTCTGGTGTCTTATCTGTGAAATTCTATAACGCTTACCGTGTTGTATATGGCTAAACGTTTCATGTGTAAGTGTTGATCCGCCAACGTCATAGACTACAGCCGGAGATTCACGCTTAATCCTTTATTATTATAGGAATTTACTATGAATGGGTGTCGTTTTCACGGGACGACTTTCGTCTACCGCCAATTTTAATTATTATGCTATGACTGGCATTTTACTGGCGATGGATCAAATTCACACCAATTGTATTTTAAAGCTCATAAATCGATTAAAAATCTTTTTTTTTTAATCTCCGTCGGAGATCGAACCCACGACCTTTGGCTTGAAAAGCAAACGCTTTGACCATTGAGCTATACCGCTTTATATAAACTACAGCATCAATTTATAATCGTGGCTCCCGTTCAATCACCGATGTTAAGCATCATTGGACGAGGACCAAAATATGAATAGGTTATCCAGAGACATTGCTTAAAGAAGACGTAATTTATAAAAAAACTTGTCTCGTTCTTTGAAGCGTATAATCACTTCAACCGCTGTCAACGGCCGGGGAATCTTATGACGGCATATGCCGACAACCGATGCGGGTAAAAAATGTTGATAATCAAAACTGCATATTTTGAACAATATTATTACTTACATTTATTACGGTAAAGCCAAAATAATTTTCCAAGCGGTTCGAGTCTAGGCTAATGACCTGCAGTGAACTTTAATACCGACCGTAATTGCCAAAAAAAACTTTCGGCAGAAATCAACAGATGGTATGCCTGTGAAAATTTTTTGAATTTAAAATTCGTGTTCTTTTTTACCTAAAACGGGAAACACCTACTGTTTGAATCAAAAGAATTATTGTTTTGTTATTTAGCATAAAATAATGATATTGAAATTAATGCTTGGCATTTACTGTAATGTAAGACGTAAAAGTACTGTTTGAATATAATACTAATTAATACATTAAGTACTGCTATACTAAATAACTGTTGAAGTACATACACATATAATTAGTATTATATTGCTATGTATTAACGTTTTATATAGAGATACTAATTCATATTATTAAGTAAACTTACGACAATAGCACATCGCAGGCGTTGTTCTCTTTAAATCACCGAAGTTAAGCAATATTGGACGCGGATCAAATTTCAATGGGTTTTCGCATGTTGCATACCGCGTATCGTTTGTTAACTTGAGCCGCTCTTTATAACAAAATGATACAGGACTCAACAGCGTGTAATCTTCAGCTCTCCTTAAAAAAATATTAACAAATCACCAAAAATATGCAGCTGTCGTCCATTTTAGTCTCCGGGTTCCTGCCGTAAAGATATTTGGGAACCAAATAAGTTCCCAGGACAACTTTCAGATGCATTTATGTAGGAAAAATGTATGAGCAATTAAAAATCAAAGAATTTAATGGCGGAGATTTGTGATAATCGTATGTTCCATTTAAGGAACGGATTTGGGGTGCAAAATTATTAACATTTAAATTCTGGTATTTTGCTTTAATTAACATTAAACTAGGGGCTTCTTCTTAGTCCGCTTAGCGGCCTAAGAAAAACAATTCAAACATTTTTTTGATAAATATTTTAATAAAAAAATCCTCCTGCTGCATCCTCTTATACTATGACAGGTGTTACCAGACGACAGAAAACATAAATGATTAAAAAGTATTTTAAATTATTATTTTTACAAAAGCTTATTTAAATTCTAATTATTCGAATATTTTAATATGCATTTGAATTGTAATCAACTCGTCTTATTACGTTTTTCTAAGATCGGTTGATTAGCCCGTTGTTTTCGAAGCCTTTACCATTTTAAAGAAACAGACGTTTTAGGAGGGTTCACTGTAATTAGTAAACTAATACTATAACTCAAAGAATAATACTTAAATCAAATATTTAACATAATTTATTTAATTGAAATCTTAGTAAGAACCATCTCAGAGAGGCGATCGGTCACATCATGCGCCACGACGGTCTTCTTCACGACATTGTGGAAGGGACGGTTGAGGGTAGAAACTGCAAAGGCCGCCCTAGACGGGAATATTTGCAGCAAGTGTTCGAGGACATGAGCTGTAGCTCTTATGCTCAGCTACAGAGGGTATTTTAGAGCTCATAAATATATTAAAATGCATTTTTTTTTAAATCTCCGTCGGGGGTCGAATTCACGACATTTCGGCTTGTAAATCAAACGCTTTGACCATTATATACTGATGGTTAACTACAAGTATTGACTTGTTCAAAATGCTAACATGGCGTCACATACATATACGACAAGCGAACAGAAATAAGAGACAAAATATTGTACATCGAGGTATTCGGTACCAGTCGGCAAGGGCTATATCATGCTGTAATAAAAATAAATTATTTACGTTAATTCTTCATAGATCGCACTATATTTTCTTAAGTATAGTGGCCCTCTGGAAGCAACAAAAAAATAACACTCTGAAAGAACTCACCAAATGTGAAAATGTCAAATTTGGCGCCAAATGTCAGTTTGACATTTGCTGGCGATCAGCTGTTTTCACGACTCCATATTGATTTTCTGGCGTTCTAATTTCGAACATATGCGTAGTACTACTGACACCCTTTTGATATATCTACTAAAGAAAATAATACAACGATCCCTGACTATTTAACTAAATAAGTTACATTGACGAGAATCCTTGCTTATATAAAAGATAAAATACTTGAAATCACTGAAAGTAGATACAAGCTGTGAGTTATTCGGGTCAAACGTAAAAAAACATTAAAAATTGTAATAAATATCAATTATTGAAGTAAATAGTATTGAATAGCTCGACGCTCCTAAGCTATGAATCTTTTTCTCTAAAGAAGCGGCTCAATCCAACCATCGACATGCGGTAAGCAATATGCGGTGACCCATTCAAGTTATGTTCTTCTTATATCACAATATCTCTAACAAGTAACTTTTTGCGTGCGTCCAGTAACGAGTGCCCATCTGAGTCTTCAAAAACAGGACGGGACAGGGAGGGTTTTCACAAAGAGAGATCCAAAGAAGAGTTTCATCATCATCATCATCATCATCGGCCTGCATCCGTCTACTGTTGAACGTAAGCCTCCTGCACGAGTCTCCATCCTCTTCGATTCTCCGCCTCCCGCATCCAGGTCACTCATGCTATTCTCCTTATGTCGTCAGTCCATCTTGCGGGGGGCAGGCCAATGACAACACTTTTCTTCCCCATCGACCGTCGTCTCTTCGACAGATATGTCCTTCCCATTGCCACTTGAGTGTGCCTTTTCGTTGGGTAGTCTCTACTACTTGAGTTCTTCTTCTTATATCAAAATTTCAGATTCTTATCTATTAGCGACACTCCTCTCATGTATCTCTCCATGGCACGCTGGGTGACCTTTATTTTATGTGTAAGACCTGCTGTTAGATTCCACGTCTCTGCGCCACAAGTTAATACTAAATGGCAGCATGCATTCTTTGAACGCCTTAGTTTTAAGACATTGCATTTTTAATTTTTCCAATAATATTATCGAATCAATTTTTCAATACAGTGTGAGAGGGATGGATGTATTATATAGGTAGCCTGCAGGTAGTAGGAAATTACACTGAAAATACTGAAACAGCTAGAAAGGTAAAGAGAGACAGATATAATAGTAAGCGATAAAGAATCTTTGATTTGATACAGGCCGGCATGCAGCAGACGTAAGGATTTTTAAAAGCAATTACTCCCTTTTCAAAAATTTCATATAGTTCAATGTTAAAGGTTTTAAGAGAGAAAAACTGGAAGCTTATGTTCCATGCAATGTCAGTCGCCACAAAATACAATATATATAATCGTGTCGGAAGCAACAGGGTCAGATCCTGTCTGTCCAGAAGTGGACGACGTCGATGGCGTTACTCCCGGCTGTCATCAGGTCTTCCTGGGTGCAGCTACTCGGACACATCGCACACTCCAGAAGGTGGGACAGGATCTGTTCCGCGCCGCAGTCACATTAAATCGGCCCGCTGTAAAACTGCCAGGGTTTCAATTGTGTCCTCGTCTTGCATACTCCGGTCCGAAGTATTTTAAGGGACCTCCATATTTGCCATCCCTGGTCGTGTCCAGGAGCTAGGTCCTCTTTCGGGGCAATCCAAGTACTCCCCTCAGTTGCGCTTCTCCACATGTTCAGCCGCAGGGTGGCCTCAGGTATCACCAGTTCCGTTGTCGACTGTAGGAAACTTCTTCTTGATTTGAGCCATAATAAATTCTAAAAATTCTTTTATTTATATCTGATATTATGGAATTCCACCAAGAAATGTCGATCGAAAAAAACAAATTATATTTATCTGTTGCTTGATAAAGATCCAGATTGTAGGAAGGAGGAAACACAGACGCTGGAAGAGCATTCCATAGCTTACAGAAGGCATTAAGGAAGGAACTTTGGAAACTGCCAATTCTTGGTCAACACACTTTAACCATGTATGAATGTTCGGCAAGAGTAAGAAGAGTTTGTCAGTTGTGGGTGGGTGCAGGCGGAAATAGTTCTTTAAGTTCCGAGGAGCAGCGACCGTGGTTATAACGGTAGAAAAGACTAAGTGAACTAATCTTACGCCTGTGTTCCATTGATTGCAGGTTAGACGTAAGAGTGTCATTGTTTATCAAACGAATTGCTCTTCTTTGAACTGAGTCAATTACGTTTTGTATTTTGTGTCTCAACACATAAGTGACTGCCGTATTCAAGGACAGGTTGGATTTGTCCTTTATATAGGAGAAGAAGTTGTTTATCGTTGAAATACCTCAGTGTAAATCTATATAATACACCTAATTTTTTGGAAGCGAGACCGGCTTTATACTTAATTGACTCGTAATATTTGACATTTTTCGAGATTGATAATCCAAGGATGTTGATGGAGCTTGCTTTTGGAAGAGAACAACCGTTGAAAGATACAGGATCCATAGCAGTCTTCTTGGTAGAGAAAGTACATGATTGGGTTTTGGAAATGTTGAAACTGACGAGGTTGAGGTCGCCCCATCGTGAAACCCTTTCAAGAGACATGTTCATCTTCTCCACCAGAGATTCCTTAGCAGCAGATAGTTCCGAATGTTTCGGAGGTTTATGGAAGATTATACTCTCATGCTGTCGTTGGCATAGCAGTGAATGTTTGCGCATTGAAACAAATCATTCACATGTAGAAGGAAAAGAGTGGGCGACAGCACAGAGCCCTGTGGAACGCCCGAGTTGATTTCATGGCAGGAAGAAGATGAGCCATCTACGACAGTGATGATGCTTCGATCATTGAAGAAGTTTTCAATCCAGGAGCACAGGGAGGGAGTTAGTCCATAAGACGGTAATTTATTCACCAGACATACCGTTGAAATATACAGGATCTGACACATGCTTCGGATACTACAGACTCTCTTTCTTTTAGTCTCCGGCTACCTGCCCTGGAGGTACTCGGAAATCACATACTAGTATGTTTCCAGGTGAACTCTTTCCTATGCAAAGTTGTCATGTAACAAAACATGAATATTATCAATTGATAATTTTCGGTAAAAATAAAAAAAAAACGTTATTTCTTCGAATTCCTAAAAATAGGTAATCCGATTTATAAGCCGTCTGTCTTATTATTTGAAATTATATTTTTGGTGTAAAAGTTTGACGACCCCTAATGTCATCGACCGAATGTAGACTACTAGGGAACGAGGGTGAAATACTAAGGTCGGAACACACTCCACATATCTTCAAATACGAGGGTTATCCGTGCAATAAAGTTCCCAGTGATTTTTCACAGTGTAAAACAAGTTTATTTCCATGAATGTGTACATTTTTAGAAAGTTGAGACTTTTACCTATTTTTCTACATAGTCGCCACTGAGGTCAATGCATTTTTGCATGCGGTATACGAGCTTTTGAATGCCCGAGTCAAAAAAATCTGCCGCCAAGCCACGCAGATACCTGAGAACCGCTTCTTCCAGCTCTTCTCTGTCGCCGAAACGCGTTCCACCCAGGTGTGTCTTCATATCAGGAAAGGGAATGTAGTCATTTTGGGGGCTAAGTCCGGGGTGTAGGGTGAGTGTTTGACAATACCCCATCCAAATTTTACGATGAGCTCGTTGGTGGCGCTCCTGAGAACGCTCCTCATCATGGACGTCAGTACGCCCGTTCTTGAACTCTCTGCACCATTTGCGCACGTGCTGTACGCTCATACACTTGTCTCCATAGATTTCCCATAGCTGGGAATGGATTTCTACCGGCGCAATGTTTTTTGCAGACAGGAAACGGATCACCGAGCGCAGCGCACACCTGGCGGGTGAAGCGAGAGGGAGATCCATCACGTACGGCTGCCAAACGAAGACTGAGCTCCGCAGGCAGCTCGCTAGGAAAGGGATTTGGAGTGGGGGAACCAAAGTACAGTACAGAATCGCGGAATTCACCATAACAGCGCTTTTTAGGACTGTTCCACCACGGGAACCTTACTTTACGGATAACCCTTGTATATGAGTTTAATAAATGTATATCATCATAATTACTAACGTGTGTCCGTCCATTGTTAAACGTAAGCCTCCTGCATGAGTCTTCATCCTTTGAGATCCTCCGCTCTTCGCATCCAGGCTACCCCCGCTATTCTTATGATGTCGTCAGTGCATCTTGCATTATTATTATTAAATCAGTATTTGCATAGCGCTTTTTATGACCTGCTGGTCATTCCGGCAGCGCTTCTTTGCCTCTCTGAGTAAAAAGGTGGGTCTTGAGTCTGCTTCTGAAGGATGCCTCCGCGTTAAGAGAACTTATGCTTTCCGGCAGCGAGTTCCAGGCCATGGTGCCGCGTAGCCGAAAACACAATTGCCAAAGACCGTGCTGGGACTGCCTCCCGTCAGCTGTAGGGTGCTTCTATTTACTCTGGCTGATCTGAGTGTCTCTCCACGCGCGCTTATCTCCGAAGGCTTGACCTTATTGATTGCACTCTATTAACGAAATAACGAGGTTTAAATGTAATCAATAATGTATTATGTCCATGATTCTATCGCTTATTGTTACAAGTCCACGATTTCATCGCTTTGTTTACATTTTTCATACGAATATGTATGGAGCTTTAGACGCCTACAACGCCTGCGTACATTGCTTCAGTCGGGCCTCCCAACATTCGGAAATTTCCGTATTTTCCACCGGAAGCGTCCGAAGGTTTCACTCGGCTCCTGGCCACAGCTGGATGAAGGCCCAATCGATATAAGGCCGCCGAGAACCTCGCCCTGGTATCAACACACCACAAGTAAACAAACAAAACGTCATAGAATCACAAACACGATCCTCTGTGAACAATCTTCAAGTGAAAATAATTCAAAACAAACCGCGACGTAAACAAAAAATATATACAAATAAATACATAAATATATGTACATGAAACAATGCTATTAATTGAGCATCGTGGCACCTATAATCTCGTTAAAAAACAGTTTATTCGGACACTTTTTTTAACATCTAATAAATGTACCTGTTGTGTTTAGTTTACTAAATAAAATAAACAGTGTTTTTTGTGTATATAAATAAAATAAAAATGCATTTTATTTATTTTTAAATATAAAAATTAGTGTGATTTAATTGAATTTGAAATTTTATTTTTAAAAGTTGTGCGAAAATAATTTATTTTTTTCTTTGTTGTAATATTCATTGAAGAAATTTTATTAAATTGTTTATTTTTATTTTAGTGAATTTCGTTGTGGAGAAATAACAATAATTATATGTTTTAATATTCTTTTAATAATTAAAATTATATTTTCGTAAAATAATAACTTTTTTAAGCCAACTTTAAGTTATAACAACAAAATAAATAATATTTTTAAGTGTTTTAAATAAATAAAAAAAAACAATTAAAAAATTATGTAATTTAAAAATAATCAATTTTATTCGTTTATTTTTAACAACGTATATTTTTATTTTTTATTTTTTTAAATTAATTATTTTTTTTATTTTATTTATCCCCGACAAACATTAAAAATAAATTATATTTTTAATCAATTTCTAAGCTCTATTCTACTCGTAAATGGCCTCGGTCGATGTGAATATGAACCCTCTTCTGTAAATTGACAGTCATAGCCTATTAATCCAAATTGGTGGTATGTGTATAAATGAAAGACGTCCCGTTAACGCAACACTCATTCAAAGTGAGTCATTGTAAAAATTGATACTGCGTGAATTCCGTATTTAAAATAAAACATATAATATTTATTTTTTTGTATTTTCCGTCGTGATTCGAACCCGCGACCTTCGGTGTGTCGATCAAACGCTTTCACCACTAAGCTTCACCCGCCGGCATTTTAACACAACGTCTAGAGTTGATCGACACAATAAAAAAAACACAGTGAGAATGGACGATGCGCGAATACCGGGCCGTTGACAGATCAGTAGTAGGCGCTCACTTTGACAGTCTATTCGTCGTCATCATCAGCCTGTGTCCGTCCGCTGTTGAACTTGGGCCTCCCGCATGAGTCTCCATACTCTTCGATCCTACGCCTATCGCATCCAGGCTAATCCCGCTATTTTTCTGATGTCGTCAGCCCATCTTGCAAGGGGTCTGCCAACGCTCCGTTTGCCAGTTCTTGGGCGCCTCTTTGACACTTTTCTTCCCCATCGATCATCGTCTATTTGGCATATATGTCACATTTCCACTTGAGTGTGCCTATTCGTTGTGTAGCCTCCATTACTTGAGTTCTTCTTCGTATATCATAATTTCGGATTCTATCTTTTAGCGACACTCCTCTCATGGATCTCTCCATAGCACGCTGGGTGACCTTTATTTTATGTGTAAGACTTGCTGTTAGATTCCACGTCTCTGCGCCATAAGTTGATACAGAGAGGATGCATTGGTTAAGTGCCTTAGTGTTAAGACATTGCTTTAAAATTTTGGTTTAAAAATGTTTTTATGTTTTCCAAATGCTGCCCATCTCAGTCGATATATTTAACTACTGAATAAAATGAAGGTTATCCAAAGAAGAACTCAAGTAGTGGAAGCTACCCAACGAATAGGCACACTCAAGTGGCAATGGGCAGGACATAACTGTCGATGAGGCGACGGTCGATGGGAAAAGAAAGTATTGGAGTGTCGCTGATGATGATGATTATGATGAGTAGATAGACGTTTTTTATGTAAACACATATAGGAGAATATCGACATATAGTGATAGTAATTCTGAAGTCTCATCCTTGCATTCTATGACGCTTACTATACTGCATATGACTAAGCACTGCATATGAAGTGTTGATCCGGCAACTTCATAGACTACTCGACATTCACGCATCATCCAATTATTACAGGAATTCACTGTAAATGGGTGATCTTCACGGGACTACTTTCGTCTACCACCAATTTTTATTAACAGTCTATGACGGTCATTTTACGGGTGATCAAATTCATACCAACCGGGGGTATTTATAGAGCTCAGAAATCGATTATATACGATCGAATACACGTTTTTCGGTTTGGAAAGCAAACGCTTTAGCCACTGAGCAATATAGGCTTGGATGCGCAAGACAGTAGACTGATATATATTAGATGGAGACTCATGACGTTTAGATTGGACGTTCGTAAACGGGCTGCTGCTGATGATGATAGCGTAGTATCGCGCCGTCTAGCCGGGTTTGACCTATTTTCCTCCTGGCTCTGCATCCCCGCGCGATGCTCCGTCAATGGAGGGGGTGAAACTAGGCCAAGCTTGCGAGGCCCAACAAAACCCTGAACGACCCTAAGATCCGACAAAAATCGCGTCTATCTGTCAAAAACGCAAAGCACCTGGCATCCGACGTAAAGACTCCATCAAATATAACGTGTGATTACTTAATATCGAACCTAAATTTGATACAATACCTTTAAATACGTGATCGCAACGTGAATTCGAGCGAATCGCTATAAAACGTCAAAAAACATACGTTAAAACGCGACGTATTAGTCTTAAAGTGTTAAACATTACGTTAAATGATAAATTGTTAACGTAATTACATCAAAAGTGCGTTAATTAATGAAAGTTTACGTAAATATTGATGTAAATGCGTGAATATGTCATGCTAAAAAATATATAGCATTTTACTTGAGTGTTTATTTAAATAATTTAAATTTAGTATACGTTTTTAATGTTTCACATATTTGCCACAAATAACTAATAGCTTGTATCTACTTTCAGTGATTTCAAGTATTTTAATTTGTTATTTAAGCAAGGATTCTAGTGAATTTGTTAAATATTCAAAGACGTGATAAATATTCTTGAAAATACAGGCATTTTTTTTATTATTTTATTTATAATAAATTGTGTAATATTCTTTTAAATCGTAAATTGTTCTTTTAACGTTAAATATACATGCATTATGATTAACATCACGCATAAAAGAACAACCGTTCTTTTATGAATGAAACATAGGAGCTTGATGATTTCATTAAATTTTAATGTATATATTTTTTCACTTATGTGTCATTGGCATTTTTTAAATTGTTTAATGTGGATTTATGAGTTAAATCATAAATTGTTCTTTCAACGTTAAATATAGGAGTACTACAATTATTAAGTTAAAAAAATTTAACTGTTGAATAGTGTATAATAGTGGTATACTTCAATGAAAGTTATGTAGTCGTAGTTTAGATGGAAAGAGTTTCATACGGTAACCATTACATGTTTTAGTCCCCGTCTAAAGTTGCTTAACTTTGGCGATCTTACGAGAAGCAGCAGCATGTAGTCACCATAATTGATCACATACAATCAATATTTTAAGAAGCCTGGGTGATAAGCGCTTAAACTTACAACATATCGTACAATTTAGTTTTTTTTTACTAATTTTATATTTTTTTATTAAATAATGTTTGTGAAAAATAAAAAATAAATGGATTATTCGTTCAGTTTAAAAACACTTTAAATAGCTCAACGATGTGATTTTGCAATATCGCGCAACTTTTAAACGAGACAGAGCTATACAAACATAATCAACTCTGTAGCTACATCTCATTTTAAGCACAGTAAATTCGTGACAACAAACTATTTATAAATTTATAAGTTAAAAAATATTGTGGCTTTTGGGTTAAGCCGTGTGTGGCGAATTACTCCTTTCCAATATTTCGAGCGCCATTGCAGGGGTCTTCTTCAGGGTTGATGACTTAGTAATGAGTTGGTATCTGGAGGTAGCTTAGCTGTCAGCCTAACGTACCTCCACGAGCGTCATGATATGTTCTAAGGAGCATACATTCTCGGATATCATGTCGGACTGTGTTGTCCTTGCTGTCTGTGCAGGTTTTTGAGTATGTGCCAAAGATGGAAGCCATGCTGTTTTGAGAATCAAGCCGTCATCCCTGTTGATGTTGATGGGATGTCTTTTGATTTTAATGGCTTCCCTTACTAGGCGTGCATGTTTCCCTTGCATTCGAGCCACGATTTTTTGGAATGTAAACTTATGTCCCGTGTCAGCGAGATGCTCTTCCAGTGCTGACGCCATTGGGTGGCCTAGTCTGCACGATCTCTCATGTTCGCTTACTCTTTTAGCTATAGTTCGCGATGTTTTGTCACTCCGATATGCACCGTGGGGCAAGCCTTGCACTATAGTTTTTTTTACTCTCATCAACCCCGAAGAAGACCCCTGCAATGGCGGTTGAAATATTGAAAAGGAGTAATTCGCCACACACGGCTAAACCCAAAACCCAGAATATCAAATCTGACCGTGAAAACCTAAGAATTTATTTATAATTTGTTTAGTTAACAAGTCAGGAACCTTCATAAACCGAGTATGTATACTTAAAAACGATATTAAGCAAATAATTATGTTTGTATAACTCTGCCACTTTTTAAGAGTTGAGCAATATTGCAAATTGTATCGCTACTGTGGGAAAACTTTTAGATTTTATTTTTTTTCAGGTAAAATAGCCATGAATTTGAAATCGATACAAAAGAAAAAACTATACAAAAAATCAGTGAAAGAAACTATGAATTTTACAAACTTTAATAAATAATGTTAAATTACATTAAAGTGTCCAACGCATAAGTGAATAAATAAAATAAATTAAATAAATTATTGTAAATTCTAAGTGTGTTGTCTCGTCGTTAGATAAATCATATATAAAAATATTTAATTAATTTTTAAAAATTAATTTCGAATTTACGATACCACGGAAGTGTTCATAAAATTAAATAGAATAATAATATAAATAAATAAAATAATATATTGAGCTTACATATTCGTCTTGTTGAAAAAAATAAATAATTTAAAAATAAAATTAATAAATAAATAATTGTTTAACGTCAAAAAAATCGACTGAAAAGTTTCTTTCGAAAGAGATTCGTTAAAATTTTACTTAAAATATTTTTAAAAACATATCTTAAATTCGATTAGATTCTTATAAATTGGCTTTCTATTGTAAAATTAATTGATTAAAATCGTCGCTCTAGAAAATATATTAAAATAAATTTATTTTTTAATAATAATTAAATAAATATTTTTGACTTGAATGATGTGTTCATTGCTATAGTAAAATTATAAATTTAAAATATAAATAAATATTTGTGTGCTGCTTTGTATGAATAAAAATATTAAAATTTATAACGTCCTGTGTATAATTTATAATTAAATAAAATTTAAATAATAATAATATACATAAAATAATTCAATATAAATAATTTTTGATGTAATATAATAAATTGTGTTAAAATTCTTGTTAGTTTAATTTAAAAGTGGAGTTGTTCTTAATAAAGTAATAAAAATTAGAAATTACCAGTGCTTTGTTGATTCTACAGTAATTGAAAAAAGAACAATTAGCAGTTTAATGTAAAAATAATGTTTAAATAAATTGTCTTTTTTTCAAATTGGAATGCTTATTTAAAATTTTTATTAAAAACAGTGCGTAAAAAATACAGTTTTTTTTTAAATAAATTGCGACAATCTAATTGCATATTTAAATAATTGTAACATTTAAATGAAAACATAATTCACATTAAAAAAATAAACTTTAAAATTTGTATTAAAATTAAATGTTACATTTACGAACGACAAATGCAAAAAACTGTGTAGAAATAAATGATAATATTATCAATAATAATAACATAAATTAAAAATAATAATGAATATTAAATTATTAATGTTCTTAAAAGGATAGCACAAAATATAATTAATTTATTTATTATTTATAATATAAACTTTGTTGTATAAACTGTAATATGAATTATATAAATTCTGAGAAATATTTCAAGAAATCTAATTAAAATTTAGGCTGAGATCGTAAATAAATAGATAAATTATAATTAATAATTTTTTTATAAAATAAATTTTTGTTCAATTGCGAAAAACATTTTTTTTTTAAAATAATTTCTTAATCTTGATAGTGAAACTTTAAAACAAATAAAAAATATAATCAATGAGCGTGAATGTATTGTTAAATAAAATAAAATATTAAATCTAAAATTGTTGTCAAGAAGACAGTGCGACTTTTAATCAATTGAATAAATGAGCGAAAACAATCTAAATTAATGAAATATTTAATTGCTTAAAAAACAGTGCAGCTTTTAATTGAATCAAGGAAATAATTGTAAGCCTATAAACGATTTAAATATATTAAATAATTAACAACAAGACAGTGCCAACTGTTAAATATTATAATAACAAACAAAAACTGTTTAAATAAATTATTATTTACAATACAGTGAAGCATTTAATACAACATATTTACGAAAAAAGCTATCAATGATGGAAACAAACATTTAAACCTGCATTTAAAATGTTAAATATTGTTTTGAAGTCAGCAATACAGTGCAACTTTGTATAACAATTATAAAGCGAAAACAATTTTTGACGATTAAATTGTTTAAAAAGGCATTTAGTAAATTGTTGAATTGTTTCTCGGAATCTAGAGTGTAAAGGTTTAAATATTGTTAATCGGCGCATTGAGACGTTAAAATGGGAAGTGAGGATACCGTTCGTTTGTGTTGGTTTGGGAATTACTACTAGCGCGAACAAAAACGAGCCCAGTATCGATTTTCTTGCATCCATGGCCCACAACCTTATTTATACACTTACAACGTACATATATTCACGTGTATAGTATATGCGCAAGTACAGCTGTAGCCGCGCACACAGACACACACGTAAACTGTCAGTTTTCCTGAACACACAACACACAGGAAAAGCGCTGACGAAATCGACCAAAATCCACGAAATTTGACTGAAATACACGACAATCTGTGTAAAATATAAACTATACCATCAATCTTTACGTGTTTAACGTTAAAACTCAGTGAATTTCTTTAAATTTGGGCTGCTTTTGTGTGAAATTAGATTCAGATTGTGCGCTCTTACGAATGCATTGTCAACAATGAAACAGTACAGTGTCGATGTTAAAAACGTGTGTTTTAAATAGATGACTGTTTTTTATATTAAAATGCATATTGTGTTCATTAACGTAACGTGTTTTAATAATAACTATATATAAATCTTTGTTTTAAATACTGCAATCAAAGCATTTATAATTAATAATTAAATTATTTTAATTTTCGTAAATAATACTTGAAAAAACAATTTTATCAAACACAGTGCATCAATAACAATAACAGTTGCATACGAAAATCATTGAATCAGTGAATTTTGATAGTTTTTTGAAAAGTGAACTTTATTTCTTGAACAATGGAAGTAATGGACTGTATAACTATTGAAGAATACATGTTCTTTGTGCACAAGAAAGCCTATAAAGAGAACAAAAGATAAATACTCAAACTCTGAAAGAAAAAACGATTTTGAATTAAAAACCAAATGTATTGATTACGATTCTTTGAATTGAGAATGTTTTGAGATCAGTTGACACAACAGACACGCGGGATTATCTTGAATTGTGATTGAATACAATTCAGGAGATTTGGAAGGATTGGCTTGTGTATTTCAGAAATTGGAATATATATATTCGAATGGGAAGAAGTTTAAAGCTTCAAATTGTTGGAAACAAATAAGGAAACGACATATGAAACATGAGGAACAAGAATTAAATCGTAAATGAAAGCACTGAAATTTATCAAAGATTGAAATCGATGTTAGAAATAAGAAAATTCGACTAAAATGTATGTGTTCCCGAGAATCTAAGTATAAAATACATTATATATATACATATTTAAGAAGATACACTTAAGAATACGTTTCGAAATAAATAAATCGTAGAAGTATTCGTATATTGGCGTAAAAAATAATATAATATTGATATTTGAATGTTGGAACTAAAGAGAATTTGATTTGAAATTGTTGGAAGGATTTGGAATTGAAAATTGATCACAAAATTGTTAAAAACTGCTTTATACAGTGTGTATTGTTGATCAAGAGTTAGAAAATGTATTGTTTTCTTGAGCATTGACAAGTTTAATGCAAATTTGAAACGTAAAAGTAATTAAATTCCAAAACAATTGAATCGATTTTGATAAATTCGAATTTAATTTGTATTTAAGCATTGCTGTGTAAATAGCAAAAACTACCAAATACACTCAAGTATTGAGTGATAAGAGGCATTAAAAGTTTATACAAAAAACAATTTTTGTGCAATTAAAAGACCAAAAATGGCTAATCAAAGAGAGAGCAGATTGACCAGCGGAAGCGGAGAACTTCCTCACGTTGTATCGCAACACGTACACGTGCAAAGTATTCCGGAAACACACGTGCAAGTTCAGACATCTTCAGGATCTTCTGGAGTCAAGCATCACCAGATCATCATTGACATCAAGCAAGATCACGACATGGACGAGCTATCAACGAGAGCTTTAACAGAGTCCGTGATGGAGACATTAGCAGCTAGGTCAATTCTGATGGAAAACACTGCAGTGTTGAATCAACATCAGCAGAATCTTCACAATATAGTCACAAATCTCGACGACAATTCAAGCGATATTGAATTAGAAACTTTAACAACTGTTAATGTTATTGTTGCAAACGAAGATATGAACAATTCTGGGAGTGTCATCAGTTCAGAACTCATACAAGACAGTCAAGATATGGAGGCGTGTCAACCGCAAGTTCAAGCTATGCAGACGGTTGCTGTTAATCCACCTGCAACAAGAGTTTCTTCCAAGAGAGGAGCTGATCACGCAGAAGGATCTGAACCAGCAACACACGCTTCAACCACGCCTGCATCTTCTTCTACATCAGCTTCAGGTATCTTAGAATTTTGATGTAGAACAGTCTCGATTGATGTTTTGAATACTTGTTTAACCCTTTCATTACGGCTCAGTTTGAATACAAATTATACTGTCAATTATAAAACTAGTATAAATACATAAATGTACTTATCTGGTCTATTTTCATATATCACATTGGTTCTTGTATCCTTTAGCTATCAGATGATGCATAAAAAACTATTTTAAGAAAGTAGCAAAACGATATATCACGACAACCAATGTCAACGGTCGGGGAATCTTATGACGGCATATACCGACAACCGATGCGTAAGGGTTAAATGTGTCACTGTTAAGCAACGTAGGTCTTACGCGTGAGTCTCCGTCCTTATCATCATCAGCCTGTGTTCATCCACTGTTGAACGTAGGCCTCCCCTATAAGACTCCATCCTCTTCCATCCTTTGCCTTACAGATTGCCAGTTCTTGGGCGTCTCTTCGACATATATGTCCTGCCAATTGCTACTTGAGTGTAGCTATTCATTGAGTACCCTCTACTACTTGAGTTCTTCTTTGGATATCCTCGTTTTTTATAGAGATACTCCTCTCGTAGATCACTCCATGGCACGTTGTGTGATCTTATTTTATGTGTAAGACCAGTTGTTGGATACCATGTCTCTGCGCCATAAGTTTTTGCTGGGAGGATGCATTTTTTTAAAATGTTTTTATTTATTTTTATTTTTTAACTTAAAGTTATTTAGAAAAAATAGATAGTTGCGTGTTGTATCCTACAAGTTACACGCAAGGTTAGAATATACGTCTGACAAATAGTTGAAGAACGTAGAACGTAGGAGCCTATTCCATGTCAGCCTCGTTAACTGCGCGTGTAGCCCCGACGATTTCCTTGATGAAGTTTATCAGCAAGGGACCGTCAGAGCTAAGCAGCAGTTCAGGAAAAACCTCGCAAGAAAAGGCAGAGACTCCCAGGCGACAACACAGAATGCGTCTCCTGTTCTCATGGATGATGCACTCCACGAGAGTGTGTCTCACCGTCTGTTGCATGCCTGGATCACATGGACATGCGTCGCAAGAAGAGAGGCCAAATCTTTTTAATAATTCTCTGAAAATTCCGTGTCCGGTAAACGCTTGAGTGAGATGAAAGTCCGCGGAGTTCGTCTTTTTCCGCGTCAATTGTTCCACGTGCATTGGTTAAACGCCTTATCAATCATCCACTTTCCGCATTCAGCCTCCTATTGTTATTCTTATGATGTTGTCAGTTTTTCATTTGCCAGTTCTTGAGTGCAATTCCAACACTTTACTTTCTCATTTAAACATACCTTAGTGTGCCTATTCTTTCGTTTGCGTCTACTCTTTGAGTTCTTCTTAGAATACCCTAGTTTCGGATTTTTTATTTTTGAGACACTATATATTGAGCTATACCCGCCGGCATGGAAGGTAGTCTATCTCACCTTGTCATTTCTACCATCGTACTCCCAATAATCTACGCAGGCATTTGCTTTCAAAACCCATTACACTGCTGCATCAGCTTTTGATGAGATGTCAAGATTCGTATTACTATGAATAGAGGGATGATACAGGTGCTGTATAGTCGGCACATTTTTTAAAAATAGTAAAGCTACGAGTCCCACATATTGCGTTTACAATTAAAAGACGCTGTTTCTCACCTTATCATTTCATATAAAGTCAAACCATACTCGCAGTATTCTACGCAGATATCTGTTTTAGAAACTAATTATACGGCTGCATTGGTTATTGGTGAGAAAGAACTGATCCCTCCTGCACCCACTTACAACTGACAAATGCGTCTTACACTTGCCGAACATCCACACACGGTTAATGTGTGGTAGACCAAGAACTGGCAGTTTACAAAGTTCTTTCTTCCTTAATGCCAGCATTATGCTTTGGAATGCTCTTCCAGCGTCTGTGTTTCCTCTTTCCTACAATCAAACAAATTAATTTTAAAAACGTAATATATAAGAGATCGAACCCGTTAATTCTCACATAAAAATTGAGTGTTTCAAATTAAATTATTATTATATCCTTCAGTATATAATTATACTTTGTATATACGAGTATTACGGAAGGAAATTGAATTATATAATCTATTGTAAAATTAAATAAATTTAAATTGTTCCATTTCCCTTGTACTTTGAAATTTATCCGAATTCACAAGACGTAATTTCGAATATTGTATATTTATTTACGTTGTTTTCTTTTCCGTTTAAAAACATATATTTTTGGTTCAATCCAAAACAACAACAAAGGAACGAAAACAAAGAGAATATCTAAAAATAAATTATTCATGTTTGAAGCACTGCCATCTAACGATGAATATGCGAACGTGAGAGCTTTTTTAGCCGAGTCGCAAACCAAACAGCTGTTACCGTTCCTACAGAATTTAATATATTTTACGCAATGTTACGCAGGGTTGGCAAAATTATCTAAGAAACCGAATTGATTTTTATTACTTTGTTTTATGTCTGTAATTTCAAACGCTTTGATCATTGAGCTATACCCGTGCCAGTGAGTAAAGCTAGCTTAGTTATTAAAGCGTTTGCTTACTTAACCAACGGTCGTGGGTTCAATCCCCAACGGATTATATATAAAAAAAAAATTCATCGATTTTTATGCTTTGAAATACCTGTGATTGGTGTGAATTTCACACATCAGCCATTCTCACTGTCATTTTTTTTGTTATCAGTAATTTTTATGTTACTTTTTATATAATTATTATGTTTTACTGGTCCCGCAGTGCACTGTAGACCTTCTGATATATGAACAGACCGCGAAAACGTCTTATTACGGCCAACACGACATGTTATTCCGCCTGTGCCGGAAGTTTGTAAAGTTTATCGTGAATATATGCGTAGCTTCTGAAAAACTCTGTGTGTTGTTAGTCTTTTCCTCATCCTGCCACCACGCAATTCAATAATTAACTTAGAGAGGATGATGTCAGTACATAAATATTCCATCAAAAACCTTTTAATGTCCTTTATATATTATATGTAATGATTCAGGCCTCGGAAATATCGTTAAAATCATTCGATTTAACCCTTTATGTGTGAAATAAGATTCAATAAGAAGTCACAAAATGAGGCAATTAGTCAATGAAAAATCAAGTTGAATACTTAAGGACTTTTTTTTTGTTTGTTTTGATTTGTCAGTGCTGCATTTATATTCACCTTCAGAACTAAATTAAATAAATCCATTATTATTTTTAAAAAGGGAAAATTTAAAACATGTGTAGAATGACCCACAACTCAATACGTATCGTAAAAAAATAGACGAAGGAATGTCGGAATACGAAACAAAATTATATGCAATATAGTATTCGGATAAATCCGCATCTCGCACTGAAGCGACGTGTTTTTTTCAGGGCGCGGGATAAATCCTCACCTCGCACTTAAGAGCAGCGCAATTGCATCCAAAGGTTTAAATAAAATAGTTATCGGTGGGTTGATCGTTTTTTTTTTGCGTTGTTAATCTGCTCCTCATCCTGCCACTACGCAATTCAATAACTAACTTAGAGAGGAGTATGTCGTACATAAAAAATCAATCAAAAACATTTTAATGTCCGAATGATATTTTTATGTTTGAACCGCTCTGAGTAAATAAATGGGATTGAGGCTTCTGAAAATGCCTCCGCTTTATAATCTTAGCTGTTTTGGTAAAAAGTTCCGGGATTGATCGTAGCTGAAATGCCGGTGGCCAAAGACCGGTGGACTAGCTCAATGGTAAAGCGTTTGTTTGCTCTGCCGATCGGGTTCGATCCCCGACGGAGATTAAAAAAAAGGAAAAGGATTTTAATCGAGTTCCGTTGAGCCTTGTAAAATATCCCGGTTTATAATTTGATCCGAAATCACCCGTAACTGCAGTCAGTGTAGCCTATTAATTAAAATTGGTGGTAGACGAAAGTCGACCCGTGAAGACACCATTCATTTAAATTATTTGTCTGGCTGGGATGAGGTGCGTTGACAGCAGACCATTTTGGAGACTATAAACGCATTTACCAAATTATTTTTAGCGTTTAAAAACATTTCAACTTCATCCGACCGTATCTCGGGCTGCAGGTTAGAGTATGTCGTACATAAAAAATCAATCAAAAACATTTTAATGTCATTTATATATTTTTATGTCAGATTGAACCGCTTCTAAAAAAACAATTCAGGCCTCGGAAATGTCGTTATAATCAGCTGTTTTAATAAAAAAGTTATCGGTAAAAAATAATATGGTTATGGTTCGTCGTATGGCAGCCCTGTAGCGTGCAGATATGTCTTGCTATAGCGACGTATGGCGCGCTGTGTACGTCCTGTCTCGGGTTCAACGATTCACCTATATTCGCCGTCGGCCTCTTGCGTAACGGCAGCGGGGTTCATACCATTAAGCACTCGGCTATAGCATATTATAGCACGCGGTACAGGCGGCGACAAGAGCCCATACTCGACAAAGTATATCGCGTAATATATCATTGTTTAACCAAATAAATTATATTTATTACAATCCGGGATTATATGAATGTTAAATAACTTGAAATCATTGAATATACAAGCTATTAGTTATTTGAGGCAAACATTTAAAGAAAGCTAATATATTACCGCCAAACAAAACTATCATATACGTCACATATATACTGTGTATCGCTATATTATTCGGCTCGTTTCATGTCAGCTCTGCCTCTCGCAGGTTCGCGTAGTACATTCTATGCATAGTTTTCGACTGATACGCGAACCCGGTGGCTTGAAGAAAATGCCGCTGTGGCTTAAGCTCTCCTTCCTAAAACCTCTTCGCCTCTAGACCGACTGTAATTTTTTTTTATTTTATTTAACAGAACCGAGGTTCCAATGTACAAACATTAAGAAACATATTCATAAATATACAATAGATAGAAAAGATAATAAAAAATAAGAATAACATAAAATAGGAATAAGATGACACGTGTTAAAGATCACAGAGATCTAGGAGAACAATACAAAAAGGATCGAGGTGTGCTGGTAGGCCATTTAGGAGCGCCATTGCCATTGTACTAAATTGAGTTCTCGAAGCTCCACAAGTATCAACTGGGATCAAAAACAATGATAAATACATATTTGAGAATACTGACAGATGGTGATAGTAATTCTGATGTCTCATCTGTGGAATTCTATGACGCTTACCAAGGTGTATATGGCATAAGCGCTGCATGTGGAGTGTTGATCCACCAATGTCATAGGCTAGAGCCCGAGATTAACGCATCATTCTCATTATTTCATGGATTCACTATATGAATAGGTGGTCTTCACGGGACGACTTTCGTATACCCCTTAATTTCAATTGTTAGACTATGACTGGCATTTTCGGGTGAGGGATCAAATTCACATCAACCGGGGGTATTTTAGAGCTCAGAAATCTCGTCGGGGATCGAACCTACGACCTTTAGCTTTGATACACATTAAAAAATGTACGAAATTATATTTTATTTTAATATCATTCGAAACTTTTGTTCTCTACTCTACCACCACACATCACTAACACACGTGCATAAAGGAACACGTAGCAATAGTAAATATGCAACTATGAGAGTGGATTAGTGCTTAACCCATTGCGACCGATAAAAAATATTACTTAAAATATTATTTAATTTTTCAATGTTTCTTATTTAACAAATATGTAAACGTCAACTCGTTGTATTACCCGTTCTCTTTCTTCTAGGAATGCTTTCTTTCCATTTGTTAAAAGTTTAGTATGAAAAAACTTTATTTTTCTTAAGCACTAACCTAACCTCACCTAAGCTATTTCGATAATGAGACAAATGGATATCTGGACTCTACGAAAAATGGATAAAATCTTAGGTTAGGTTAGTGAGACATCCAGTACACCAGTTGTCCCGTGCGCCACATGTACCGTACACCAGACGTCCAGTATGCTCTACATCGTTACCCGATGAGTCACTGAATGAATTGCCTGTGAACGATGTGTCGTGACACGGTGGTCTAGATCGTTTCATAGATGGTTCTCTAGAATTCAATAACACTTTAAGTTGTACGTTTCAGATAGGTATACCCGTGCTCGTAGTCATCCATTGATACCTGTGGAATTTTGATTACTCAATTCAGTTTTACTGCAATTTTTATTACCATGCCCGATCCTCTATCTTGAGCATTGGCATTCACGAATCAGCCGCAATAGTCTTCGTCTCATCCCATGTAAGCTCTGCCTCCCGCGAGAACATTCTATGTATAGTTCTCGACAGAAGCAAGAGCCCGAAGGCTTGAAGAAATACACCAACTGTAGCTTATGCTCTCCTGCGGCACCCTTAAAACATGTCCCAACCACGTCCACCTTCGTCGCTTGACTCACTGTAGTATGGAATGCTTTCTTATCGTCTCTCTCACTTCGTCATTATTTACAAAGTCAAGCCATCGTACCTTCAGTATTCTATGAAGGTATCTCCTTTCCAAACCTACATATAATATATATGTATATAATCGTGTCAGAAACAACAGGGTCAGATCCTATCTGTCCAGAAGTGGGCGACGTTGATGGCATTACTCCCGGCCACCATCAGGGCTTCCTACTCGGACACAGCGCACATTCCAGAAGGTGTCACAGGGTCTGCTCCACGCCGCAGTCGCATTCAGTCGGTCCGCTGTAAAACTGCCAGGCTTTCATTTGTGTCCTCGTCTTGCATACTCCGGTCCGAAGTCTGTTCGTGTGCTGTTGTTACTAAGGAAACAACAACACACGATACCTATAATACGGCTGCATTGGCTCTTAGTGAGATGCTGAGATTCACAGCCGTAAAACAGAATAGAAATTTCCTATTTCCATTCTTCTTTTTTATATTATTACCACAAGAAAAGGTTTAAATAAGTTATAATCTGAATTAACTACTTAGGTTTTCACGGCCCGATTTGATATTCTGGCTTTTGGGTGTAGCCGTGTGTGGCAAATTTATTCTTACCAATATTTCGACCGCCATTCCAGGGGTCTTCTTCAGGATTGATGACTTAGTTGAAAGAAGAAGCAATTCGCCACACACTGCTAAACCCTAAAGCCACAATATCAAGTTATTATCTGATTTGAAATAAAAAATTTGAAATCGTTCAAAATCCCTGATTACTTGACTTAAATAATTGTTGTTTAATATATTTTTTAATGTTTCACAAATTTCTGTGATCTATCTTTCAGAGACAATCCTCTCATGGATCTCTCCATAGCACGTTGAGTGACCTTTATTTTATGTGTAAGACTTGCTGTTAGATTCCACGTCTCTGCGCCATAAGTTAATAGATACACTAGTTAAACGCCTTAGTTTTTAGACATTGAAATTTTTTGATTATATAATTTAAAATGTTTATTTTTATTTTTTTATTCTAATATACTAACTGTTTATATAGTGCATATGGTCGGCACAAATCGCCACCAATTGCCTTTGCCTCGCACCAAATTTTCAAAAAAGTGTGAGAGTACATACATACAAGGTGATTGAGGTTCGCCTGACATGCACATTTAATGTTAGTTTTAATTATATAATGTTGCACGGCGTTTGCATACGCCATATTATTTGTTATAACACTTGGTTCATTTCATGTTGGCCACTGTCATTTTTAATTCGCTTGTCTGCCGCGACTGCTGGCGGCGCCAGATGTCAGAGCGCGCCGTCAGTTGAAGCTCGCTCGCAACCGGTCTTTTTGTTGCAAGTGTTTGAAAAGTAAACGCGAATTGTGAAAAGAAAAGACAAGTTTTTTGTATTGTGAACCTGATCCTGCATCCTGTCATCCAGTAAATCGATATCAAACTTTGAGAGGAGGAAATCAAAGGTTACATTACCAAAGTAATGTGATTTTTCAAGGAAAAAATATTTCATAATCGGACCTATACAAATGCTTTAATTTCTTCAAAACACTCTTCTCCTGAACCATCCAAGTTTTGGTCTCTGCAATATGATTTAATACCGCTGGGTAAACGCCTTAGTTTAAAGACATTACCGATTTTTCGATTTAAAAATGTACTTAATTTTTTCAAATGCTGCCCATCCCAATTGTATACGCCTGTCTATATCTTTCGAAAAGTTGTTTCGTCCTAGTTGTATTACTTGTCTCAGTTTTTAAATATAGTATGCACTAATAATTAATTTTTATTTTTTACAGGTAAGAAACTATCACTAATATGGGATCCTATCAACAATAGTACAACACTTGGTAAGAACTATGAACTATAAATATATATAGGGTCCGCCATCTAACGTTTTTTTTTTCAACTAGTGCTTATTTCGTGAATGGTAACACTTAGCTCATGTCTGATTTGACAGATAATTAGTTTTATTCTTCCGCTGAACGAATATGGTTGTGTATACGCTTGAACAACGCTGGGAAATATTGCGACATTACTTTGAAAATCATGGTAATGTTGCAGAATGTGTGCGAAAATTGCGTACGGATTTTGGAAGAAGAGAATCACCGTCAGCTCCGTATGTTCGTTATCTTGTGAAAAAAGTGAAAGAAACTGGCATCCTCATCGATAAACCAAAGCGTGAAAAGCCAAAAACAGTGCGTGCACCCGAGAATATTGCTGCTGTGGCAGAAAGTGTGCGTGAAGCGCCATCAATGGCGCTTCCATGCGGCGCAGCCATGTTGAACGAATTTTTGTTCACAAAAATTGAAGAAGAGGATATTGGCAACATTTGGTTTCAACAGGACGGCGCTACGTGCCACACAGCCGAAGCTACACTCGATGTTTTGCGCCCTGTTTTAAAAAAAAAAAGTTATTTGGCGGACCCTTTAGTAAAACCCTCCTATAGTGCACTGCTGTAGAAACTTCCAAAGACGTTTGCGACAGTTTTTCATACAATAATACAATCTTTACTGTACATTTAGTGGACCCATTGAAAACTATACTCCATGGCTGGTATGACGGTGACTCAGTTCAAAGAAGAGCAATTCGTTTCATAAACAATGACACTCTTACGTCTAACCTGCAAGCAATGGAACACAGGCGTAAGGTTCATTGGTTCATTTAGTCTTTTCTACCGTTATTACCACGGTCGCTGCTCTTCGGAACTTGAAGAATTAATTCCTCCTGCACCCACCCACTACCGACAAACTCGTCTTACACTTACCGAACATCCATACACGGTTAATATATATTAGTTTCCAAAATTTCTTCCTTAATACCACCGGTAAACTTTGGATTGCTCTTCCAGCGTCTGAGTTTCCTCTTTCTATATACAATCTGAAGCTCTTCAAGAAACAGATAAATATACACTTGCAATCTCCCCAACCCACACACAAACACGAATACAACACGCGTTTCCCGCATGCAGCGTCCAGCCTCCCTGGCTGAGCGTCACGGAGTGCACTGGTCTGTACCGGCTTTGCTATCCTATCATCGTCTTGAGTCCGCGGACTTCCTCCTTGGAAGTCTTCGGGAACCATATATGTTCCTATAAGTTCGGGAACTCGAAGGGTATAACTCAATGGCCAAAGAAAGGTCGTGGGTTCGATCCCCGACGGAGATTAAAAAAATATATATTTTTAAATTGATTTCTAAGCTCTATAAATACCCCCGGTTGGTGTGAATTTGATCCCTCCTGCAAAATGTCAGTCATAGCCTATTAACCTAAATTGGTGGCAGACGAATCTCATCCCGTGAAAACCACTCAATCATAGCATAATTCCTGTAATAATAATAAGGATGATGCGTGAATATCGGGCTGTAGTCTTTGGCGTCGAGCGGATCAACACTCCACATGCAGCGCATATGCACACCATGTTAAGTGTCATAGAATCCACAGATGAAACTTCAGATTTCTGTGGGTTTGTTGTTAGCACTTCTGTGCAGTAGCCACAATTACCCTAGATTCCCACTAGACTTATCAATTGCTAACTGATTACAATCTGAATGAACGCATCAAGAATACTCAATGTTATGTCAATAATCCTCACCCATAAAATGACAGTCATAGCCTATTAATTAAAATTGATGATAAACGAAAGTCGTCCCGCGAACACCACCTATTCATTCAGAGAGAATTCCTGTTATAAATGCATGATGCACGAAGCTTTAAAATACCCGCGTTTGGTGTGAATTTGATCCCTCACACGTAAAATGCCAGTCATAGCCTATTAATGAAAATTGGTGGCAGACGAAAGTCGTCTCGTGAAGACCACCCATTCATAGTAAATTCCTGTAATAGTAAGGATGATGCGTGAATCTCGGACTGTAGTCTATGACGTTGGCGGATCAATACTCCACACAGCGCTTAACCATATACACACCATGTTAAGCATCATATAATTCCACAGATTAGACTTCAGAATTATTATAACCATCTGTCTGTATTCTCCTGTATGTGTTTATATAAAAAAAAAACTTGTATCTACTTTCATTGATTTCAAGTATTTTAACTTATATATAAACAAGGATTCAATTAATCAAAATAGGTAGTAAACGAAATTCGTCCCGTGAAGACCACCCATTCATAGTAAATTCCTGTAATAGTAAGGATGATGCGTGAATCTCGGACTGTAGTCTATGACGTTGGCGGATCTATACACCACATGCAGCGCTTAGCTGTATGTATTATGATGTGTCACAGAATCTACTGAAGAAACTTCAGAATCACTCACATAATTTTTTAATTTTTTTTAATAATCTCGGCAGTTCTCTTGCTCGAAGATTTCATACATAACAGCCGCCGAGGGTACCCCTTCTCGATACACTCTTTCGAATTGCGTAACAGTGTGCAACCGCTACACAGTATGCATTATGCCAGTCGTGCCCACAGAGCCGGAGCGTCAGCACGTCCGCTAACCGAGCGGAGGGTTCGAATTCGTGAAAAATAAATACATCTACGTGTGTTACGTTACACACATCGCGTAAAAGTAGCGTCCCCACTTTGGACGTCCCGAAATCGCGTACAGACAGAAAAATCAAGTTTCGAAAAGTGAATATACATATATGACGCTTACTAAATTAAATATCTGTGATTTATTTAAATAATAAATTGAAGTGTCAGTGATTTTTTTTTACTGTGAAAAATGTGATTTGTGTAACTTTGACTAAAACTCATAAATAAATAAATGTAGGTTTAAATATTAACATTTTTACAAATCGTTTCAAAATCGGTTTTGTTTAGCAAAGTTAAGCGGTATTAGAAGCGAAACGTTCTTGGATGGTAACCGCTGATCGTAGAAAACATAGTATTTTAGATATATTATTGTTTTAATTCAAAAGTAATTTTCCCATTTCCCATTATCTGGGGTCGCCTCTCCCGTCTGTCCAGCGTTGCATTCTCGGTCAAACCCAGAGTTTTGAGATCCTTGTTATATCCAGACATTAGCATTTTTTTAAATGTTTCTTAATCAATTAAGTTTAATAGGTTAAGCTGTATTGGAAGTATAACGTTCTTGGATGGTCACCACTGACTAAAGATTTAACTTTTTTTTTAAATTTAAAAATATATTTTTTACAAGCTGTCGTAAACTTGTTCTAAAAATGCTTCACAATAGGTTACGTTAAGTAAATTAAGCAATATGAGAAGCGGCACTATTTTGGATGGTTACCGTTGATTAAGGTTTACTTTATAATAAGATTATAGTTAGCTATTTAACTCTTACTACGTATTTTATATATATTTTAGTTTTTTTTAAATATATACTATTACAAAACAACCAAGACAAATAAGAAAAACCTTCAGCCAACAAGATATGCCACCTGGAATGTTCGAACATTACTGCAGAACGGCGCCCTAGACGGGAGTATTTGCAGCAAGTATTCGAGGACATGAACTGTAGTGTTTATGCTGAGCTGAAAAGGGTTGCGGAGGACCGAGAGGAATGGAGATCGAGATGCAAGATTCTGTTGATGCAAACCAATCCTCCGGATTGATACTACGAAGAAGAAGACTATACAAGCTGACATTAACTCTTTCTAAAATGCTTCACAATAGGTTACGTTAAGTAAGTTAAGCAATATTAGAAGCGGCACTATTTTGGATGGTTACCATTGATTAAGGTTTACTTTATATTTAGATTATAAATAGTTAGCTATTTAACTCTTACTACGTATTTTATATATATTTTAGTTATTTTTTAAATATATACTACACAAGCTGACGTTAACTCTTTCTGAAAATGCTTAACAATAGGTTACGTTAAGTAAGTTAAGCAATATTAGAAGCGGCACTTTCTTGGATGGTTACCGATGATTACGGTTTAGTTTATATTTGGATTATAGTTAGCTATTTAACTCTTACAACGTATTTTATATATATTTTAGTTATTTTTTAAATATATACTATACAAGCTGACGTTAACTCTTTCTAAAAATGCTTCACAATACGTTACGTTAAGTAAGTTAAGCAATATTGGAAGCGGCACTTTCTTGGATGGTAACCGTTGATTAAAGTTATATCTACTTAGCTTTTAATTCGTATTTTATGTACTTTTTTTATTCTATTTTAAAATAATTTTTTTACAAGCTGACATTTGCAATTTTTTCAAATATTTCATAATCAATTAAGTTTGATAAGGTAAGCGGCATTGGAAGAAGAACGTCTTTGGATGATCACCGCTGATCATAGATTTAACTAACTTCGAATTACACATTTATTTATTTATTTATTTTAAAAATATATGTATATTACAAGCTTTCGTTAAATTGTTCTGAAAATGCTTCACAATAGGTTACGTTTAGCAAGTTCAGCAATATTAGAAGCGGCACTTTCTTGGATGGTAACCGCTGATTATAGTTATCACTACTTAGCCCTTACATTGAATTATATTAAAATTTTTTTTTTAAATCTGCAATTAACACTTTGAAAATATAATTCACAATCGATATAGTTTAATAAATTAAGCACTGCTGGAAGTAGGACGTTGTTGGATGGTCACTACTGACTAAAGATCTAACTTCTTATTTTTTATTTATTATTTTTTAAATTTAAAAACATTTTTTTTACAATCTTTCGTTGACGTGTTTTGAAAATGCTTCACAATAGGTTATGTTAAGTAAGTTAAGCAATATTTGAAGCGGCACTTTCTTGGATGGTAACCGTTTATTATAGTTATCTATACTATTTTAAATTTTAAAGTGTTACTATTATAAGCTGACATTAGCATTTTGTAAAACTATTTCAGAATCGTTAACGTTATGTGAGTTAAGCAATATTGAAAGCGAGACGTTCTTGGATGTTCACCGTTGGTCATACTATAGATCAGTGCTCCGCAACCGGTGTGCCGCGGCACACTGGTTTGCCGTAAGCCGATACAGGTGTGCCGCGATCAAATAAGGCAATATTATAAATAAATAATTTTACAACGGTCCTCAAGCTCCCAGCGCCTATCGCCTATTTATGTAGACATACAACGACGTACTTGCTTTATTAAGTTCTAAATGAAATTAAAAAAAAAGTGAAATTGATTAAATTCATATCTATTTTTGGCTTTTGGTGTGCCGCGGTATTCAAGGTGAGAACTTTGGTGTGCCGCAGAATCCAAAGAAGTACTTTGGTGTGCCGTAGATGAGAAAAGGTTGCGGGGCACTGCTATAGATCATACTTACTATTTTAAATATATAGATATATTTTAATTTTATGTAAGTTAAGCAATATTGCAAGCAAGACATTCTTGGATGGTCACCGCTGATCACAAATCTAACATAGTATTTTATATATATATGTATATTATTATTTTTATATTAAAATTTTAATTTTACAAGCTGACATTAGCATTTTTTTTCAATTTCACAATCGATTAAGTTTAATAATAAGTTAAGCGGTATTGGAAGTAGAAAGTTCTTGGATGGTCACCACTGACCAAAGATTTAACTTTTTTTTTTTTAAATTTAAAAATATACTTTTTACAGGCTGTCATTAACACTTTGTAAAAATGCTTCACAATGGGTTACGTCAAGTAAGTTAAGCAATATTGGAAGAGGCACTTTTTTGGATGGTAACCGTTAATTATAGTTATCCATACTTAGCTCTTACATCGTATTTTATTTAATTTTTTGACACCTGACATTAAAAATTTATAAAAATGCTTCACAATAGGTTACTTTTAAGTAAGTTAGGCTGTATTGGAAGTAAAACGTTTTTGGATGGTCACCGCTTATTATACTCGTAGATCTAACATAGTATTTTTACATTAGCATTTTGTAAAAATTTCTTCACAAAAGTTAACGTCAAGTAAGTTAAGCATCATTGAAAGAGGCACTTTATTGGATGGCAACCATTCATTACAGTTATGAAACTTAGCTCATATAAAGGGTCCGACAAATAACTTTTTTTTTTGAAAATGGGGCGAAAACAACGAGTGTAGCTTCGGCTGTGTGGCACGTAGCGCCGTCCTGTTGAAACCAAATGTTGCCAATATCCTCCTCTTCAATTTTTGTGAACAAAAATGGCCCAATAACGATCGCCATTGACTATAACGGCCACTCCTTGCTCATTTTCGAAGAAAAATGGCCTGATTTTCGAAGTAATGTCGCAATATTTTCCAGCGTTGTTCAAGCGTATACACAACCATATTCGTTTAGCGGAAGGATAAAACTAATTATCTGTCAAATCAGACATGAGCTAAGTGTTACCATTCAAGAAATAAGCACTAGTTGAAAAAAAAAACGTTAGATGGCGGACCCGTTATATAGAAGGTAACCAATAATCATATTTATGAAAAGGATATGCGAATAAAAAAATTTTTTTCGGGATGCAGCTTCGTTTGTAGCGTTCAGTTTTTTTAAATGGCAAGCGTCATATAATCCAAAGATTAGATGTTTTAGTAACAGTCTGTCTCTATTCTCCTGCATGTGCCGATAGTATCAGACATTTCTTTCTTCGTGGTATTGTGACACATTCTTTTTTATATAAAAAAAACTTTCTCTTACATCGCTCGCGGTTAACGTATGCATCATTTGGAATAGTGAAAGAAACGTCATAGAATCCTTATGAAAAGACGTATTATATATATATATATTTATAATCGTGTCGGAAACAACAGGGTAAGATCCTGTCTGCCCAGAAGTGGGCGACGTCGATGGCGTTACTCCCGGCCATCATCAGGTACTCCTGGGTGCAGCTGCTCGGACACAGCGCACACTCCAGAAGGTGTCACAGGGTCTGCACCACGCCGCAGTCACATTCAGTCGGTCCGCTGTAAAACTGCCAGGCTTTAATTTGCGTCCTCGTCTCGCATACCCCGGTCCGAAGTCTGTTAAGGGACCTCTATATATTCTACCCCTGGTCGTTTCCAAGGGCTGGGTCTTCTTTCGGGGCAACCCAAGTATTCCCCTCAGTTGCGCTTCTCCACATGTTCGGCCGCAGGGTGGCCTCAGGTATCACCAGTTCCGTTGTGGACTGTAGGAAGCTTCTTCTTGATTTGAGCCATTTTTATACCACACTATATATCCATTGACAGTAAGTTACTTCTTCTTCGTAGTTGTAGTATCAATCCGGTGGATCTTCACTCTTCTCGATCTTCTGCAACCCTCTTTAGCTCAGCGCAAGAGCTACAACTCATGTCGTCGAACACTTGCTGCAAATACTTCCGTCTAAGGCACCCTCTGCAGTTCTACCCCCAAACGTCCCTGCCACAATGTCGTGAAGAAGACCATCGTGGCGCATGATGCGTCCGATCCATCGGGCTCGCCTCTCTGAGATGGTTCTGTATATAATAGAATATAACAAAAGTGCAAAGTTTGCGGCTCTAATCCCAGCGTCTGCCGTTTCATTTTATCCGATATTGACGACTGAAATACACCCTCACCCGTAAAATGCCAGTCATAGCGTATTAATCAAAAGTGGCGGTAGACGAAAGTCGTCAAATAATCAATAAAAAAACGACTTTTAAGCTCTAAAATACCCTCGGTTGGTGTGAATTTGATGCCTCACCCGTAAAATGTCAGTCATAGTCTATTAATCAAAAATCGTATCTACTTTGTACATCTTATTTACCCATTTCTCTCACATAATACGCAACACATGTAAGTCTTTATATACATAAATATATATATTGTATATACAGAAGCTATACATATATACTTCAACGTTACTGGTACGTTAAACCCTAACCCATATTCCCATTGTGACCTAGTTAGAGTGAGGACTTGTTGCTCGGGAGCAGTCCAAGCGACACGGCAGTGCGAAGTGCGATTGGAATGGGAACGAAAATAATCGATACCCGCGTACACGTACTCGTACATGCGTGATAGTACGTAACTGTGCATAATAGGTGCAACGCACATATATAAATATATTTTTTTTATGTAAACACATACAGGAGAATGCCGACAGACGGTGATAGTGATTCTGAAGTCTCATCTGTGGAATCCTATGACGCTAAACCATGGTGCATATTTGAGTGTTGATCATCGTCATAGACTACATCCCGAGATTCACGCATCATCCATATTATTACAGGAATTTATTATGAATGGGCGGTCTCTTCACGTGACGACTTTCGTCTACCACCAATTTTAATTAATAGGCAATGACTGACATTTTTCGGGTGAGGCATCAAATTCACACCAATCGTGGTATTTAGAGCACAGAAATCGACTAATTTTTTTTTAATATCTGTCGGGGATTGAACCTACGACCTTTGGCTTGCAAAGCAAACGCTTTGACCATTGAGCTATGCCTGCCGGTTATGGAATGAATACTAAAAAATAATGCTTAAATTTGTTATGTACAAACTCTTTAATCATGATTTTTTTAAAGTAATTAGAGCTGTGTGTGTTTGGGTTCCGTATAGATTTAGACTGTTAGAGTTAGTGAGAAATTGATCCGCTTATTTGGACCAACGGTTCATGCCTCGGAAGCGTCGGGATATTCATCCGAACCATTTAAATATTCCAATTAACAACGCACAATTCTGTAGTACGAGGTGGGTGCCAAAAATATTGACTGTACGATAAATTTGGATGGGGTATTGTCAAACACCCACCCTACAGCCCGGACTTAGCCCCAAGTGACTACCATCTCTTCCTGACATGAAGAAACACCTGGGTGGAACGTATTTCGGCGACAGAGAAGAGCTGGAAGAAGCGGTTCTCATGTATCTGCGTGGCTTGGCGGCAGATTTTTTTGACTCGGGCATTCAAAAGCTCGTATACCGCATGCAAAAATGCATTAACCTCAGTGGCGACTATGTAGAAAAATAGGTAAAAGTCTGATCTTTCCGAAAATGTACGCATTCACGGAATTAAACTTGTTTTACACTGTGATGTACAACTGGTGCTTATCTGATAGTGATGAAAAAAAACTAGAGGCCTTTGAGATCTGGTCATGCCTGAATTTCCTGGAGATACCACGTCACGAACAATGAGGTTCTCAGGATAATCAAGGAAGATGGGCACCTAGTGAGAACCATCTCAGAGAGGCGATCGGTCACATCATGCGCCACTATGTTCTTTTTCACGACATTATGGAGGGGATGGTTGAGGGTAGACACTGTAGAGGGCGCCCTAGACGGGGGGGATACGTTCCATCAAAGTAGAGCGTAATGCGAAACAACGCTAAACGAGGGTATCTTGACATGTAAATAATGAGGTTAGGGGAAGATGGATAGAAAATTGGTTAGTTATTAAATTTAATACATAATTACGTTTTTCTTAATAAAAATAAAGCCAAACATTTATTTCTTATAAAAACAAATAATCTTCTAAGTCAGTCAGATCATTCAGTCTATTCTGTGTTTCCAATTTGCTGCCTTTTTGTCAAGAAGGCAATTTAGTTTGCGTTTTCTTTTTGCGTTCTGTTAGAAGTTGTTGATAAGTGGATAAAGCATCTATAACACCCCGTCTTGCTTTTGAACTCCTGTCAAAATTTGGATCATTTTCAACAAATTGAGATTGACGTTCACCAGAATCTAATCTTCTAATCACTTGCACTTTAGTTTCCAGTGAAATGCTTTTTCTGTTTGCTTTCTTTTCTTTTTTTTCGTTATCACCCATGATAAAAACTAAATATCATAATATTTTAATTTATTTTGTATGTAAACGCATGCAGGAGAGCACACCCGGTCAAGACCACTGCACTCTATGACACTCAGCCAGGGAGGCTGGACGCTGCATGCGAGAAACGTGTGTTGTGTTCGTGTTTGTGTGTGGGTTGGGGAGATTGCAAGTGTATATTTATCTGTTTCTTGAAGAGATCCAGATTGTAGGGGAAGGAGGAAACACAGATGCTGGTAGAGTATTCCATAGCTTACCGGTGGCATTAAGGAAAGAGCTTTGGAAACTGCCGTATTCAAGGATAGATCGAATTTGTCCTTTATACAAAAGAATAAGTTGTTTATCGTTGAAATACCTAAGTGATCTATATAATACACTTAGTTTTTTGGAAGCGAGACCAGCTTTATTCATAATTGACTCGTAATATTTGACATTATTCGAGATTGATACTCCAAGCGTGTTGATGGAGCTTGCTTTCGGAAGAGAACAACCGTTGAAAGATACAGGATCCATAGCAGTCTTCTTGGTGGAGAAAGTGCATGATTGTGTTTTGGAAATGTTGAAACTGGCGAGGTTGAGGTCGCCCCATCGTGAAACCCTTGACATGTTCATCTTCTGCACCAGAGATTACCAAGCAGATAATTTCATATTTGTCACTGCATTAATCGTTATATATTATTATATGAATTTATACTTATTTGGAAACCTGGCGCACAATTTCGCGAAATCGCCGGGTTGAAATAAAAGAGCGCAAAACCGAAACAGCGCTAAACGAAACAGCGTTAAGCGTAATCCCACTGTATTTAAATAAGATTTTTTTTGACCGCAAGTTTCGGCAAGAATCTTTGCTCCACCGCTACTATAGCCTCTGTAACGAATATCTGCCGTCCGCTAGGTCGTCGACCTGCTCGGGCCGATTTTTCGCTAACGGCACGACAGCCCGTTATGTTACCGTAACAGATGCCGGACGACTTCGCAGAGAAGCCGATACGCGGCCACAACCTCAACTAAATCCCTCCCAGAGACGCTAAAACACAAGACTATAAACGTTCTTCCTTGGTTTGCAGCAACAGAATCTTGCATCTCGATATCCATTCCTCTCGGCCCTCATTAACCCTCTTCAGCTCAGCATAAGAGCTACAACGCACGTCGTCGAACACTTGCTGCAAATACTCCCATATATGACTCCCTTAACAGTTTCTACCCTCAACCATCAATGTCGTGAAGAAGACCATCGTGGCGCATGATGTGACCGATCGCATCTCTGAGATGGTTCTTACTAGGTGCCTGTCTTCCTTGATTATTAGTTCGTGAAGTGTAAACATTATACTCTAGAAAAGATGCACCCATAATTATAAAGAATGATGACGATCTTATCTCATTACAAGCATGCGATGTCCAATTTTGAACGTAAGACTCTCGCATGAGTCTTCATCCTTTTCGATCCTTTGCATCCAGGATACTCCCGCTATTCTTGAGTAATGTCGTCAGTTTATTTGCTCTAACGTTATTATTAGCTCTAGTGTCGTATCTTCAACAGGTATTGCATGTACTTGAGTGTGGCTCGTCCCAAGACATTTCTCCATCTGGGAACATATATGGGTCCATTGTGAACTATAATAAACGTAGCTTATACATAACTTCTTCGCATAAGTCCTCCATTAACATTATTTATATCTTTCGTGTTACAGAATTATATCTCTCCTGTGTATTTCTAACGTCAGCTTATCGTCCGGCTATAGACCTCACTTAGAATTTGTATAGACAATGAAGCAATAGTTGTTCCGTACATAGCAACGAGTCTATGCGCCTAGTGACCATATTCTAATAAGCAGTGTTACAGAATTTCATCAAATTACTCTTCCAATAAATGTTGTTTTATTTCACATGTTATATACAGAATATCTTCAATTTTATAAACATTCCTTCTCACATCTTATATACAGTGTATCTTAGATGTTAGATACATTATATCTTATGTTTTAGAAATTCCTTATCACATGTTATAGACAGTGTATCTTCCATGTTATAAGCACTTTATCTTCCTTGTTACAGACATTCTGATTTACATGTTATAGACAGTGTATGTTCCATGTTATATACAGAATATTTTCCATGTTATAGACATTCCTTCTCACATGTTATGTACAGCGTATCTTTCATGTTATATACAGAATATCTTTCATGTTATATACAGAATATCTTCCATGCTATAAACAGTATATCTTGCGTGTTACAGAAATTCCTTCTTACATGTTATTGACAGTGTATGTTCCATGTTATATACACTGTATATTCCATGTCATATACAGAATATCTTCCGTGTTATAGACATTCCTTCTCACATGTAAATGGACAATGTATCTTCCATGTTTTATACAGTCTATCTTTCATGTTATATACAGAATATCTTCCGTGTTATATATAAAATATCTTCAATGTTATATACAGTATATCATCCATGTTATATACGGAACATCTTCCATGTTATAGACATTTCTTATCACATGTAATAGACAGTGTATGTTGCATGTTATATACAGTGTATCTTCCATGTTGTAGAAATCCCTTCTGACATGTTATTTACAGTGTATCTTCCATGTTACAGACGTTCCTTATCACCCGTTATAGACAGTGTATCTTACATATAACAGACATTCTTTCTTACATGTTATAGACAATGTATGTTCCATGTTATATACAGAATACATTCCATGTTAAATACAGAATATATTCCATGTTATATACACAATTTCTTTCATGGCATTGACATTACTTCTCACACGTTATATACAGTGTATTAGACTATCATATCCTCCATGTCACGAGTATAAGCAATGTGTCTTCAATGTTATATACATAATATCTTCCATGTTATATAAACAATTCTTTCATGTCATTGACGTTCACAAATGTTATAGACAGTGTCATCTTAAATATAACAAACAATTCTTTGTTATATACAGTGTATCTTCCATGTTATATACAGTGTATCTTCCATGCTATATAGATAATACATTCCATGTTATATACACTGTATCTTCCATGTTATATACAGTGTATCTTCCACAATATCTTTCATGTCATTGACGTTCCTTCTCAAATGTTATATACAGTTTATTAGAGCATCATACTTTCCATATTACAAGTTTAAACAATGTGTCTTCCATGTTATATACAGTGCATCTTCCATGTTACATAGATAATATCTTCCATGTTATATACAGTTTATTAGATTATCATATCTTCCATGCTACGAGTATAAACAATGCGTTTTCAATGTTATATACAGTGTATCTTCCATATTACAGAACTCATCCATGTATAGGATAGACAGCCTATCTTCCTCGTTGTAGACGGCCCATCTTCCGGTTATAGACAGTCCTAGCCTAGAAGCATTGAAGCACCAGTCGTCCCTGCATAGCTACTCGCCTATGAGCTAGGTTCCCGTGTTCTTGCAAGCACAGACCAAGTACAGAAGTGCACCGAGTTTCGATCGATCCCGCGCATGCGCTTTACAGCATGCAATTCCATGCGGTGACCAAACCTTAAGAAATCTGAGACGATATCAGCTGACACCATCAAAACACAACAAACACTTAAAAAATAACCAGATACGTGCGAAGAATACTGGAATACGATGGTTCGGCTTTGCGAGGGATGACAAACTTCCATATTACTTTTTCTTTAGAGACTTTCAAAACTGTGTGTCTCAACACATAAGTGACTGCCGTATTCAAGGATAGGTCGGATTTGTCCTTTATATAGAAGAACAAGTTCTCTATTGTTGAAATACCTCAGTGATCTATATAATACACCTAGTTTTTTAGAAGCGAGACCGGCTTTATACTTAATTGACTCGTAATATTTGACATTATTCGCGATTGATACTCCAAGCATGTTGATGGAGCTTGCTTTTGGAAGAGAACCACCATTGATAGATACAGGATCCATTGCAGTCTTCTTTAAGCATGATCATCACAATATTATATTGCTTTAATTTTTCGCACCCTCTATTCTTCAGTTGTTCTATCTGTTCTGGAATATGGGAGCTTAGTTTGGAATCCCAATAAATGCAAATACATTATCATGCTCAAAAAAAATCGTAAAAAATTTCACAGACGTCTCTATTTTTATATTTACGGTAACTATCCATTCAATTAAATCAATTCCGAACATTACCCAACACTTTTTCTTCTAGGGATGCTTTCTTTCCATTCGTTAGAGTCCCGGAGGAAAATTGCTACTCTCAAACATTGATTCCTTCTTCTCCGCGGTGCAATTCACAACCCTGGGATTCTTGAATGCTTTAACTCCTATGTTTCGGATAAGTGCACCCGTGCTCGTAGCCATCCATTGTTTTTGATCCCAGTCGATAATTGTGGAGCGTCGAGCACTCAATTTAGTACAACGGCAATGGCGGTCCTAAATGGCCTACCAGCACACCTCGATTATTTTCTTACATCCTTTTTCTCTTTTGTCGATGGTATTGTTCTCGTTGATCTCTGTGATCTTTGACACGTGTCATCTTCTTCTTCTTTCATGCTATCTTCTTTATGTTTCTTATTATTTTTACCTTGGAACTGCGGTTCTGTGAAATAAATAAATAAATAAAATAAATTGCAGTCGGTCTAGAGGCGAAGATGTTTTAAGAAGGAGAACTTAATCAACAGCGGCCTTTTCTTGAGAAAGCTAGAAGCCACCGGGCTAGCGTGTCAGTCGGAAACTATACATAGAATGGACTCAGCGAAACCGCGAGAGGCAGAGCTGACATGAAATGAGCCGAATACTATAGTGATACACAGTATATGTGACATATATGATAGTTTTTTCCTACCGTGGATGTCAAGATGAGTACTGGTAGTAGGAAAACGATGTATCACGTCAACCGATGTCAACGGTCAAGGAATCTTAGACGGCATATGCCGACAACCGATGCGAAAGTTCTAAGAGACAAAGGTGAACGTAGTTGGGATATGTATTAATAATGCCGCAGTAGAGCATAAACTACGGCAGTCTCTTCTTTAAGCTTCCATGCTCTTACCTCTGTCAGGAACTATACATAGAATGTACTCGCAGGAAGCAGAGCTGACATGGAATGAGTCGAAGACTATTGCGGTAAGCAGAACTTTCTAGCGGCGTTTTGTGACGACCATACGCTCCGTTTTTCTTCTTCTTCTTCTTCTTCTTCTTCTTCTTCGTGTCAGCGACGTCAAATTATTTTTTCCCAATATCTGGCAACATCGATAGCTCGTGTGTTGCCCAGCATTAGGTCCTGAGATGTGCAACTTGTTGGGCACATGGAGCAGCATCGTAGGTGTGAGGCGGTTGCAGGTTCCATTAATGGTGATAGTGATAGTAATAATGAATATAATATCATTTCTTTCTCATAAAGGGTCCGCGATCTAACGTTTTTTTTTCAACTAGTGCTTATTTCGTGAATGGTAACACTTAGCTCATGTCTGATTCGACAGATAATTAGTTTTATCCTTCCGCTGAACGAATATGGTTGTGTATACGCTTGAACAACGCTGAAAAATATTGTGACATTACTTTGAAGATCAGGCCATTTTTCTTCGAAAATGAGCAAGAGTGGCCGTTACAGTCAATGGCGATCGTTATCGGGCCATTTTCGTTCACAAAAATTGAAGAGGTGGATATTGGCAACATTTGGTTTCAACAGGACGGCGATACGTGCCACACAGCCGAAGCTACACTCGATGTTTTGCGCCCATTTTCAAAAAAAAAAAAGTTATTTGGCGGACCCGTTACTTAAAATATAATGCATTTCTTTCGTCTTTGAGTTTTTTTTTAAATTCTGACCACTGCTCTACCCAGCACACTTTTAATGACAGATTAAACACATTTAATTTAGTTTCTGTCCAAGACTGTCAGTTAGAATGTCAGTTAAGAGCTAGAAATTTAATAATTGTCAATGTAATTCGCTGAAAATGCTTTTATCGGGCAAATCTATTAACATACTCATCTCTCTTTAAAAAGGTTGTTATTCCGTCGCGTGATGGCAGGATTAGGAGCAGATTGATAACACAGGCTCTTTTCAGAAGCACATTGACACAAATTTACAATCAAACTTTACAAATTCACGGCTCGACCTAGCATTCGGCCGAGCCACAATACAATATGCTCTCGCACGACACGACTGGCGTGACGGGCTGTCGCACCGGCGCCACAGCGGCAGTCTATATAACTAGTCCCAATATGGCGGACACATAAATGTATGACAGACGAAATATTGTACATCGAGGTTTTCTGTACCAGTCAGCAAAGGCTACATCATGTTGATGTCACTATCTACGTAAACACATACACGAGAATACCGACAGATTATGACACTTATTACTATGTTACATATGGGTAAGCGCTGCATGTGGAGTGTTGACTTACAAAACAGCGACAGCCTGAGTTGTCAAAGATAAGACTGCTGTAGTTTAATGCTTTCTTGTTGGCATTCGAAGAAAATGTCCCAGCTAGGTCCATCTTCGTGTCTTGACTGACTATAGTATGAAAAGCTACCTCGTAGACTACTTCACTTCGTCGTTTCATATAATATTATACATATGCAAGTTTTGTTCCGCGTACAATATTGCTTAACTGCGATGACCTAACGAGAACCGCATTCATATATAAATTCAATGGTTGTTCTTATAGAATCACTAAAATTTATTTTTCAATATTAAAAAAAAAAAATGCTTCGGCGTCACCCCATTCGAAATGCACTCTCAAAACGCAATCAATCGCCGCCCAGTAGCGAAATCCGGCATGATTTCATTGGCAAAAACCTTTACGAGTCGGTAGAACAAAGGACTGCCTCGAGCGGTGGGAATGCTTCGGCAGGGACGATCGCATGATTAAGCCGTCGCTCCCGATGCAGCGCTCTATGGGCGTAAAAATCGCACGTTCATATATAAATTCAATGGTTGTTCTTATAGAATCACTAAAATTTATTTTTCACCTACGCCGAAACCGACAACGAAACCGTGATCTGCGCAAAGAGTCGCCATATAAATGTGAAAACCAAACCATCGTAACCCTAACGTTTCGCAATATAAACGTTGTTTTGCTAAACTGTTCTGCATTGTGTTTTAACATAACGTAACAACCAAACCATCGTAATCCAAAAGTTAACTATTTTAACGTTTCATTGCTCTTATCGTGATTTACGTGAAAAGTTTCAGTTACAATGTGAAAACTATAACATCATAACCCTTACGGTTGACAACGTAAACGTTGGTTTGCTAAACCACTGCCTTGTGTTATTCATCTATAATGAAAATATACAAATCAAAGACTCGTAATCCTAAAGTTTATAATTGTATCGTAATGTACGTGAAAAGTTTCTGTATCAATGTGAAAACCAAACCAACTTAACCCTAACGGTTCTCGAGCTAGCGTTGTTTGTCTAAACTATTTAACATTGTGTTATTTATAGCGATGAAAATTTTAAAATCAAAGCATCGTAATCCTAAAGTTTATTATTGCATCGTTATGTGCGTGAAAAGTTTCAGTATCAATGTGAAAACCAAACCATCGTGACCCTAACGGTTCTCAGCATACCTGTAACACTGTTTTGCTAAACTATTTGACATTTTGTTAAACTAGAACGTTGAAAATGTAAAATTCAAAGTATCGTAATCCTAAAGCTTATAACTTTATCGTAATTTACCTGAAAAGTTTCAGTATAAATGTGAAAACCAAACCATCGTAACCCTAACAGTTCTAAATTTAGCGTTGTCTTACTAAACTACTTTGCATTGCATTATTCTCCATCGTAAAAATCACACCATCGTAATCCTAAAGTTGATTATTTTAACGTTTCATAGCTCGTATCGTGATGTACGTGAAAAGTTTCAGTGAAAACGTGGACATCAAACCATCGTAATCCTAAATTTTGATTCGAATACAACCGAAAATTAACTAAAAATAAATGTTTTCTGTTTTAATATTTTTTTGTTTGTACCGTAATATCTGGGACTAACATCTATGCTCGATCAAAACAAAGTTCAGCGTACACAGCATCTATATTTACACACATGCTTCTTATATACGTTTGCGAATCATGGCATCTTACTAAAATCCAATGCAGCCGCACAATGGGTATTGAAAACACATGCCTGCGTGGAATACTGGAAATACAATGTTTCGATTTTCTGAGAAATTACAAAGTAAGGGAGGATAAGGTAGTCGGTTAAACTGGTGTCACTACCTATCGTTCTCAGACAATTATTTTTAAGAATCTCATCGGTAACGTCGTGGGGCGCACTGGACATCTGGTGCACGGGATATTTGGTGCACGAGATAACTGGTGCACTGGATGTCTCGCTAACCTAACCTAACCTAAGGATTTGTACAGAGATCATGGAGTCCAGAGATATATAGTATAGTTAACGAAATAACTTAGGTTGGATTAGGTTAGTGAAATATCCAGCGCACCAGTTGTTCCATGCACCAAATGTCTCGTGCACCAGACGTCCAGTGGGCTACACGTCGTTGCCGATGACTCGTTGAACTGTCTGAGAACGAATTCCACAGATGAGACATCAGCATTACTTCTTTTTGGAATTAGTTCTTGTAGCGACCGTGGTAATAACAGTAGAAAAGACTAAGAGAACCAATCTTACGGCTGTGTTTCATTGATTGCAGGTTAGACGTAAGAGTGTCATCGTTTATCAAACGAATTGCTCTTCTTTGAACTGAGTCAATTAAGTTTAGAAGGTATTTTATGTCTCAACACATAAGTGACTGCCGTATTCAAGGATAGGTCGGATTTGTCCTTTATATAGAAGAACAAGTTGTTTATCGTTGAAATACCTCAGTGATCTATATAATACACCTAGTTTTTTTGAAGTGAGACCGGCTTTATACTTAATTGACGACATTATTCCAGATTGATACTACAAGGATGTTGATGGAGCTTGCTTTCGGAAGAGAACAACCGTTGAATGATACAGGATCCATAGCAGTTTTCTTGGTGGAGAAAGTGCATGATTGGGTTTTGGAAATGTCGAAACTGACGAGGTTGAGGTCACCCCATCTTGAAACCCTTAAAAGAGACATGTTCGTCTTCTCCACCAGAGATTCTCTAGCAGTCAATTAAGTTTAGAAGGTATTTTGTGTCTCAACACATAAGTGACTGCCGTATTCAAGGACAGGTCGGATTTGTCCTTTATATAGATGAAAAAGTTGTTTATCGTCGAAATACCTCAGTGATCTATACAATACACCTTGTTTTCTGGAAGCGATATGGATATTATATGTAAACAGATCTTTAGACTGTGGACGTAGAGAAATATACTAGAAACCTGTGTAATATGAAACTTTGCATGAAATTGAAAACTTCGTGACTATGATAACGTGGGAAAAATAGTTTTTTATACATTTTAAATTTCGTCACATGATTCAAAAGAACATCAGACACACTGACTCTAAAAGACAGACATTTATTTTATGTAAACACATACAGGAGAATACCGACAGGTGGTGAAAATAAGTCTCATCCGTGGAATTCTATTACGCTTACCTAAGCGCTGCAAGTGGAGTGTTGTTCCGCCTACGTCGTAGACTACAACCCGAGATTCACGCATCATCATTTATTATTACAGGAATTTTGTTATGAATGGGGTGGTCTTCACAGGACGAGTTTTGTCTATTATCTACCATCAATTTTGATTAATAGGCTATGGCAGGCAAGAAAAATAAAAACAACGCTCCCCAATATTCGACGAATGCATCTGCTTTCGAAAAGCATTATATACGGCTGCATTGGCTTTTGGTGTGATTCCAAGATCTGTAAAGAAGAATGGAGACAATATAGGCACTTTATTTTTAGGTATATACTATTTATTAGGTATTGTTTTTTTTATATAAGCACATACAGGAGAATACCGACAAATGGTGATACTGATTCTGAAGTCTCGTCTGTAGAATTCTATGACGCTTAACACGATGCATATGACTAAGCGCTGCATGTGAATTATTATTATTATTATTATATTAGTATTTGTATAGCGCTCTTTTATGACCGAATGATCATTCCAAAACGCTTCTTTGCCTCTCTGAGTAAAAAGGTGGTTCTTGAGTCTGCTTCTGAACGATGTCTCCGCTTTAAGCTCTCTTATGCTTTCCGGCAGCGAGTTTCAGGCCATTGGTGCCGCGTAGCTGAAAGCCCGATTGCCATAGATCATGCTAGGACTACCTCCCGTCAGCTGCAGGGTGCTTCTATTTGCTCTAGCCGATCTGAGTGTCTCTCCACGCGCGCTTATCTCCTTGTGCTTGATCAGTTCTGTCAAATAGCCCGGTGCAGTTCCGTTGAGTGCCTTGTAAGCTAAGAGGCATAATTTGTACTGGATTCTGGCCGAAACTCTCAACCAATGCAGTCGGTGAAGTGTTGATCCGCCAACGTTATAGACTACAGCGCGAGATTCACACATTTATTATTACACGAATTTACTATGAATGTGTGACGTCTTCACGGGACGACTTTCGTCTAGCACCAATTTTAATTAATAGTCTACGACTGTCATTTTACGGGTGAGGGATCAAATTCACACCAACCGAGGGTAATGTAAGAGCTCTAATTATGCTAAAAATTATATATGTTAAAAGAAGTTTTAACCCTTTCATTACAGCTCGGTGGAATACAAATTATACTGTCAATTATAAAACTAGCATTTGAAGCATAAATGTACTTATCTGGTCTATTTTCATATATCACATTGGTTCTTGTATCATTTAGCTATCAGATGATGCATAAAAAACTATTTTAAGAAAGTAGCGAAACGTTATATCACGTCAACCGATGTCAACGGTCGGGGAATCTTATGACGGCATATGCCAACAACCGATGCCAAAGGGTTGAAAGAGGTTGGTAGAAAAATAATCAACTCGATTTGAACGACACGTGATTAAAGACAGGCGGTGTCCCATCCAAGTTTTGTTCCGCGTTCGATGTGGCTGAAATTCAGCGATCTAACGGGAACCGTTAATAACGATGTCCTTGCTTACTCCAAATAAGTAATAGCTTGTATCTACTTTCAGTGATTTCAAGTATTTTAACATTTATATAAGCAAGGATTCTAGTCAATATAATTTATTTAGTTAAATAGTCAGAAACTATGCAATATATTTTTATATATTGTCAGTTAAAAAAAACATACACTGGTAGCTTGACATACGAGTGCCCCAACATACGAGTTTTTCGAGATACGAGCAATCGGCTTAGCAAGAAACACCCAGAAAAAGTCGCAACTGTGTGTGCAACGGAGCAATTTGATGACACTCTTTAGATACGAGAACTTTGAAATACGAGCAAGATTGTGGAACGAATTAAACTCGCATGTCAAGGTAATACTTTATATATATTAACATCCTCCTCTATCTCAAAAGGTAGTTATTCAGTCACGTAGCAGGTCAGCAAAACAAAGACTTTTCTAGAAGCACATTGACATATATTTATGATAAACTTTACAAGCTTATGGCCCAGACCTAGTCACAGTAGTAGGCCGAGCCACAATACAATATGCTCTCGCCGAAACGCGGGACACAACTGAGCAAAGTTTTCGAGGTTTTCGGTACCAATCAGCAAGGGCTACATCATGCTGATGTCAATATATTTTATTGAATCTTAATAAATGTACATACAGTTTACAACAAGCGCCATCTATTAACAATGCGTATCAATAATATAATACGTGTTAATTTCTCAAATCAGTGTGCGGGAGTAAAGAAATGGAAAATGTTTGCAAAGGTTCGTGGTTCGAATCCTAGCTTCTGCCGTTTATTTTTATTCGATTTATTGATGAGAGAAATATCGTATGAGATGATGTTTGTTGTGAATTCGTATGTGTTTATTAACTGTTATTTTTTTTTAGTGATGTGAAAGATTGCCTTTTGGGTGACCATGTGAAAAATTAATTTCGCCGGAACTGTTTTTGTAAATATTAAAAAAAAAAAATTCAAAAAGTGATTTGATGGGATTCGAAAGAGGAACTCGGTGCTGTTGGATGCGTTGACGACGCGGGTGGATACAATTTTTCGAAGACATCGACTAGCATGAAGAGAAAGAGAAGGAATTCGCCATGTTTCAAACGTCGTCACAGAAACACGACATTCACACACTTGACGTGCGCCACGTGAGATGAGAAGAAAAATAAACGTGAAAAATAAAGATTCGATGGAAAGAAAATAAATAAGAAATATCATATAAAAAATATTTACATGATTTCGATTAACAGAAGAAGAAGAAAATAGCGTTAAACGATACAAATAAAAGCAATATATAATTTTTTTCATTAAAAAAAAACTGACCAATTCGTTGAAATATTAAAAAATTTAAATTTTCACGTAATAAATAAATATTTAAAAATATATATACGTAAATGTATGCCGTTTATTAAAAATTAAATAAAAAAATATATTTAACGTTTTTTTAAATATATTTATATATATAAAAAAAAACAAAACAATTTACGTACACGTTAATTGATATTGAAAAACGAAAATTAAAAATATATATTTAAATATTAAAATAATAAAAAATATCGAAGATCTCTTACTTTTTAAATAAGCGTTAATAATTGTTAATTTAAAAAAATAGTTACCATTTTTAAAAAATAATCAAAAGTTACCATAAATAAAAATTAAAAACGTGTCAAAAAATTATTGTGATCTAGTGCAGCTTTTTATTTAATTTAATAAATTATTTTGGCAACTAAAATAAATAAAATGTTTATTTATTTATCGAAAAACATTTTTCATATGAATTAAATAAATCAAAGTTTTTCTGTGACGATTGAGCGATGATTTGACAAAGGTTATTTAAAAGTGATATTTTTATTCATTGCTGTTAAAATAACAATTTTCGAACAATGACGATTCATAAAATGATACAAATTAATGTTTAAAGTGTTAAAAAATACGTAAAATACAATAAAAATAAATTTTATTCATGACGCTTATTGTATGTTTAAATAAAGAAGAGATTAAATTAATACACACATTTTTGAAAAGATTCTAACGTGCATTTGAATTTTTTTCAAAAACATTCGATTGATTTTCGAAGTTTTTCAAAGTGATTTCCACGTACTTTCGTCATTTTTAAGTGATTTTGACGCACATTTGTCATTTTCTACTTGATTTGACGTACATTCGACATTTCTAAGTGATTTTGACGTACATTCGTCATTTTCAAAGTGATTTCGACGTATTTGCGTCATTTTTAACTTGATTTGACGTACATTTGACATTTTTGAAAGATTTTGACGTACATTTGTCATTTTCCAAGTGATTTTGGTGTACATTTGTCATTTTCAACGTGATTTTGACGTACTTTCTTCATTTTTAAAGTGATATTGACGTTTTTTCGTCATTTTAAAGTGATTTTGACGTACGTTCGTCATTTTAAAGTGTTTTTTTGTGTAACTTCGTCATCTTTCAACCGATTTCAACCATTTTTAGACAGTTTTGAAGCGATTTTGGCATAGTTTTTTTTTTGGCAACGAAAGTACAAAGTTTTAGCATTAAGCATTCTCTCTTCCGTGTGTCCTTCGTCAGTCCTCCCTCATGAACGGATCCACGATGTTCGAGATGTGGAACAGCGTCAGCTCCAAACTGGAGCAGGCGCAGACCAACATGCAGCATCAAACGCCACAACAACCTCACACTTCCAGTGGCAGCATAAAAGGTAATCATCCAACTGCACACTTAACGTTCCAGATATGTACACCCGCACTCGCACAAACTAATTTTGGAATTTGGGTACCATCACAGTCATCAACCTATGCAACGGTGGTTGAAATATTGTAAAAGATTAATTCGCCGCACACGGCTAAATCCAAAAGCCACATCACACCCACGCCATGCTACGGAACAGCTATTCGCATCGGCATGTCCGGATGAAACCACTGCGGAATCACTTACATATTAACTTTTGTAATAGTGCCACGGCCGTTAGAGAGATTTGTAACCCTTTCGCATCGGTTGTCGGCATATGCCGTCATAAGATTCCCCAACCGCTGACATCGCTTGACGTGATATATCGTTTTGCTACTTTTTTAGAATATTTTTTAATGCATCATCTGATAGCCATATAAATATATATATAATCATGTTATGTATCAAATGGAAAAGAAACTACATAACACATGTAAAGAAATGCCTGAGGCACTTTTATAAAGAAAGTTGAATAGACTTCAATTTCAATATTACATAACAGAAATTGTAAGCGTATATACATTTATATATATATATATAACGTTAATATATACATGTGCCGGCGGGTATGGCTAAGTGGTAAAGCGTTTGCTTACCGCACCAAAGGTCGTGGGTTCGATCGCCGACTAAGATTTAAAAAAAAACTCTATAAATGCCTCAGGTTGGTGTGAATTTGATCCCTCACCCGTAAAATGCCAGTCAAAACGAATTCATTAAAATTGGTGGTAGACGAAAGTCGTCCCGCGAAGACCACCCATTCATTGTAAATTCTTGTAATAATAAGAATGATGCGTGAATGGCGGGCTGTAGTCTATGACATTGGGGGATCAACACTCCACATAACCATATGTGATATGGTAAGCGTCATAGAATTCCACAGATGAGACTTCAGAATAACTGTCACCATCTGTCGGTATTCTCCTCTTTGTGTGTTTACATAAAAAAATCTAACCTCTAATCTAAGCCCGGTAAAGTTGAGCCATTCCTTGAGAACAAAAAAATAGAGGCCTCGAGAGCATCGGCAGCTCAACAACCTATATCGAAATCGGTGGTAGACGAATGTCGTCCCGTGAAGACTATCCATTCATAGTAAATTCCTGTAATAATAAGGATGATGCTTGAATGTCCGGCTGTAGCCTATGACGTTGGCGGATCAACACTCCACATGCAGCTATTAGCCATATGTAACATGCTAAGCGTCATAGAATAACATAGATGAGAATTCAGCATTACTATCACCATCTGTCAGTATTATCCTGTATGTGTTTCCATAAAAAAAAGATAAACTGACGTTATCAAAGAATAGCGGGAATAGCCTGGATGCGGATTATCGAAAAGGATTGATACTCATGCGGGAGGCCTACGTTCAACACAGGCTAACGATGATTATGTACACTACTGCTATTCGCAATGATCGTTATAATACTCGTAATAAAACGGTACTTTAAACAGGTTTCCGTTAATCAAAAAGTTGACTTCGTGCATACCTGTTATCACGTAACAGTAAGATAGTGAGTTAGTTACTATGTAACTGGACGCTGTAACTCGTTCTTGCATGCTTTCATGCCGCTAACAGGCATTCGTTGTGTGCCGGCGGGTATAGCTTAGTGATTAAAGCGTTTGCTTACTGAACCAACGGTCGTGGGTTCCACCCCCCAACGGATTATAAAAATAATGTTTTTTTAATCGATTTGTAAGCATTCAAATACCTATTATTGGTGTGAATTTCACGCATCGTCCATTCTCACTGTGATTTTTATGTTTGGCGTAATTAACCAGCTGGTGGAATAACGGCGTGTATAGCTTAGAACCATCTCAGAGAGGCGAGCCCGATGGATTGGTCACATCATGCGCCACGATGGTCTTCTTCACGATATTGTGGAAGGGATGGTTGAGGGTAGAAACTGTAAAGGGCGCCCTAGACGGGAGTATTTGCAGCAAGTGTTCGAGGACATGAATTGTAGAGCTGAAAAGGCTTGCGGAGGACCGAGAGGAATGGAGATCGAGATGCAAGATCCTGTTGCTGCAAACCAATCCACCGGATTGATACTACGAAGAAGAATAGCTTAGTGGTTAGAGCGTTTGATTACCAAACCAAAAGTCGTGGGTTCGATCCCCGACGAAGATTAAAAAAAAGGGTTTTTAGTCGATTTCTGAGCTCTAATATACCCCCCGGTTGGTGTGAATTTGATCCCTCACACGTTAAATGCCAGTCATATCCTATTAATTAAAATTGGTGATAGATAATTAACGAAAAAAATTGGTTAGATAATAAACGAATGTCGTCCCTTGAACACCATCCATTCATGGAAAATTCCTGTGTTTAATAGATGATGCGTGAATGTCGGGCTGTGGTACAGGAGAATACCGACAGAAGGTAATAGTGATCCAGATGTCACATCTGTAGATTCATTGCAACTTGCTATGCTACATATGGCTAAACGCTGCATGTGGAGTGTTGATCCGCATATGTCGCAGACTACAGCCCGACATTCACGCATCATCCAATTATTACACGAATTCACTATGAATGGGTGGTGTTCACGAGAAGACTTTCGTATATTTTCTACAACCAATTTTAATTAATAGGCTTTGACTGTCATTTTACGTGCTTACAGAACAAAGTCACACCACCCGTGCGTATTTTGAGAGGTTAAAAATAGTTTCTTAAAATATTTTTCGGGAATCAAACCCACGATCTTAGATTTGATTAGCAAATGTTTTAACCACTAAGCTATACTTGCTGGCAAGTTGTCAAAGTTCACTAAGATTCAGGAAAATAATGGCATAGACAAAAAACCAGCTCGAGTGAAGATATTGACATATTTAGTGTGATATTGCTTCAGATTCAGTGCTGGTGTGGACGGATACGAAATGTTGGACGTTTGATTTTGTGACAATAATGCCGTGTTATTTGTGGGTCAACCACGATATACTTATGACATGGTTATTGTTGTCACAAATCCTAACTATTTGCGCTGCGTATTCCGACACTTGTTCTGAGTGTGAGGTCATTGATAATTTAAATCACACTTACGCTGGTACTTTAGTAACGAGTTCGAATTGTAATATATTTTGTAATGTCATTGAAGGAAAAGAAATAAAAAATTGTAAAAAAAAAATTTAAAAATGTGACGATAGGTGATAGTGCGAGTACTTTTTGGCTCTAAGGGGCGGCTCAACGCAAGTCGTGAGCGTAGAGTATTATGTAATGAACCCAAGACCTTTCTTTTCTAAAACACGATCTTAGCCCACGCGTCTAATGTATCGAAAACGTGTATTTCTGCATCGAAAGTAAAAAAAGAAATTTCTTTTCAATACAAACAATAAATAATTAAACAGGTTTTAAAGTATATACTAAATCAATAAATCGTGTATATATACGAGGGTTACCTGTAAAATAAGTTTCCGAGTGATTTTTCGCAGTGTAAAACATGTTTAATTCCATGAATGCGTACATTTTTGTAAAGTTCAGACTTTTACCTATTTTTCTACATAATCGCCACTGAGGTCAACGCATTTTTGCATGCGGTATACGAGCTTTTGAATACCCGAGTCAAAAAAATCTGCCGCCAAGCCACGCAGATACCTGAGAACCGCTTCTTTCAGCTCTTCTCTGTCGCCGAAGTGCGTTCCCCCAGGTGTTTCTTCATGTAGTCACTTGGGGCTAAGTCCGGGCTGTAGGGTGGGTGTTTGACAATACTCCATCCAAATTTTGCGATGAGCTTGACGGTCAATATTCTTGGCACCCAAGAAACAACAGGGTCAGATCCTATCTGTCCAAAAGTGGGCGACGTTGATGGCGTTACTCCCGGCCACCATCAGGGCTTCCTACTCGGACACAGCGCACATTCCAGAAGGTGTGACAGGGTCTGCTCCACGCCGCAGTCACATTCAATCGGTACACTGTAAAACTGCTAGGATTCCATTTGTGTCCTCGTCTTGCATACTCCAGTCCGAAGTCTGTTAAACAACCTACATATATTCCACCTCTGGTCGTGTCCAGGGGCTAGGACCTCTTTCGGGGCAATCCAAGTATTTCCCTCGGTTGCTCTTCGGCACATGTTCAGCCGCAGCGTGGCCTTAGGTATCACCAGTTCCGTTGTCGACTGTAGGAAGCTTCTTCTTGATTTGAGCCGTGTGGTTATCTTTTGATGCCCAAACATAGGGTGGAGTGTGTTGCTTTGGAGAGCTCCTTCTTGGTGGTGACTTCTCGCCGTATGTTTGGTGGGGCGATGCCCAAGGCTTGACATAGCTTTGATATTGGGGTAGATCTTAGGCACCCCGTAACCACCCGGCACGTTTCATTCAGAACAACATCCACTTTCTTGGTATGGGCAGACCTCGCCCATACTCGCCAAATTATGCAGTGTTTAATGTACTTAATATTATTTTACCTTCACTGATTTGAACCTAACCTAACCTACATAATAAAATAATGTAAAATTATGATAAAGCAAACTGTCAAATATTGCCATTTCATTGTTTTGAAATAATGACATTGCGCAATTATATAAAACAATGATTCAAATAATTACAATGAATCGTTTCGTAATTCAAATATTGACAGTCAGCTGGGGTTCGATGACACTTCGATAGCTTACTCTCGATTGCGACATCAAGACAGCTATGCAACTCAAGAAAATATAGCATGATCCCTAAATATTTACATAAGCAATTAATTATATTTTTAATGTTTAATTTTTTTTATGTAACAGTTAATACGGGGAGGTTGCATTGGTTAAACGCCTCAGTTTTAAGACGTTGCGGAATTTTTGCTATAAAAATGTACTTTGGTTTTCCAAATGCTGCCCATCCCAGTTGTATACGCCTGTCGATTACTTTAGAGAAGTTATTTCGTTCTCGTTGTATTACTTGTCCCAGACAGATACATTTTCACTGTGTGTTACTCTAATGGAAATTAAGTCAAAAATGGCTATTTATTATGGCTTTAGTTTTATCCATGTTTATAATACATCGATGTAAAATATGTAACAAAATCTTTGAAGAAAAATATAGGAAAATTAAGATACTATAATCAATTAAACTAGATACGAGCTATTAGTTATTAGGAGCATACGTATACCGGCAGGTATAGCTTCTAAGTCAAAGCGTTTGCTTTGCAAGCCAAAGGTCGTGGGTTCGATCTCCGATGAAGTTTTTTTTTAATCGATTTCTGAGCTCTAAAACACCCCCGGTTGGTGTGAATTTGACCCCTCACCCGTAAAATGCCAGTCATAGCTTATTAATCGAAATTGGCTGTAGACGAAAGTCGTCCCGTGAAGACCACCCGTTCATAGTAAATTCCTGTAATAATAAGGATGATGCGTGAATCTCGGGCTGTAGTCTATGACGTTGGCAGATCAACACTCCACATGCAGATAGAAATCCTCAAAATGGTACGCATCATATAAGCATCTTACGTTATTGGTATAATTCCTTCACCCGGTCTAACTATAATGTTTTATATTTAACGAAAAAAAAGTATTCAGTATACTGTTTCGTTTCTATGGGCCCAAAAAAATACCTTTTTAGTATGTTTTTTTTCTCTTAGTTTAAAGTCTCTTATTTCGTATTGTATTAAAACGGTAAATATTCCATCAGCTGCTATTTATACTATCGATGAAAAGAGCATGGATTCGCATCCCACGGTAGATAAAAAAAGGACCTATTTCCTGTATATTCGATTTCATGAAAAAAAATGTTTGTTAAGGATATGTACCGTTACACAGGTGCTGAATCAAAACGATCTACTTCAAAAGCTTATTGTTAAGCAATGTTATAGAAGGATCAAAACTTGGATGGGCACCACCTGTGGCTTACCGCGTGTCGTTTGGTTAGATTGAGACGCCTCTTACGACCGACATCCTCGGAGTATCAATCTCGAATAATATCAATTTAATTTTGGATTGAAAACTTCTTGAGTGATCGAAGCATCATCACTGTCGTAGATGGCTTTTCTTCTTTTGCCATAAGATCAACTCGGGAGTTCCACAGGGCTCTGTGCTGTCGCCCACTCTTTTCCTTCTGCATGTGAATGATCTGCTTCAATGCGCAAACATTCACTGTTATGCCAACGACAGCACTGTCCATGAGAGTATAATCTTCCATAAACCTCCGAAACATTCGGAACTATCTGCTGCTAGGGAATCTCTGGTAGAGAATATGAACATGTCTCTTGAAAGGGTTTCACGACGGGGCGACCTCAACCTCGTCAGTTTCAACATTTCAAAAACCCAATCATGTACTTTCTCCACCAAGAAGACTGCTATGGATCCTGTATCTTTCAACGGTTGTTCTCTTCCGAAAGCAAGCTCCATCAACATGCTTGGATTATCAATATCGAATAATGTCAAATATTATGAGTCAATTAAGTGTAAAGCCGGTCTCGCTTCCAAAAAACTAGGTGTATTATATAGATCACTGAGGCATTTCAACGATAAATAACTTATTTTTCTATATAAAGGATAAATCCGACCTATCCTTGAATACGGCAGTCACTAATGGTGTTGAGACACAAAATACCTTCTAAACTCAATTGACTCACTTAAAAGAAGAGCAATTAGTTTGATAAACAATGACGCTCTTACGTATAACCTGTAATCAATGGAACACAGGCGTAATATTGGTTCACTTAGTCTTTTCTACCGTTATTACCACGGTCGCTGCTCTCCGGAACTCAAAGAACTAATTCCTCCTGCACCCACCCACAACCGACAAACTCGTCTTACACCATACACAGGTGCAGTATCAAAAAGATCGACTACAAAAGCGCATTGTTAAGCTATGTTATAGAAGGACCAAAACTTGGATGGGTACCACCTGTGGCTTACCGCGTGTCATTTACTTAGATTTAGACGCCTCTTATTACTAAATTTGCCGGCGGGTATAGCTTAATGGTCAAAGCGTATGCTTTGCAAGCAAAAGGTCGTGGGTTCGATCCCCGACAGAGATTTTAAAACAAAATATTTTTAATCAATTTGTGAGCTATAAAATACCCCCGTTTGATTTGAATTTGATCCCTCGCCCGTAAAATGCCATTCATAGCCTATTAATTGAAATTGGTGGTAGACGTAAGTCGTCCCGTGAAGATCACCCATTCATAGTAAATCGCTGTAATAATAAGGATGATGCGTGAATCTCGGACTGTAGTCTATGACGTTGGCGGATCAACAATCCACATGCAGCGCTTATGCCATATGCACCATGGTAAGCGTCATAGAATTCCACAAATGAGACTTCAGAATTACTATCACCATCTGTCGGTTTTCTCCTGTATGTGTTGACTTAAAAAAATATATATTCAAAAAATGATCTGGAGATTATATATAATTCCGGTTTTAGTTACATCATCGAAGTTAAGCAACGTTATAGACAGATCGTAATGTGGATCGGTCACCATTTTAGCGCGTGTTAAGCATACGCTATTCAAGTGCATGAATTTTTGAGCTTGTTAAGTTCTGTGTCACGACATATCTTTCACAGACAATTCGTTCAGCAAATCATCGTTAATGACGGGGGTCGCACTGGACGTATGGTGCACGGGACATTTGGCGCAAGGGTCAATTGGTGCACTTGATGTCTCGCTAACCTAACCGAACCTAAGTAGAGTCCAACGATCCATATGTCTCGTCAACGAAATAATTTAGGTTAGGTTATGTCGGCAGTCCATCTTGCAGAGGGTCAGCCAACGCTTCGTTTGCCAGCTCTAGGGAGCTACTACAACGCTTTTCTTCCCCATCGACCTTCTTCTTCTCAACAGATATCACATTGCCACTTGAGTGTGCCTATGCGTTGTGTAGCCTCCTCTACTTGAGTTCTTCTTCTAGTATCATAATTTCGGGATCTATCTTTTAGCGACACTCCTCTCATGGATCTCTCCATAGCACGCTGGGTGGCCTTTATTTTATGTGCAAGACCTGCTGTTAGATTTCACGTCTCTACGATATAAGTTAATACTGGGAGGATGCATTGGTTAGGTTAGATTAGATTAAGTTGAAATACATATATGATATATGAAAATAGGTCTAATAAGTACATTTATGCTTCAAATACTAGTTTTAAGCAAAAAAATGGTTTGAAAAATTCACGCCGTATTGACACTATAATTTGTATTCCACCGAGCTGTAACGAAAGGGTTAAATCTTATTTTAGTTTGTAATAGGTTTCCCGCATTTCCGATCATTCCCGACATCGAAATGAGCAAATTCGGGTTCATTTCGGGTGGCTCCCATACCTGAAAAGATAAGGGAAAACCGCCTAAGATGGTATGGTCATGTGACACGGAGAGATGAGGACCACATGGTGAAGAGAGCCCTCAACATACCCACGCTGAGAAGAAGACCTGGAAGACCGCAGGCAACCTGGACTGCAACTGTAGACGAGCATCTGAAAACTCTGGGCTTGACCGAGAATGCAACGCAGGACAGACAGACATGGCGAATGTGCACGACCCCAGATGATGGGAAATGGCTAGGCTAAAGAAAAGAATTGGTTTCTCGCATTTATCGCTTTTTTTCTGTTGTCCCTTAACGTAAAAACGAGATTTCAGTGTATTAAAAAAAAAATTAACACTAGATAGCTGGCAAGGCATGAGCAAGGTCGACGTGACCACCGAAGGCTTCTATGCCATTCAAATAGCTTAGGGCGATACCTGTGTACTGCCCTTCTATTCAGAACCATACATGCATAATCACTAGAAAAACTGAAATATAGTTGTACAACTGATACCAAGAAGTTAATTAACTAAAGTCAAGATTCGCTTGGTGAAAATCCTTCCCGTCCCATCTTGTTTTCAGAGTCCCAATAGAAATACTCTTTATGGCCACAGCTCGAAGACAACATCTATTGGACTTACAACCGTTGGCCACTTGTGGTAATGATGTCATCCCTTCTACAAGCGTCAAGCTGCTGGGAGTAGAAATTGACCAGTTCCTCAATCTTAGCGGTAATATCACAAAAACGGTGAAATCTGGATTTTTTAACCTGCGGCAGATACGCTCGGTAAAAAGATGCTTACCCAGAGACGCTACAAAGAGTTTGATAAATGCGTTTATAGTCTCCAAAATGGACTACTGCAACGCACTGCACGCAGGCCAGCCAGCCAAACAATTAAATCGATTGCAGTCGTTACAAAACGCAGCGGCACGACTAGTCTACAACGCACCCAAATTCTGTCACATTACTCCAATACTACACCGACTGCACTGGTTGAGAGTTTCGGCTAGAATCCAGTACAAATTATGCCTCTTAGCTTACAAGGCACTCAACGGAACTGCACCGGGCTATCTGACAGAACTTATCAAGCCTTCAGAAATAAGCGCGCGTGGAGAGACACTCAGATCGGCTAGAGCAAATAGAAGCACCCTGCAGCTGACGGGAGGTAGTCCTAGCACGGTCTTTGGCAATCGGGCTTTCAGCTACGCTGCACCAATGGCCTGGAACTCACTACCGGAAAGCATAAGAAAGCTTAAAGCGGAGGCATCCTTCAGAAGCAGACTCAAGACCCACCTTTTTACTCAGAGAGGCAAAGAAGCGCTTTTGGAATGATCATTCGGTCATAAAAGAGCGCTATACAAATACTAATATAATAATAATAATCCCAAATGGGGACCCGTTACTGGATCATGTAAAAAGCTATGTGTTAGAGAGTGGCTGACGGCCTTCCCGTGGTTCTAGGTGCATCAGTTAGATGTCAAATATACCTCAGTCTAAAGGCTACGAAATTAGTATACTACAGCGTGGGGAAAATTGCCTTCTTTGGTAACACGTTACCAACCACGACAGATTGTGATTGTGATTCTGAAGTCTCATGTTTGGAATTATATGACACTTACCATGCTAAGCACTCATGTAGAGTGTTGGTCAGCCAACATGCGATGTACTACAGCCCGACGTTATCATCCTTATTATTATAGGAAATTTTTATGAATGCGTGGTCTTCACGGGACGACTTTCGTCTACCACCAATTATAATTAATAGCCTAAGACTGGTATTTTATGAGTGAGGAATCAAATTCACACCAATTGGAGGTATTTTAGAGCTCAGAAATCGTTTTTTTTATCTCCGTAGGGGATCGAACCCGATGTAGCATGGTAAGCGTCATATAATTCACAGTTTGAGACTTCAGCATCACTATCACCATCTGTCGGTATTCTCCTGTATGTGCTTACATAAAAAATAAACATTCGTTCCATACATTAGCTCATATATAGAAGAAAAAAAACACAGTTCTAATACCCTGCAAATCGTGATTCTAATATTAGTACATATTACACTGTATAGAATTTTTCTAAGTTAAAAAACTAACCAAAGGGCGTCGCATATTTAATTTTGTGGTTCTTCGGGTTGCGTTAACACTTTCGTGGATTCTATAACGCTGTACGTAAACAAGTTCACCTTCGATTAGTTAAAATGCTTATATCAATAAATGTACGTACTAGTACTTATCGAATACCTTGTACCTATATAACAAAAAATTCGAGACATTTTCAAATATTTTTTTTTCTTTTCATATCCATTCATTGCTTGTAGGTATAGCTCAATTGTCAAAGCGTTTGCTTTGCAAGCCAAACGTCGTGGGTTCGATCGCCAACAAAGATAAAAATAAAAAAAAACGACTTCTCAGCACTATAACACTCCGGTTTGAGTGAATTTGGTCTATCACCCGTAAAATGCCAGTCATAGCCGATTAGTCAGTCTATATATTTTTTTATTTTTATTAGAATATTTTTCAATATTCCAATTTTATTTTATAAATAATTGATCTCTATTTCAATATTATCGATAATTAAATATACACATTCAATTAAACAACAAATTATACGCATCAATTCATTCGGAAAAAAAGGCAGTGAATGCTCGTGTGGACAACGCGCGGTGTATAGGACGCAGCCGAGGTGCAACGCTCGGGGTTCGAATCCCGCATCTGCCGATATATTTTCTGAATGAATTGATGCGTAGAATTCGATGTAGAATTGTATCATCATCATCAGCAGCAGCCTGTATCCGTCCACTGTTGAACGTAAGCCTCCCGCACGAGTCTCCATCCTCTTCGATCCTCCGCCCTCCGCATTCAGGTCACTCGCGCTATTTTTCTTATGTCGTCAGTCCATCCTACAGGGGATCGGCCAATGCTTCGTTTGCTAGTTCTTGGGCGCCATTCCGATACTTTTCTTCCCCATCGACCGTCGTCTCTTCTACAGATATGTCACATTGCCACTTGAGTGTGCCTATTCGTTGGGTAGCATCCACTACTTGAGTTCTTCTGCGTATTTCCTCGTTTCAGTCATGTTTTAGCGACACTCCGAGCATGGATCTCTCCATAGCACGCAGGGTGACCTTTAGAATTGTATGTGTATATTTAATTATTGATATAATATTTAAGTTTATCCGAGATATTGACACTTCAAGCATGTTGATGGAGCTTGCTTTTGGAAGAGAACAACCATTGAAAGATACAGGATCCATTACAGTCTTCTTTAAGCATGATCGCCACAATATTTGATTGTTTTAATATATGTTTTTTTAATGATTTCTCTCCAGTGTGATACACTCATATGCATGATTATCAGTAAGCAACGCTTTAACCAGTAGGTTTGCGATCATCGGCTGGTGCTTGATGACCCCGACACCATTAGAGCCACGCACTGAGCTGCTGTGCATATGCCTCCGTGTGTGAGTACGTTCTCACATGACCAAACGCACGCCGAACGTGATCGTACAGTTGCCAGCTCAACGTACCCCGGAGAAGGTTTTCATTTTTAATGTTTTTTATGTATACACAACACGTAAAAAGGCAGTGTATCAATACATGCATTGCGATGCCTTCTTCGCCTTAGTGAAAAATATGCTGAATCCCATGACCTTAAATATCACTCCACAAAATCAGTCGTTTGTAACCACATCTCAAAGACTTTGAGATGAGGTCATACAGAATGATTCTCGGAATTTCCTGGAGAGACCACGCCACGAACAATGAGGTTCTCAGTATAATCAAGGAAGATAGGCACCTAAAGGTATTTTGATACAAAAGAGTTTGTATACCTTGTTAATACGATCACCTGGGATGGCAGAACAAAAAGAGAAGTCAACAGTCGCATACATCAAGCAAGGCTAGCTTTCAATAAGAAAGCAAAAATTCTTGATTCAAAGAATACATGTTTAAGGCTAAGCAAGCAACTTGCCAAAACATTTGTTTGGAGCATCTTGATGTACGGCTGTGAGACATGGTGCTTATCTGAAAGTGATAAGAAGAGACTAGAGCCCTTTGAGATGTTGTCTTACCAGAGACCACGTCACTTTCTTGAAGAGATCCAGATTTTAGGAAGGAGGTAGCACAGTCGGTGAAAAACATTATAAAGCTTTATTACGGAAGGAACTTTGGAAACTGCCAGTTCTTGGTCGACACACATTAACCGTGTATGGATGTTCGGCAAGTGTAAGACGAGTTTGTCATTCAAACGAACAAAAACCAAGCAAGCTTGATTTAAAAAAAATATACTTGATCAAATTTGCCGGCGGGTATAGCTCAATGGTCAATGCGTTGGCTTTCCAAGCCAAAGGTCGTTCAAGGGTTCAATCCCCGACGAAGGTTAAGATTTTTTTTTTTATCGATTTCTCAGTTCTAATATATATAGGCTGGTGTGAATTTGATCACTCGCCCGTAAAATTCCCGTCATAGCCTATTAATCAAAATTGCTTGTAGACCAAAGTCGTCCCGTGAAGATCACCCATTCATAGTAAATTCCTGTAATAATAAGTACGATGCGTTCATTTCTTGACTGTAATATATGACGTTGGCGGATCAACACTCCACATGCAGCACTTATCCATATGTAGGTAATGCAATGGTAAGCGTCACAGGATGCATAGATGAAAGCAAACGCCTTACCACTAATCCATACCCGCCCGCTGCTTTGAGACTAAGCCCTAAATTATTCCGGCGACATTTCGAAATATCTAACAATGCATTATTCGACAGGTGTCGTCAACTATTTAGCTTACAGCGACCAATATCTTCATTGCGAAATTTCATTGATTAATTCAAACAACAATGAGTGTGCCGAATCGACTATTTTACTGCTGAGGTCGTTGTTCCCGTGCCTGCTGTGACGTCACGTCCTCACCTGTCATCATGACACGCTACCTTTCGAGATACGATATCAATAGAAGGGACTGTTGAGATAAATTTTTTGTAAGTAAGCATATACATGAGAATACCGACGGATGGTGATAGTGATTCTGAAGGTTTTCATCTATGGATATTATAACGCTTACCATTGCATTACCTACATATGGATATATCAACATTTGATTTGATTAAACAGTCTGCTCACTCTCCCATGAGTCATAGTCTCTGGCAGGTTAGTATTACTCTTAGGGAGAGCGAACAATCTGTGCCTCCTTATACAGGGACGGTTTTCGTCGTTGCTTTGATTTAAAACCGTCAGCTTTTTTTGCCGCTCCCTGTACCTTAATAAATAAATCTATTTTTTTATGTAAGCACATACAGGATAACAGCGACAGATGGTGATAGTGATGCTGAAAGTCTCATCTGTGGATACTATGACGCTTACCAAGTTACATATGGTTGAGCGCTGCATATAGATTGTTGATCCGCCAACGTCATAGACTACAGTCCAAAATTAACGCATCATACTTATTATAACAGGAAATTACTATGAATGGATGATCTTCACGGGACGACATTCGTCTACCACCAATTTCGATATAGGTTGTTGAGCTGCTGATGCTCTCGAGGCCTCTATTTTTTTTGGTTCTCAAGGGATGGCTCAACTTTACCGAGCTTAGATAGAACTTAGATTTTTTTTATGTAAACGCGCATACAGGAGAATACCGACGGATAGTGACAGTTATTCTGATGTCTCATCTGTGGAATTCTATGACGCTTACCATGCTGCATATGGCTAAACGCTGCATGTGAAAAGTTGATTCGCCAACGTCATAAACTACAGCCCGAGATTCTCGTATCATATTTTATTATTACAGGAATTTACTATGAATGATAGTCTTCACGGGACGACTTTCGTCTACCACCAATTTTAATTGATAGGCTATGGACTATCAAATTCAAACCAACCGGGGGTGTTTCAAAGCTCGGAAATAGTTTTTTTTTAATAGCCTTCGGGCATCGAACCCACGACCTAGGCCTTGCAAAGCAAACGCTTTGACCATTGAGCCATACCCGCCGCATAAAGCTTAGTTTAAAAATATATATTTAATCAATTGACGAGCCCGGCACTCCCGAGGCTGGACATTTTCTTATTAGTTAGTATTGAAATTTTACCAGTAATACCCCGCTTAACGCGAGGAATGCGTTCCATCAAAGTAGAGCGTAATGCGAAACAGCGCTAAACGAGATCTTAACATGTAAATAATGGGGTTAGGGAAAAATGGATAGAAAATTGGTTAGGTATTAAATTTAATGATTACGTTTTTTTTTTTAAATAAAACCAAACATTTATTTCTTACAAAACTAAAAACAATGTAAACGAATATACTCATAAAAAAAAATGTTATTCTAAGTCAGTCAGATCATTCAGTCTATTCTGTGTTTCCAATTTTCTGCTTTTTTGTCGAGAAGGCATCTAATGTAGTTTGCGTTTTCCTTTTGCGTTCTGTTAGAAGTTGTTGATAAGTGGATAAAGCATCTATAACACCCCGTCTTGCTTTTGAACTCCTTTAAAAATTTGGATCATTTTCAACAAATTGGACCACAATTTCAGTTACAGTGGTCAAACTCTTTTTTACAAACGCCATCGAAAGTTCTCTTTGCTCTTCTTCGAAATCACTAATATCAATATTTTAGTTTTCTTCTTGCTCGGTTAATTCATTGAGCTCATCATTAGAAAGACTAGCTGCTGTGTCTTGAACTATTTCTTCGACGCCTTCCACATTTGCCTCGTCTAAACCGGTTTGTTTCGCTAATTCCACTATTTCATCCATATGGTCACAGTGTCCAATGTCTTCGCTCTTACTTAAATCTGGCGCTGCGCACAATTTCGGGGAATCCCCGGGTTGAAATAATAGAGCGCCAAACCGAAACAGCGCTAAACGAAACAACTTTAATCGAGGTGTCACTGTACTGGTAAATTCTAAATGATGCGCCATAAATTTAAATATAATTTAACAACGTGGCTTATAAATATGATTACAAATGCCTAAATATTATTCTACAATATTTCTTATATTTTGACCTCTGCACAGATTCCAGTTTTGATTCAAAGGTAAAGCGTAGAAACGTTGTTTAACCGAGCGTTAACTGATTTCACAAATTTACCGACAGTAATTTTATTTTTTTGTAACCGTCAGTTACACGAAGGTTCAACTCTTAACTGGAAATCTCGTCAGAAATTAAGAAATCCAATGGCCGTCATACCAAATACTTAAAATAACTAAAAATTCGCTACCGTCAATCAAAGACTAACGAACTATTAGAGGTTGATTTTTTAAATACTCTAACATTCGAAAAATTATTCAGATTATTCTCAACATTATCAGTATCATCATTACCGAGTCTGCTACCTTAACTGGAGCATGTTCCTGTTATATAGATCACTGAGGTATTTCAACGATAAACAACTTCTTCTTCTATATAAAGGATAAATCCACCCTATCCTTGAATACGGCAGTCACTTATGTGTTGAGACACACAATACCTTCTAAACTCAATTGACTGCTAGGGAATATCTGGTGAAGAATACGAACATGTCTCTTGAGAGGGTTTCACGATGGGGTGACCTCAACCTCGTCAGTTTCAACATTTCCTAAACCCAATCATGCACTTTCTCCACCAAGAAGACTGCTATGGATCCTGTATCTTTCAACGGTTGTTCTCTCCATCAGTATCCTTGGAGTATCAATCTCGAATAATGTCGTCAATTGAGTATAAAGCCGGTCTCGCTTCCAAAAAAACCAGGTGTATTATATAGATTACGTCGGTATTTCAACGATAAGCAACTTGTTCTTCTTTATAAAGGACAAATCCGACCTATCCTTGAATACGGCAGTCACTTGTGTGTTGAGATAAGAAAAACCTTATAAATTTGATGGACTCAGTTCAAAGAAGAGCAATTCGTTTGATAAACAATGACACTCTTACGTCTAACCTGCAATCAATGGAGCACAGGCGTAAGATTGGTTCGCTTAGTCTTTTCTACCGTTATATTACCACGGTCGCTGCTCTTCGTAACTTAAAGAACTAATTCCTCCTGCATCCACCCACAACCGACAAACTCGTCTTACACTTGCCGAACATCCATACACGGTTAATGTGTGTCGGAAATCGACCAAGAACTGTCAGTTTTCAAAGATGCTTCTTAAATGCCACCGGTAAGCTTTGGAATACTCTTCCAGCGTTTGTGTTTCCTCCTTCCTACAATCTGTAACTCTTCAAGAAATATATAAATATACACTTGTAATCTCCCCAACCCACACACAAACACGAACACAACACACGTTTCTCGCATACAGCGTCCAACTTCCCTGGCTGAGGGTCATAGAGTGCACTGTTCTTGACTGGCTGTGCTTTCCTGCATGCGCTTACATAAAAAAGTATCAAATATACAAACCAATACTAAGAAAATGATGCAGTGGTAAAAGCGTTGGTTTGTCACTCTGATGCGGTAAGCTTTGGAATATTCTTCCAGCGCCTGTGTTTTCTCCTTTCTACAATCAAACAAATTAATTTTAAAATCATAATATATAAGAGATCGAACCCGTTAATTCTCACATAGCAACTGAGTGTTTCAAACTTAATTCATATTACATCCTTCAATGTATAATATACCTTACATTGTTTCGTGATTTTCCCTATCAAGGCTTTTGGGTTTTTCTAAACAGTTAAATAAATACTCGTTAAACCGATAAAAATGAGCCGGTTAACTTTTTTATAACTAATAGTTTCACAACTCGTCTAGTTACTGCTAGTTTCAAGGTGTTCAACTAAGGTTAGGTTACATCAGGTTAAAAGATAACTGAATTTCTAAATTGTATGAAGGTAATGTCATTTTAAATTTAAGAAAAATGATTTAAAACAACAAAAAACTAATTTTTTCGTGTAATTTTTTTGTAATATAATTTCGTAGCTTTTCACGGCCATATTTGGAGTTGTGGCTTTTGATTTAAGCCGTGTGTGACAAATTTCTTCATTGAGAATCATTTCACCCATCTAACTTTATACGGGGTATGTTAGGATACAATGAGTCGAGAACTAGAAGAGATGTGTGCTTGAGTATGCATTTCTTTCGGCTAGTGCGCGGCGTGTTCAGAAATACAGATATTTTGTTGGAAATCGGTTTGTATGTCCCTGAAAATTATTTAAGGATAAGGAGGCCCAGATTGTTTGTTCTTCTTAGAAGTAATACCATCCTGCCAGAGACTATGCCTCTTGGGAGAGTGATCAGACTGTTCACTCTCCCGCTATTCTTCTTATATCGTCAGTCCATCTTGTAGGGGGTTGGCCAATGCTTCGTTTGCCAGTATGTGCCCTTTCTCCTGTATGTGTTTATTTAAAAAATTATAATAAATTATGATGTATATTCCTCGAAACTGAAGCCCAGTTCAGACACGAACTCCATGATTTTGTTCGCAGCAATCATCATCATCAGCCTGTGTCCGTCTACTGTTGAACGTAGGCCTCCCGAATGAGTCTCCATCCTCTTCGATCCTCCACCTTCCGCATCCAGGTCACTCCCGCTATTCTTCTTATATCGTCAGTCTATCTTGTAGGGGGTCGCCCAATGCTTCGTTTGCCAGTATGTGCCTTTCTCCTGTATGTGCTTACTTAAAAATTAAAAATAAATTATGATGTATATTCCTCGAAAGTGAAGTCCAGTTCAGACACGAACTCCACGATTTTTTTCGCAGTAATCATCATCATCAGCCTGTGTCCGTCCACTGTTGAACGTAGGCCTCCCGCAAGAGTCTTCATCCTCTTCGATCCTCCGCCTTCCGCATCCAGGTCACTCCCGTAGGGGGTCGGCTAATGCTTCGTTTGCCAGTATGTGCCCTTTCTCCTGTGTGTGTTTATTTAAAAAATAAAAATAAATTTTGTTGTTTATTCCTCGAAAGTGTAGCCCAGTTCAGACACGAACCCCGCGAATTTTTTTGCAGAAATAATGTCGCCTAAAAGATTTTTCCAGCCTAAACGCATATACTCTGTGTCGCTGTAACGTCGCCGACGTTTTGTTGGGATACCGCGGCACATCCGGCCGAGCTCCAAATAGTTATCTTCGGAATTAGGTCACTGACGCTACATGTATTGCGATCGCACATGCACCGGAGGAAAACGTATGTAAACAGCTGATCGTTGAAATGATGCACTTTACATGAACTACTAAGTGAATATTTGTACAACCCATTTTGTATATTTGGTTCTGAATGTTGCACCGTGTTATACGGGAGTGGATAGTTCTTTATATAGCCGTTATGTACGAGTAAAATAGTTTTCGGGCGCGGCAGGCCGTCTCCCTCGGGGTGTTGATATTTTTTTTTATGTAAGCACTCTTCCAAAAGCAAGCTCCTTCAACATCCTTGGAGTATCAATCTCGAATAGTGTCAAATGTTACGAGTCAATTAAGTAGAAAGCCGGCTTCCAAAAAAACTAGGTGTGTTATATAGATCACTGAGGTATTTCAACGACAAACAACTTAATAAAGGACAAATCAGAAAATCTTTGAATACGGCAGTCACCTTTGGATTGGAGCCCCTAAATAGCTTCTAAGCTTAGTTGACTCAGATCAAAGAAGAGCAATTCATTTGATAAACAATGACACTCTTACCACTAACCTGCAATCAATGGAACACAATCGTAAGATTGGTTCACTTAGTCTTTTCTACCGTTATTACCACGGTCGCTGATCTTCGCAATATAAAGAAATAATTCATTCTGTACCCACCCACAACCGACAAACTCGTCTTACACTTGCCGAACATCCATACACGGTTAATGTTGTACGTGTTGACCAAGAACTGGCAGTTTAAAAAGTTCCTTCCTAAATGCCATCGCTAAACTTTGGAACGCTCTTCCAGCGTCTGTGATTACTCCTTCCTACAATCTAGATATCTTCAAGAAACATATAAATATACACTTGCAATCTCCCCAATCCACACACAAACACGAACACAGCACACGTTTCTTGCTTGCAGCGTCCAGCCTCCCTGGCTGAGCATCATAGAGTGCACTGATCTTGACGGGCTGTGCTCTCCTGCATGCGATTACATAAAAAATAATTTTAAAATATGAATACATAAAAAATAAGCCTGCGAAGATTACAGTCACAAGAAAAACTTCAAAAACGGAAACGAGAAAATATGATTAAATTGGGTTTGTTTGTTTTTTATGCATTACTACACCTTTCATCCGATCGATATGAAACTTGCAAAAATTATCGTGTCAGTCTCCGCGATAAATATAGCTATGTGATAAAATGCATATTTGATCCTAAGGGGAGTCTCAACGCAATGTTCCGAGATACACAGCTCTCTAATAATGCTCGCACACTAGAGTAGACATAGTGACTATTTAAATACTCATATACAATACGTAATAAACGTACCTACGTGCCCAAATTCGAAACGCGAAAAAAGACATTGGCGACGTGACGAATACGTACGTTACGTGAACCCATACGCCGCAAACGTAACGCCAGTACCTTCACCCATTGGCGGAACAAACTGCGGCACATCGTTACTTGAGTAATTTCCTCAAAGTGCGTCCTTAAGTACACCGTTAAGAATCTACTCAAAACTTAGAGTATTAGAGATTCGTTCATTATAAACTATTACACAGTGGAACCCCGTTATTTCAATCTCGCTTTTCTCGTATTTCGGCATAATTTGTTAATTTTTACTGATCCCGGCAATCCCAATGGTCATCCCTAGTCAGTTCTGCCTCTCGCGAGTACATTATCAGACTGTTTAACCGAATCTCCTAGGATGTTGATATATTTCACGTAAGGGAGGCCCAATTCAGACATGAACTCCAAGAGTTTCTTTGGAGGAATAATTTGTTGGCGTCGTATGTTTGATGAGCATTGGGACCTTCTGTTGCTTGTCTTTATTGCTTTGTTCTTAGTACTTAATCATAAGTACCTATATTAGTATATATTGTATTTGTAATCAACTAGATACTGCCCTGAATGATGCATACAGAGTCGTCACAGGCTGCCTCAAACCAATACCCATTTCTAAACATAAGACGCAAAGTCATATGCGCCGAAGAAATGCGTAATGCAATCAACCAACCGTCCCACTGCTTGTATAATCAGATATTCCCAACACCCAGACTTTCTTTACAGACGGCCTTCCTTTGGAGTAATGAAATCTTCTGATGCGACTTGTTTCCAGAACTGGAGTCTCTCATTTTCAGGGCTGGATGTGAGAGGTTGTGTGGATCTCAGAAAACTGCTTCGCGACTTCAGTCTTGGTGTTGGGGGTATCTGATTATATATACAAGCAGTGGGACGGTTGGTACGCATTTCTTCGGCGCAAATTACTTCCCATTTGAGGTTCTCCGGGTAGTTTTTTTATAACATTTGAAACATGGGGTCGTGCGTTGTCGTGTTGAAGAATAACATTATAACGTCTTTCGGTGTATTGGTCTAAAATACTCAAACAAGGTTTTAATTTTAAATATTTAAATTTTCTTTTAATCCGGATACGCCCGTTTTATTCTGACGAGTTCACTCCATTCGCCGCAGGCAGTCGTACTTTCTCTTTTGCACACACTCACACACACTCACGCCCATCGCAACGCGCTCACACAAACTCGCTCAGACTCACTCAAATTTGCCCAATGAGCATTTCTCTTGTACTAAACTTTCGGCCATACGTCTTGTCACTCTAATGTTATTTAAGTTGTTATTGTGTTAATGTTACTCAGTTGGAACATATGGGCGCCGCGGATTCTCATCGCGTTTCTTAGCTTTCTTTTATGGAAACACATTCAGTAGAATACCCACAGATGGAATCGCCTCGGCCCTAAAGGTTAAAAAAGGGAATGTCAGTTCCAAGTTCCTACCGTAGATGTCACAGTGAGTACTGAAAGTATCAAAACGATAAATGTTTGACGGCATATACCGACAACCGATGCGAAAGGGTTAAGGAAGGAACTTTGAAAACTGCCAGTACACATTAACCGTGTATGGATGTTCGGCAAGTGTAAGACGTATTTGTCGGTTGTTTGTGGGTAGAGGAGGAATTAGTTATTTCTCACTAATAACCAATGCAGCTGTATAATTAGTTTCTAAAACAGATATCTTCTTAGAATACTGAGAATACTATGAGTATGGTTTGACTTTGTAAGAAATGGTAATGTGAGAAGCGGACAGCTTTCCATAGTACAGGCGCTCAAGAGGCAAAGTTGGACCTGGAAAGCATTAACTACAGCTCTCCTGGAGAATCGTCGAGAAATATTAGCATATAAGCCCTGATCACTGGTCTACCCAACTAATGACTGCGCACCGCGTTTTTAATGACAGATCATACTCATTTAATTTAGTTTCAAACCCTAGTTGTCCCTGTGGCGCCCCCTTCCAGACCTCAGAGCACATTTCCTGGGACTGTCAGTTTCTCTTGTTAGAAAAAGGAATCCTTTTCGATTCAGGTCTCGACCCTATCGGGCATGCAGAGTTTATGGCCGCAAAAAAAAAATACCACGCATTTACAATTTTTGCTCGTATTTTCGGTGAGAGAATCTATCTTCCATCTCCATCTCTTTACAACCCGTGAATGCGATTCTAATCTCTATCACGGGTTCATTATTTTAGCACTTCTGTGCTGTGGCCACAATTGTTCAGATGGGACTCCCACTGGACTTATCAGTTGCTAACTGATCATAGTCTGAATCAGCGCATCATCAATGAGACTTAACTGTAACTGTGGTGTGAGGCGGTTACAGTTGTTGATAGTGATTCTGGAGTCTCATATATGGAATTCTATAACGCATACAATGCTGCGTATGGCGTGTGGATCCGTCTACGTCATAGACCTGTCATTCAACCGGAATTCACTATGAATGGGTGGTCGGTATAATAGGATATGACTGACATTTTACGAGTGAGGGTTCAAATTCACACCAATCGGGGGTATTTAAGAGCACAGAAATCGATTAAGAATATTTATATATTTTTTAATCTCTGTCGGGGATCGAACCCACGACCATTGGTTTGCCAAGTAAGCACTGAGCTATATCCACTAAGAAGATTACATAGATCTAGGAGAACAAATCAAACAAACATCGACAAAAGAGGAAAAGGATGTAAGATCGAGGTGTGCTCGTAGGCCATTAAGGAGCGCCATTGCCGTTGTACTAAATTGAGTGCTTGAAGCTCCACAAGTATCAACTGGGATAAAAAACAATGGATGGCTACGAGCACGGATGTGCTTATCTGGAACGTAGAAGTCAAAACATTCAAGAATCGCAGGGTTGTGAATTGCACCGCGAAGAAGAAGGAATGAATGTTTGAGAGCAGCAATTTTCTTCCGGGCTCTTAACGAATGGAAAGAAAGCATCCCTAGAAGAAAAAGTGTTGAATTGAATGGACAGTTACCGTAAATATTTTTTAATGTTTTTTTTGAGCATGAAAATGTATTTGTATTTATTGGGATTCCAAACTAAGCTCCCATATTCCAGAACAGATAGAACAAGTGTAGAATAGAGGGTTACGAAATTGACTAGCTTGGTGGGTGTTGAACCCGAGATGTTTATTGGCGCGGGAATAAATGTAATTACGTGAGTATTGAAAGTGATAATTATTAAAAATGTATAATACGATGAACATTTTTTATGTATTTTCGCCTTCACGGGTTTCGAATTTAGGACTTCTAGAATTTGAGACATATGCCTAGTCACACCTTTAACAAAATCTTCAGTTACAATCTGATACCTTACATAGAGCTAGACATAACAAAAATAAATATACACATATATATTTTATATGAATATCACGTTTCTGTTCCAAGAATTCTCTTTTCATAACCGTTACTCATTTGGTACATACGGATACTACAAAATGGAGCAAAAAAATACATCCAAAAACTGTGCTATATAGATCTCTTATCTGAAAGTGATAAAAAAAGATTAGAGGCCTTTGAGATGTTTTTTTTTTTTTTTTTATGTAAACGCATGCAGGAGAGCACAACCGGTCAAGACCAGTGCACTCTATGACGCTCAGCCAGGGAGGCTGGACGCTGCATGCGGGAATCGTGTGTTGTGTTCGTGTTTGTGTGTGGGTTGGGGAGATTGCAAGTGTATATTTATCTGTTTCTTGAAGAGATCCAGATTGTAGGAAGGAGGAAACACAGACGCTGGAAGAGCATTCCATAGCTTACCGGTGGCATTAAGGAAGGAATTTTGAAAGCTGCCAGTTCTTGGTCGACATATATTAACCGTGTATGGATTTTCGGCAAGTGTAAGACGAGTTTGTCGGCTGTGAGTGGGTGCAGGAGTGTGGTCATACAGAAGATTTCGAGAGACCACGTCGCGAACAATGAGGTTCTCAGCATAATCAAGGAAGACAGGCACCTAGTAAGAACCATCTCAGAGAGGCGATCGGTCACATCATGCGCCGCGATGGTCTTCTTCGCGACATTGTGTGGAAGGGATGGTTGAGCGTAGAAACTGTAGAGGGCGCACTAGACGGGAGTATTAGCAGCAAGTGTTCGAGGACATGAGTTGTAGCTCTTGTGCTGAGCTAAAGAGGGTTGCAGAAGATCGAGAAGAGTGGAGATCGAGATGAATGATTTTGTTGCTGCAAACCAGTCCACCGGATTGATACTACGTATAAGATAGATTTTTGAGGTATTTCAAAGGAAAAACATTTATTTTTGACATCCTCATCTCTAAGTTCGTTATTGAATTGCGTGGTGGCAGGATGAGGAGCAGACTTACAACACAAATATTTTTTTCTGAAGCACATTGAGGTTTTCGGTACCAGTCAGCAGGGGCTATATCATGTTTATATCATTATATATAATGGTATGTGAAGTGTTGATCCGCCAACGTCAAAGACTACAGCTCGAGATTCACGCATCATCGTTATTATTACAGGAATTTACTATGAATGGGTGGTCTTCACGGGACAACTTACAAGTCTACCGCCAATATTGATTAATACGCTATGACTGGCATTTTACGGGTGAGAGATCAAATTCACACCAATTGCTAACTGATTACAATCTGAATGAACGCATCAAGTATACTCAATAGCATGTAATCCTCACCCGTAAAATGACAGTCATAGCCTATTAATTAAAATTGATGATAAACGAAAGTCATCCCGTGAACACCACCTATTCATTCAGAGTGAATTCCTGTAATAAATGCATGATGCATGAATTCCGTGCTGTTGTCTATGACGCTGGCGGATCAATATTCGACGTACATTACTTAGCACTATGTATTAAAATAAGCGTCATAGAATCACAGATGATATTTCTGCATCACTGTCATCATCTGTCGGCATTCTCTTGTATGAATTTACGTAAAAAATGCGGGAATTGTCAAATACTCGTTGTAAAGTAAAATATGCTCCAACTAGGGAGCCGATAACTATATATTAATAATCGTGTCGGAAACAACAGGGTCAGATCCTGTCTGCCCAGAAGTGGGCGACGTCGATGGCGCTACTCCCGGCCATCATCAGGTTCTCCTGGGTGCAGCTACTCGGACACAGCGCACACTCCAGAAGGTGTGACAGGGTCTGCTCCACGCCGCAGTCATATTCAGTCGGTCCGCTGTAAAACTGTCAGGCTTTCATTTGTGTCCTCGTCTTGCATACTCCGAAGTCTGTTAAGGAACCTCCATATATTTCACCCCTGGTCGTGTCCAGGGGCTAGGTCCTCTTTCGGGGCAATCCAAGTATTCCCCTCAGTTGCGCTTCTTCACATGTTAAGCCGCAGGGTGGCCTCAGGTATCACCAGTTACGTTGTCGACTGTAGGAAACTTCTTCTTGATTTGACCCGTGTGGTTATCTTTCGATACCCAAACATAGGGTGCAGTGGTATAGAGCCGATAACTGAAATAAATACATTAAAATCAATACGTTTAGTTTTCTAAAATGGCAAGCGTCATAGAGCCGTATTTTTCTCTCGTGCTTACAAACGAAAGATGCACAAAATACATTTTAACAAAACACGCATACAAACACATAAAAAATCACTACTATCAAAGCACGTTGTTATGTGTGTATTTATATATACTGTGGGCTGAATCTCATAACCAAGTAAATACATTATATTCTCTTTAAATGATAAATTGGATTGAACTGTCCATTTGAACAAAACGGTCCAATCCTTAAAAGCGTCAGACTTATCATCCGATTTCCTTAAAAATGCGATTAACAAATAACATAAAAATCGAAAAGACTCTTAGTTTGGATTCAGAAAAGGTATGGGAACCAGAGAAGCAATCCTATCCCTACGTATGGTCTTGGAAAAGAAGATAAAAGTAAACCAAAATACATATATTGCCTTCGTGGACATTGAAAAAGCATTCGATAAAGTAGATTGGGAGAAGCTCTTCGATGTTATGAAAGAAATTGGAGTCAAGTACTAGAAACGAAGACTCATATTTTCACTTTACAAAGAAGAAGCTGCCATAATATCACTTGGAAATGTCCAAAAGAAAGCAAAAATAAGTCAAGGAGTCACACAAGGATGCTCTCTGTCGCCTACTCTTCAACGTGTACATACAACAGGCAATAAATGACATCAAAGAGAAGATGTGTTATAGATAGGGGGTTAAAATACACGGCCAAAAGATTGATATGATAAGGTTGGCTGACGACATTGCTCTGATTGCTGAAACTGAAGATGAACTCTTTGAAGCGCTGACATCCATGGAAAATATGAAGATAAACAGCACAAAAACCAAAGTCATGAGAGTAAGCCGCAATGAGCACCAGAACATTACTATATCAATGCTAGGAGTAACCCTAAAAGATGCAAAAGAGTTTGTATGCCTTGGAAGTACGATCACCTGGGATGGCAGAACAAAAAGAGAAGTCAACAGACGCTTACATCAAGCAATGCTAGCTTTCAATAAAGAAACCACAATTCTAGAGTAAAAAAATATTAATTTAAAGCTCCGCTAGCAACTTGCCAAAACATTTTTTTGGAGCATCTTGATGTACGGCTGTGAGACATCTTGCTTATCTGAAAGTGATAAATAGCTATATTATATGAAGGATTATAGTATTCTAACATAAAAACATTCTAATACAAATAATCCTAAGCGAAAATGTAATTTTAAAGCATACTTGCTTGCTTGTGTGAGCTGTATCTTTGTTATGTATACAAGAAAATCCGATCTTTACCGAACAGCCATATGCCTCGTCGGAAAAGCACGAAGCAAAACTAGGTCAGGCGTGCCTGAGGCGCATTGTACTCTAGGTGGCTCTTACGTGAGCACCTATACCCTCGCCAAACTCTATACCGTCTATATATACCCTATACAAACACGGCAGCCAGACGCAAAGTACGTCTAGTAGTGTGCGCCATTACTGGCCCATACTCTGCGTTAGAGCTTCACCACTATATGACTACACCATTCAAATCTGCATGGTAGAAGTTCGCTTTAACGTCGTGTTTTAACTGTAATAAGCAATATCTGGGACTAGCAGATTCACACGATCAAAATAAACAAACAAACTAATGCAGAGTCATACCTTGCTTAAAGGTAGCCAATTTAGACGCATTTTCAGAGACGTTTCTTAACCCTTTACGTGTAAGGTGCGGATATATCCGCACCAACTTGCACTGCTCTTAAGTGCGAGGTGAGGATTTATCCCACGCCCTGAAAAAAAATACGTCGCTTCAGTGCGAGATGCGGATTTATCCGAATACTATATTGAATATAATTTTGTTTCGTATTCCGAGATTCCTTGGTCAAATTTTTTTTTACGACATGTATTGAGTTGTGGGTCATTCTACACATGTTTCAAATTTGCCCTTTTTTTTTAAATAATAGTGGATTTATTTAATTTAGTTCTGAATGTGAATATAAATGCAGCACTGACCAATCAAAACACATGAAAAAAATCTTCCTTAAATATTCAACTTAATTTTTCATTGACTAATTGACTTATTTCGTGACTTTTTGTGAAATCTTATTCCGCACATAAAGGGTTAACGGTAAATAGTTTGCTTATTAGCATTTAAATATACGCATACAATTATGCATCAAATTTTATACGCATCAATTCATTCGGAAAAAATATCGGCAGACGGGGGATTCGAACCACGAGCCTATGTGCAATATCTGAGACTAGCAGGTTCACTCGATCAAAATAAACAAACAAACGAATTCAAAGACATACCTTGTTTTAAGGTAGCCAACTTAGACGCATTTTCAGAGACGTTTCTTAAGATTTGAGGTGAGTCGAGGGATGAGGATTCCTCACTTTGATCATTCTAAAAGCAAAAAGATATTAGAGATTTGTTATCTTAAGAAATGTCACTGTATATACAGGTGCTAAGTTGTTTACCTTAAGTTAAGGAACATCTCTGCATATGGGTTAAAAAAGTAAATTTTATATAGTGTCTGTATCGTCACCATTCTTATTTAAGGCGTGAGTCTTGGCATATTGCCAAGAGCCAATGCAGCCGAATATTGTGCTTTGAAAACAGATGTCTGCATATAATATTAGCCTATTAATTAAAATCAGTGGTATACGAAAGTCGTCTCGTGAAGACCACCCATTCATAGTAAATTCCTGTAATAATAAGGATGATGCGTGAATCTAGGGCTATAGTCTATGACGTTGGCGGTTTAACACTCCACATGCAGCGCTTAGCCATACGTACCCATAATAAGCGTCATAGAATTCCACAGATGAGACTTCAGAATTACTATCACCGTCTGTCGGTATTCTCCTCTGTGTTTAAATTTAAAAAAAAACTTACTAGAATCCTTGCTTATATAAAACTTCTTCTTCGTAGTATCAATCCGGTGGATTGGTTTGCAGCAACAAAATCTTGCATCTCGATCTCCACTCCTCTCGATCCTCTGCAGTCCTCTTCAGCTCGGCATGAGAGCTACAACTCATATCCTCGAACACTTGCTGCAAATACTACCGTATAGGGCGCCCTCTTCATTTTCTCCCCTCAACCGTCCCCTCCGCAATGTCGTGAAGAAGACCATCGCGGCGCATGATGTGACCGATCGCCTCTCTGAGATGGTTCTTACTAGGTGCCTATCTTCCTTGATCATAAAAGTTAAAATACTTGAAATCACTGTAAATAGATACAAGCTATTAGTTATTTAGGGCAAACGTGGGAAACATAACAAATTATACTACATATCAATTATTTAAGTAAATAATCAACTAATATGCCTTGATAAACACTGGATTCTGTGACGTTTTCTCGTGTTTACAAAACACCGCAAGCGATTAAAATCGAAAGTGCTTTTCATATACGACTTCACACATATGTAATCACTAACGTCTGATAAAGGAATACTAGTACATAATATTTATACATATTTCTTATATATTTGCAAAATTTTATTTTGCGCAGTGTTTTGCGGTAGGTTATGGATTACGTGACGTTTCTACGTGACGTAGAGATGTCGTGTGCGTATAAAAATAACACTAGATACTTCGCGTTCGTCTCCCAAGCGGCCAAATTGAATACGGCAGTCACCTTTGTGTTGAGACACAAAATACCTTCTAAGCTTGATTGACTCAGCTCAAAGAAGAGCAATTCGTTTGATAAAGCAATGACACTCTTACGTCTAACCTGCAATCAATGGAATATATGCGTAAGAGTTACTTTTTTTTCATACTTCACTGTGAAGGAAGAGGGAAGACAGTGGGAGTGCGCCACTGCGGCCATTACCACGACTAGCGGCAGTAGCTCTCGAGCTTGAAAACAGAGTGGACCTATGCCCGTTCCGTGAGCGTTGCCAGATGTTTTCGGCCAATAAATCTTAATTATTAAAACATTTGATTTAAATTATAATTAACTAAGGGGATTAGATATGAATGTTTTTATTTTTCTTGACTTTTTATTGTGTACTGACTACTCAACACCGGAACGCGCGTTTTTATTGCACATTTACTTAAGATTTTTTATGTAAACACATACAGGAGAATACTGACAGATGGTGATAGTGATCATGCGGACAAAGCAGCCTTCTACTAGTTGGCTTATACAAGAAGGTGGATTTGAAAAGGACATGTACTTAAAAAAAAATGTAAACACACACAGGACAATACCAACAGAGGGTGATAGTGATTCTGAAGTTTTTCATCTGTGGATTCCATGACGCTTACAATTTTACAAATAGATAAGCGCTGCATGTGGAGTGTTGATCCGCACAACTTTATAGTTCCGACATTCACGCATCATCCTTATTTTTACAGGAATTTGCTATGAATGGGTGGACTCCACGGGACGACTTTCGTCTACCACCAATTTTAATTAATAGGCTATGACTGGAATTTCACGGGTGAGATATCAAATTCACGACCATTGAGCTATACCCGCCGGCAGAAATGTCATCAGTGGATTTCATGACACTTACCATTTTACAAATGGCCAAGCGCTGCGTGCAATAGTTGATCCGCAAACGTTATAGACTACACAGCTTAAAATATTCACGCATCATTAATTTATTACAGAAATTTTAACTATTTAAGGGCAGTGTTCGCGAGACAACTTTTCTCTGCCGCCGATTTTTATTAATAGGCTATGACTGGAATTATACGGGTGAGGGATCAAATCCACACCAACTGAGGGTATTTTAGAACTCAGTAATCGATAAAAAAACTTTTTGTTAAATAATTAAGCATGATGCGTGAATGTCGGGCTGTAGTCTCTGACGCTGGCGGATCAACACTCCACATGCAGCGCTTATCCAGTTGCAAAATGGTAAGCGTCATAGGATGCACAGAAATCAAAATCACTATCACCATCTGTCAGATTTTTCCTGGACGTGCTTACATAAAAAAATAATAATTTTTGATATTTCGCATATTTGCCACAAATAACTAATAGATTGCATCTACTTTCAGTGATTTCAAGTATTTTAAATTTCATACAAGCAAGGATTCTATTAAATAAATTTAATTTATTTAAATAATCATGGATCATGCTAAATATTCTCGAGTATACTAACACAACTTCTCATACTCTAACACATTTGTATTTATTCACTAACACATACTCAAAATGTTTGCGTTTGTGTTGGTGTAGTCGGATAACGCAATACTTGGGTTCAATGCACCTAGCAGAGTTGCAACGCGAAAGCGAGATAGCGATACATCAATACGTGTTTGATGTACAAAAGTGCGAAAGAGATAAAAGATTCTGCTCTGCGCCGTGCAGAACAAGAGGCCTTGTGTTGGTGGAGACGGAAGATGTCGCAGATGCTTTTTACGTGTGTTAGAAAGAGACGAGTACAGTCGCTCTGTTCAATGTGTAGAGATGATGGTGGAGAGAGATATAAGGATAGTGGGGCTAATTGAGCATTAATAAATATTAAATTATTTATTTATTTATTTATATATGAAATATTTAATAATAATATTTTAAATATTATTATTGAACAACAATTTGGTATGGATTAGAAGTAAAGCGTTTGCTTACCAACTGAAGTTTGTGCGTTCAATCCCTGACTAAGATCAAATAAACATATTTAATTTAATCGATTTTAAGCCAATGGCGAGCCCGATGGCTCGGTCACAAGTTCGGTTCAAGTATTTTAACACATTGCTTGCGCGCATTGTTTTATGCTGATTGCAGCCTGGCGCGGGCAATTTTTGGGTTCGCTCGCGAGTTTTTTTATATATTTTTTAAAGTCTATAAATTTTGAAATATTCGCGACGATTTAGCGAAATTTAAAATTAAAATTTACCTTATTGCGCAGCAATGATAAAATGATGGTAAGAAACACTAAAAAAAAACATCTCTAAAGTAACTCTTCACATAAACACAAATATTTTGTAGAAATATGAACAAAACATTTCTACCATTCATCCCTTCGTCAGGCAGAATAAACCCCAATTCTCCGTACAAGTTGAAAACAATTATTGCGCAATAAAGGTTAAAAAATCAAGCCAACGGACACACAAAAATTGTTAAGACATATTTTTCTTTTCATAATTTATAAATAAATTAATAAACTAAAGCATTATAATTACAAATTTGTGAGTGAAATGTGTAGTTTGAGAAAAGATTTACGATTTAGCAACAAAATCCGTTATTACGCAACACGTATTATAACGTTACCCGATGTCCACCACCAGAGAGTAAAAAACGTTTTAATTCGTTTCCCGCAAAAAATGATTTAATATTTAACAAAGAAATATTTTTGAAATTTGACTTTTAAATTTCAAATTTTATTTAAAAAAAAATACAAACTGTATTTCCTGACGCGTAGCAACGCACGTCGTGAATGAAATAAAATACCATTTTAATTAAATTTTACAATATTTATATTTTTTTAAATGCTTTGGGTCTAATTTGCTCCACGACACCTTGCTCGAGAGTGAAAAAGCAATACAACTCTTTCAAAGAGAGTGGGACGCACATATGAAAAGTCTTTCGCTTTCGTATGCGAGCGAGCGAGAGAGCGAGAGTGTTACGTGTTCACACACTTTTTATGTCTTCCTATTATGTGACTAGAAAATTCTTTCTCCCTTTCTCTCTTCTCGAGTATTGGCGCGAAACATTTATACTCAAAAGATGTAGAATGATTCCAAAATATTTAAATAAAATAAATTAGAATCCTTGCTTATATGAAAATTAAAATACTCGAAATCACTGAAAGTAGATACAAGCTATTAGTTATTTGTGGCAAACTTGTGAAACATTCTTCTTGGTAGTATCAATCCGGTGGATTGGTTTGCAGCAACAAAATCTTGCATCTCGACCTCTACTCTTATCGATCTTCATGCAACCCTCTTTATCTCAACACAAGAGCTGCAGCTCATGTCCTCGAACAGTAGCTGCAAATACTCCCGTCTAGGGCGCCCTTTCCAGTTTCTACCCTTTATCATCCCTTCCACAATGTCGTGAAGAATACCATCGCGGCGCATGATGTGACCGATCGCCTCTCTGAGATGGTTCTTACTAGTTACCTGTCTTCCTTAATTCACGGGGATCCCATCAACGTCACAGATTCTATAGGTCAAACACGTGGGTATCACATTTAGAGCAACTGCGTAACGATATAACGTGACTCAAACTTCATCGCCGTGTTGTGTGTCTCGATAACATAATATTAACGAATACGTTTTGAGAATTTTGCAGAAAAAACGGTTAATCGGGATAATACTTGTGGGGGGATCATAATTTTTAGACGATAGATCGAGGAAAATGATAGTACAAGAGACAGTTCATGCGGGATTATTTAACATTGTTTCTTATGGGTGTCAGCAGGGACCATAAAAAAATAATTAAATATTTGGAAAAACGAAAAAAGCGAGAACGAAATAGCGGGGTTCAACTGTATGCAAATAAATACGTAGAGATTATTTTTTAGGGCTTATATAAGAAATAAATTCGTTGATGCAAAGCTTTAGAGAAAAAGAGACACAAAGAAAATAGACACATTTATGTTTACGTGCTAGAGCGGTGCAGATATATAAATCTTAACCCATTGGTACACATTGTAAATACATTGGAATATATATAGCTGTCTGAAAATCCGTCACTATACACATTTAAAAAAAATGTAAACACACACAGGAGAATAACGACAGATGGTGATAGTGATGTTGAAGTCTCATCTGTGGATTCTATGACGCTTATCATGTTGCATATGGTTAAGCGCTGCATGTGGAGTATTGATCAGCCAACATCATAGACTACAGCCCGACATTCGCGCATCATCCTTATTATTACAGGAATTTACTGTGAATGGGTGGTAGTCTTTCACGTCTGCCACCAATTTCAATTACTAGGCTATGACTGGCATTTACGGGCGAGGTTTCAAATTCACACCAATCGAGGGTATTTTATAGGTCAAACATCTTTAGAAGACTTTTTTTTAAATCTCCGTTGCTTTGACCATTGAGCTATACCCGCCAGCAAAAAGCCGACAATTTTTTTTTACTATTGTCTATGCTCTTTCCCAAGACATCTCTGTACCTGAAGGTCCACCTCGTTAAATCAACGAGGTCTTGAAAGGGTAGTTGCTGTGGTATCCAATACATATTTATGCGCAATTCGTTAATAGTATTTTGAACTATATCCGCTCTATATATTTGGATCATATATACAACGTAAGTTATAGTTCTGTAAGCTCCGATTGTCCATGCCTTATTCCAGAATATCTGTATCCTCAAGGTCCACATGGGAACATAGCGGGTCTATAATTGGGCACCCCATGAGTTGAAATATAGCCTCAAGTTGGAGAGGGCACAAAAGAGATTTCTGAGGTCTCTCTACATGAGGTTGTATGGATACTATCCGTGGCTCACGTGGCTGTATCCAACTAATTTCATACAGGGTATGTTGGGGTACATTGAGTTGAAGACAAGAAGGGATGTGTGCTTAGGTATGCATTTCTTCCGGTTGTTGCGTGGCGTGTTTGTGAATCCTAAAATGTTGTTGAAAATCAGTTTTATATGTCCCCGATAAATATCTGAGAATAAGGAGGCAAATTGTCTGCTCTACAGAGTAAATAACCTACCATAACTAACATCATGGGAGAGGGATCAGATTGTTTAACCAAATCGCGACGGATGTTGATATATTTCACGTAAGGGAAATAAAAGACAAAATATTGTTTTCGAGGCTCTTAGTACTTAATCATAAATACCTATATTTGTATATATTGTATTTTTTATTTTAGGATTAATTCTTATTGTACTTCAGAAATTAATTGTGTTGTTCAAATTTGTAATGTTTCTGTAAGGGGAAAAAACCCGCAGTCTTTCATAGACTTCGGCTGTAGTACCAGATAAATATTTGGGTGTTGAATGATCAGCGTTTGAATATAAATTTACGTACTCTTAAAATATAATAAAGCTTTGCTGTAGAAGCTGCCAATGGGTTAACATCTTGGAATGAATTTGCAAAAGTGAGCGAGAGGTCCGATGTGAAATTTCGTAATAGTGCATGAGAGTGAGAGGGACGCGAGATGTATATTTTTAGACATAACATGAATGAGGTGTAATGACAGTCCTTTCATTGGAGTTTGGTGGGTTTTTTTTGTTATGTAAACACAGCGGGAAAATGCCATATGCTCCGAATATTGCAAGGAAACATAAATAAATATAAATAACTGGAATTATTATTAATATTAAATTTCTGTATTAAATATTTTTTTTACATTCTTTTACTAATATTCTATGCGCCTCAGCTGCTGTTGTCTTTCGGTGGAAGAAATGTAAAAGAATTCCCCGCAAAAACGGTTTTGTAGACACGAACTCAGCCATGTTTGAAATTTCGGATTAAAACGTCTTTACACTCCGGCAGTTAAAAATGAAATGATGTTTGCAGCCTTGAGTTAATGTTCTCCTCGATAGAATGGAGATGCCGTGGCTTATTCCAAGCCATTGGACTAGTCAATTCATGACTGGGCACGGCAATTTTAAGGCTAAACTCTTCAAGCTTAGCCTCGTTGATAGTCCAGAGTGCCCATGCGGCAGCCCCTTGCAGGACGCTGAACACGTTCTGTGGCATTGCCCAATATTAGACTTAAGTAGGCAAAGGCTCTTTAGCGTAATCCAACAGAAGCCTGGACCGGTTGGATATATCGACCTCATATCTACGGAGCCCAACTACCATGCATTTTCTGTATTTGCGGCGACCTTCGGCGAAGAAGTCAAAAAGTTAAATTTTTAACGTCTGAACTACTAACTTTTACACCCACGTTTGGTGTTGCTCAACAAAGTCCATTACTTGTTCAACAAGAAAGTACTCTGTAAACAATGCCTTGGTAAGTGCTCCCAAGGAGCGCAGGTACAAGGCGACCGGCCCGGGGGCCTATGGCCCCAAAAAAAAAAAAACCTTGAGTTAAAGCTTTCTGGTAAAATTTATTTTAGTCCGATCGGATATATACCTGCCGAATTATGAGCATCAATACAAAATGCCAATATAATTTCCCAAAATCCTTCCTTGACACTATGAAACTCTAATACTGTTCCATTATCTGGGTTTCCTCCTTCATACAATCTGCATATCTTCAAGAAATAGATCAATATATACTTGCAAATTTCCTTACAATGGTGACACGACCTATCGTTCACAGACATTTCGTTCAGCGATTAATTGGTAGCGACATGGGTAGCACTGAACGTCTGGTGCGTGGGACATTCGGCAACAACTGGTGCATGTGCAAGATGTCATACTAACCTAGCCTAGCCTACTAACCTAACTTAAGAATTTGTACAGTAATCGTAGAATCCAGAGATTCATATGCCTTGATTAACGAAATAACTTAGGGTAGGTTAGGTTAGCGAGACATCCAGTGCGCTAGTTGTCCCGTGCACCAGACGTCCAGTGAGTGTGACCGATGAGTCGCTGAACGAATTGCTTAAATTGATAGAACGCAGGTTTCCCGCATGCAGCTTCCAGCCATTCTGGAAGAGCGTCATAGAACACACTGGTTTCAATTGATTGTATTCTACTACATAAATAAAAATATTTTTAATATATATACATATATTTAAATATTATACGTAACTTATGTGCTAATGTATGTATTTTTCGTTTGTTTCAGGTATTAACACTATCAATTACGTCATAATAGTACACAGTATAATGAAGGAAAACATTAAAAATCAGCTAACAAAGGTTTGTTGATCACCACATCCATAATGACGTGAGTAAGTACTAAATCAATGACTGTTTAGTATTACTTAAGAATTTAAGTTATTTACTAGCTATGTATTTTTATTCTTTGCGTAAAATAGAGGGTCGGAAATATATATTTTCATTAAACGTCTTAAATTATAAATGTTTATTTTATTAAAGTAATTAATATTAAAAAAAAATGGAAAATTTCTAAACTGATGGTTCTAAGCTTGACTTAAATTTCTTGCCTCATTTTAGTTTTTGCGTTCAACCAGAGATGTCGTCAGTAAGAAATAAAAACAAAAATATTATTTAGGCGGGAAAAATAAATTAATTCTTATGTAAGGAGAAGGTAATGTTTTTTTTTGGTTTATTAATTACGATAGGTATTTTTGAACAATTGTGTTGAGTTTTAAATGAAATGACATACGTAGTCGTATATACCATAATCTTTCTTCTTTCCACATCAATTCCATATACATATCACTTTGTTCTCTTAGTATCCATTGTCTATGCCTTCTCTCAAGATATCTCCGCTGATATCCATCAGGGAACATATAATGGGTTCCGCCGCGTTTCGTTCCCAGACAATTCGTTCAACGACTCATCGGTAACGCCGTGAGACGCACTGGACGTCTGGTGCACGGGACATTTGGTCCTCAGACAACTGGGGCACTTGATGTCACAATAACCTAACCTAACCTATTTTAAGTTACTTTGTTAACGAAACTTAAGGATCTGTGGATTCTACGATCACTGGACAAATCGTTAAGTTAGTTAAGGTTAGCGTGACAGCAAGTGCACAAATTGTCCGGGGACCAAATGTTTCATGCACCAGACGTCCAGTGCGTCCCACGTCATTACTGATGAGTCTGGGCACGAATTGTCTGAGGAAGATAGATCGCGACACCCATATACAAATCACTCTGTTCTCTTAGTAGCCAATGTCTATCCCTCTTTAAGGACATCTCTGCTAAAATCCACCTGGGAACATATAAAGTTCCCGATGCCTCATGGGGAAGAAACTTGAAGAGACGGCAGCTTTTGTATATGACAGTTTTAAAAGTGACATTTATTTATTGTAATTTCTAAGCCCGGATGATAAGCAAGTCGCTGCCGGAGTCTGTAAAATTTTGTAGCAAGAGGAGACCTAACCTAACCTATGAGACTCAGTAAGCATAGACGATAACCCATACAAGTTTTAGTCCGCATTTAACTACGGTGACCCTACAACACACGTTTTAATATTTACAAGAATGCAAATGAAAAATCAATTACTAAATTAATATTCATCATCATCAGCCTGTATCCCTCCACTGTTGAACGTAAGTCTTCCGCTGTCTCCATCCTCTTCGATCCTCTGCCTTCCGCATCCAGGTCACTCCCGCTATTCTTCTTATATTATGTCTTTAGTCCATCTTAGAACAAAAAGAGAAGTCAACAGTCGCATACATCAAGCAAGGCTAGCTTTCAATAAAAATGCACAAATTCTTGAGTCAAAGAATATTACTTTAAGGCTCCGCAAGCAACTTGCCAAAACACTTGTTTGGAGCATCTTAATGTACGGCTGTGAGACATGGTGCTTATCTGAAAGTGATAAAAAAAGACTAGAGGCCTTTGAGATGTGGTCGCACAGATGAAGTCTTGGAATTTCCTGGAGAGACCACGTCACGAACAATGAGGTTTTCAGGATAATCAAGGAAGGTAGGCACCTAGTAAGAACCATCTCAGAGAGGCAAGCCCGATGGATTGGTCACATCATGTGCCACGATGGTCTTCTTCACGATATTGTGGAGGGGATGGTTGAGGATTGAAACTGTAGAAGACGCCCTAGACGGGAGTATTTGCAGCAAGTATTCGAGGACATGAATTGGAGTGCTTATGCTGAGCTGAAAAGGGTTGCGGAGGACCGAGAGGAATGGAGATCGAGATGCAAGATTCTGTTGCTGCAAACCAATCCACCGGATTGATACTACGAAAAAAAAGTCCATCTTAATACGTTTGCCACTTTTTGGGCGCCACTCCAACACTTTACTGCCCCATCGACCAACGCCTCTTCGACAGACATATGCTGCCCATTGCTACTTAAGAAGTTATTTCGTCCTAGTTGTATCACTTGTCCTAGATAAGTATATTCATTGGCAACGTCTATTTGTGCTCCTCCAATAAAAATCGGCTCATTAGTCTAGGAAATATGACTATTTATCATGGCTTTAGTTTTATCCATGTTAATTTTCAGATCAATTTTGTTCGACGCTTCATTGAGGTCGTAGAGCGTTTCTTGGAGCTTGTCAGGTGATTCAGCTATATTTATATATATGTTTATATAAAAAATAACAGGTGGATTAATATAGAATTGAGATGCACTTTAAAATCGTTATTTAAATAAATTAAATCAAATTTTAAAAATAATTGAAAAATAATTCTTATTTCCCCAAAGTTTGAAGAAATTGGTTTCTCAACCAAAAGCAACGGTTGTTCTTTGGGCAAAACGGTCATTGACCGCGCGCGGGCACCGCTTTGGAATAAACGCCTCATTAATATTTAATTTTTCATTTTATTTATTTTTCGCCCGGAAATATTTTTGGCGATCATCTCGCGCGGGCGCCGCTTTAAATACAACAACAATAATATTATTACATAATATTTTTTATTTTATTTTTAATTATAAAAAGCTTTGAATGCATTTTTTTTTGTTCTTCTTCGTAGTATCAATCCGGCGGATTGGTTTGCAGCAACAAAATCTTGCATATCGATCTCTACTCCTCTCGATCCTCTGCAATCCTCTTCAGCTCAGCATAAGAGCTGCAACTCATGTCCTCGAACACAGTTTTTACCCTTCAACTATACGTTCCACAATGTCGTGAAGAAGACCATCGTGGCGCATGATGTGACCGATCTCCTCTCTGAGATGGTTCTTACTAAATAGGTGTCTATCTTCCTTGATTATGCTGAGAACCTCATTGTTCGTGACGTGGTCTCTCCAGGAAATTCCAACGATTCTTCTGTAAGACCACATCTCAAAAGCCTCTAGTCTTTTTTTATCACTTTCAGATAAGCACCATCTTTTTTTGTTACAAAATTAAAAAATATTAAAAATTACAATAAAAACACTCTGTATAAATAATTTAGCTCATAATTGCCCTATTAGCGTTAACTTACCATGGTGACGATCGTGGGTTCGATTCCCGTTCTAAATTAAAATATTTTTTATTTTTAATCGATTTATAAGCCCTTAAATAGTTTTGTGTTAATTTCATCACTCACCCGTAAATAACAGTCATAGCCTATTAATAAAAACATGTGTGTAGACTAAAGTCATAATGTAAAAAGCTACATTCGTAGTTAATTTCTGTAAAAAAATATGATGCGTGAATGCCTTTGATGGATCAACAATCCATATGCAGCGCTTAGCTATACTCAAAAAAATGCTAGCTTCTTAACATCCAAGGATGGGATTTTTGAATTAGCGTCTGTCGGTATTCTCCTGTATGTGTTTACAAAAAAAAAACAAGTTAAAAATTACACTAATGTATGATTAAATTAAAATTAATGTGTGTCGACCAAGAACTGTCAGTTTCCAAAGTTCCTTCCTTAATGCCGGTAAGTTTTGGAATGCACTTCCAGCATCTTTGTTTCCTCCTTCCTACAATCTGGTACTCTTCAACAAAAACATATAAATATACACTTTCAATCTCCTCAACCCACACACAAACACGAACACATCATACGTGTCCCACATGCAGCGTCCAGCCTCCCTGGTTGAGCGTCATAGAGTGCACTGGTATTGACCGACTGTGCATGCGGTTACATAAAAAAAGAGGAGAGCATAAACTACAGCTGCCTTTTCTTCAAGCCTTCCCATAGCTAATTCGACGCCCTGGGGCACCGACCCACTTCGCCACCCCTTAAATCCGGCACTGTTGTAAATCTACATTGGATGCTTGGTGAAAACCCTCCCTGTCACGTCCTGCTATTACAGACCCTGATGGGAACCCGTTTCTGGGCGCACGCAAAAAGCTACTTGTTAGAGAGTGGCTGAAGGCCTTCCCGTGATTCTAGATGCATCAGTTAGATGTCAAATAGACCACAGTCTAAGGCTGCGAAGTTAGTATACTACAGCGAGTCTCGAATTGCCTTCTTTGGTAACATCTTTTTGGAACGCTTGGTGAAAACCTCTCTGTCTTGTCCTGTTTTTGGAGACCCAGATGGGAACCCGTTACTGCACGCACGGAAAAAGCTACTTATTAGAGAGTGGCTGAAGGCCTTCCCGTGATTCTATGTGCATCAGTTAGATGCCTAATAGACCTCAGTCTAAGGCTGCGAAATTAGTATACTACAACGAGTCTCGAATTGCCTTCTTTGGCAACACGTTGCTAGCCATGAAATACGGGGGAATGGATAAGGAAATGGTGAGGTTGGGAAATGGATTCTGCAGAATGGCAGACATCAGATAGGAGTCATTACTTGCGTCTGCACTCTTGCAGACGGACGCGCTACCTTCTGCTCATTGTTTATTGACGGAGACCAAAACATGGATGGGTCACCGCGTAAAGTGTGACGTTGCAGTGTGACATAACCTGCAAATTCATTCTCTACAACGGGCGCCATCTACCTTTAGTCATTGTTTTTTTTATACCTACCTACGGTGACCCATAGTGCTGCCATAGCTAATCAATATATGAGATAAAAATATATATTTGCAACTTTGTCCAATAATAATTAAACATTGGATACTAAGTGTGAAATATTTCAAGTATTTTTTTAAAGTATGTTTTCATTATTTATCGTTCAGCAAGTGTGAAACGACTCTATATATTTAAGTTGGGTTCAAGATAAATTAATATTGATAACTCTTAAATTAATAATTAAAAATTAAATTAATAAGACAGGTATTTCTGTTATTACATTAAAACATACCAATTACTTAAATAAGAAACGACTTAACGTCACCGGAATGGTTATCAAAATGCGTGGTAGACGGATGAGGAGCAGATGAGCAACACAAAGACATTTAACACATTAATGTATATTTAAATTAAAAATTGTCAAATTTTCAGTCCGAGGCGGAGCGTATGCTTTCAGGCCCCGGACGCATCACAACTGGCTACTGGCCACCGAGCGCCCGTGGTCGGTAACACCCAGCGCCGAAATTCACCCAGTGGCGATCCACAGAACTACACCTGTCAAAAAAAAACAATATGGTGACACATGCGTGTCCGACGAGCGAACAAAAAAGAGACGAAAGATTGTACATAGAGGCTCTTCGGCACCAGCCTGCAAGTTCTATATCGAGCTGATATCAATTATTATATTACGCTCTTGCAGTATTCTTTGAAGGCATCTATTATTCAGCTGCATTGGCTTTTAGTGAGATTTCACGTTTCACAGCCGTAAAGACGAATGGGGACGCCGTAAATAATCGTCTTCTTCCCATATCCGTTCCTAATCTGGAACATATGGTTACCAAAAATTGCCGCCACTTAGTTATACCTTTGTTCTTTCCTCGTTCTAAGACACATCTGCACCAGAAGGTTCACTTGGGAACATATATGGTTTCCGACGACCACCAGAGCAGAAGTCTAAGTGCTTTGAGAGTGTTGTAGTATCGGAGGCATATTTTCGGTGATTTGTCTCGAGGCCTGTACCATTTTATGCTTAGGGGCAGCTAAATCCGAAACATATATAATTTTAATTAAAAAATAATAAATATCAAATACTATTGCTAATCTATGACCATCGGTTACCATCCAAGAATGTCCCGCTTACAATATTGCTTAACTTCTACGATTGGTTGAATAGCGTTTGTACAACGTGATAATGCTGCTTATTAAAGATATTTTTTTTTTTATAAAAGAAGTATTGATAAAAAATATGAAGTTAGATCTTTATTCAGTGGTGACCATCCAAGAATGTCCCGCTTTTAATACTGCTTAACTTACTTAAAAATTAAAAAATATAAAATGGGAAGTGAGATCTATAGTATGACCAGCGGTGACCATCTAAGAACGTCTCACTTCAAATATTGCTTAACTTACTTAACGTTAACGATTGTGAAACATTTTCACAAAACGCTAAAGTCAGTTTATAAAATTAACATTTTTAATTAAAATAATAATAAATATTAAACACAAATCAAGAACTGAGTATAGATAACTAAATGCGCCAAATAACTTTTTTTTTTTGAAAATGGGGTGCAAAGCATCGAGTGTAGCTTCGGCTGTGTGGCACGTAGCGCCGTCCTGTTGAAACCAAATGTTGCCAATATCCTCCTCTTCAATTTTTGTCAACAAAAATGGCCCGATAACGATCGCCATTGACTGTAACGGCCACTCGTTGCTCATTTTCGAAAAAAAATGGCCTGATTTTCAAAGTAATGTCGCAATATTTCTCAGCGTTGTTCAAGCGAATGCAACCATATTCGTTCAGCGGAATGATAAAACTAATTATCTGTCAAATCAGACATGAGCTAAGTGTTACCATTCACGAAATAAGCACTAGTTGAAAATAAAAAGTTAGATGGCGGACCCATTATAATGAATGGTTACCATCCAAAAAAAGTGCCGATTCCAATATTGCTTAACTTACTTAAAAACCTATTGTGAAGCATTTTAAGAAAAAGTTAACGTCAGCTTGTAAAGTATATAATTCGTAAATTAATAAAAAAAAAACTATGGAATACTATATTTATTAGACCTATAATCAGCGGTTACCATCCAAGAACGTTCTACTTCCAATAGCGCTTAACTAATTAAACTTAATTGAATTTTAGCAGCAAATTTAAAATTAATCGTGTTTTTTAAGGAAATCGGATGATTAGCACGACGCTCCAAGAGGCTTGGACCATATTTTTTTAAAGGGCGGCTCAACCCGAAATATTCACGATAGTTGGCAGGGACATATAAACTGATGATGTTGATGATGTTTATATATATTTATTTATATATATATATTTTTTTATAAGAAATACGTTGGCAGCCCATAGAGGGCAATGACCACTACGCTCTCAAGTATTTATATAACACTCGTTCTGCGTGTGTGTGAGTGGGCGCGCGCAATGGTGTGTGTGTGTGTATGTGTGTGTGTGTGTTTCAGTTTGTAAGTCAGTGTTTGTATGGGTGCCGAGGCAGTAGCCGGCTGTGAGGAAATTCGCGTCGAAAGAGTGATCGAACGTACCGCGTCCGCCGAACCCGCACCCGCGCTCAGACATTGTAAAAAAAATGCAAAAAAAATAACAAAAATTTCAAAAAAAAAATCGCCTCTCTGACACAATTTCTAAGATTTTTTTTTGCCGGTTCATTGATCTCCCCAATTGGCATCACGTGCGCGATTAAAGTGCGATTTTTTAAAATTTAATTTTAATCAACGGTTTATTTGTGTTTTTTAATTTTCATAAATAAATAAATAAATTTTTAAACTCGTTTAAAATCGTGTGAATTTTTTTTTTGCTGTGTTTCCGCGTTTGACGGTTCGTTGACCTTTCGATTCGCTGTCAAATTTCAAATCCAACGCGTTTTTATGTTAATTTAATTTTCAATTTATTTTCCGTGTTTCTAATTCACACCAAATAAATAAATGTTTTTTTTTTTTATTGTGCGAAAAGTGTTTTTTTTTTGTCGCTAGCTTCCGCGAGCCGCGGTTCGTTGACCCCAGTCTGTGATGTCACATTTGCTGTGTTTTAATTTATTTAACATTGACAGTAAATAAACCGATAAATAAATAAATACTACACGTGTTTTTGAAACGTTCGGGCGAACGAAATAACAAAGAAAGTGCAAAAATCGTTGTGAAATTCGCTTCCGTGTTTGGACAGAGTTCAATGAACTCTGTTATTCTGTCAAATTTGACGTGTTTCGAATGTTTGAACGTTAAAATTCTACAACAACTTTGTTAAAATCATCATTTTTAAATTTAAAAATAATATAAATGTGTTAAAAATTAACATTTACGTGATTTTAATACTTACGTGTTCACCTGTCAAATTTGACGTGTTTCGCCAGTTTTAACGTTAAAATTCAATTATTACTGTGTTTTAATGATAATATTTTAATAATTAAATTAAATAAATGTTTCAATAATGATTAATTATGCATTTTATGTGGAAGATCATTGAACTTAAGCATCCAGAATTTTTTACATTTTTGTACATATTTGATTCAAATAAGAGTTTGTTTTATATTTTAAATTAATTAATATATACATATAGTACATTAAAAATATATTTATTTTGTAATTAAAGCCGGTTCAATGACCTTAAGCATCATCTATCAAAATTACAGCTTAGATAAATCATGTGATTTAATAGTTTAAAAATATAATAGAATGAAAGCAAATTAAAAAAAAAAACTCTACATTTCGCCTGTGTTATCGTTCGTTGACCTCTATTAGGTCATTTATTTATTTATTTTAATTCACAACAATGATTATACTCAACAAAATTTAGCATGATACCAAATATTTAACCCAAATAAATTATATTTTTAAGAATCCAAGCTTGCATAAAATTTAAATTACTTGAAATCACTGAAAGTAGATACAAGCTATTATTTATTTGTGGCAAATATATGAAACGTTAAAAATTCTATCAAATATCAATTATTTAAGTAAATACTCAGAGATCTTGCTTTATTTTTTGAGTATATATATAATATACGAGTAAATAACTGTGTTTTATAAGCGTATCTTAAATAAGATTTGAAAAAAATATGCCAAAATTGATAGTAAATTTATTTTCTGTGTTATCGTGCGTACGTTGACCTCGTTAAGGGCATTGTCATATACATTGTTATAACCGTGTTTATGTTTTTCCGTCTTTTACCGTTAATTAATTAAATTTTAAAATAACAATAAATACATTTTAACAAACCATTAGCCGCGCTGTATAGCTCAGTGGTCAAAGCGATTTGCTTGGTAAGCTTAAGGTTGCGGGTTCGATCCCCGAAGATTTTTAATCGATTTCTGAGCTTTTAAATACTCCCGTTTGGTGCGAATTTGAGCACTCACACGTAAAAATTTCAGTCATATCCTATTAATCAAAATTGATGGTGGACGAAAGTCGTCTCGTGAAGACCACCCATTCGTAGTAAATTCCTGTAATAATTTGGATGATGCGTGAATGTCGGGCTGAAGTTTAAGACGTAGGCGGTTCAACACTTCACATGATATCCACAGATAAAAAAAAACTTTTGAATCAATATATGTCAATATTCTTGGTTTGCAGCAACAGAATCTTGCATCTCGATCTCCATTCCTCTCGGTCCTCCGCAACCCTTTTCAGCTCAGCATAAGCGCTACAATTCATGTCCTCGAATACTTGCTGCAAATACTCCCGTCTAGGGTGCCCTCTACAGTTTCTACCTTCAACCACCCCCTCCACAATTGTGGAGGTTATATTAAAAAACATTAATATTTATTTTACCGTATTTTCGAAATTTTTGAAATTATTTTCATTAAATTTTCCTCATTGTTCCTTTTATTTTGATTAATTTGCCAGCGGGTATAGCTTAGTGATAAATCGCTTGCTTATTACAGAAAACGTCGTGGGTTCGATCCCCAACAAATGTTTACTAATCGATTTCCAAGCTCTGTAATTACCCCCGGTTGGTGTGAATTCGATGCCTAACCCGTACAATGCCAGTCACAGCCTATTAATAAAAATAAGTTAAATATTAGAGATTTCTCGCGAACACCACACATTCACAGAGTGAGTTCACGTAAAAAAATGGATGATGCGTGAATGTCGGTAGTCTATGACGTTGGCGGATCAACAATCCACATCTAAAGATTAGCCATACTCAAAAATGGCAAGCGTCATATATTTCACATATGAGATTTATCTACATTTACATAAACAAAAATGGTGAATTAAATGTCAGCGTTTGCTATAGATTTGTATATTTATAGTTTATTTGGGTTCAGCCACCTCTTAGGACAAAATGGTTCATGCCTCGTGAGCGTCGGGCTGATCATTAGGTTTCCTTAAAATAATGCGATTTACAAATCACCCAAAATTATCGGATAGTACAGCTGCCGTCTCTACAAGCCGGCGGGTGTATCTCAATGGTCAAAACGTTTGCTTTGCAAGCCAAAGGTCGTAGGTTCGATCCCCGACGAAGATTAAAAAAAAGGGTTTTTAATCGATTTCTGAGCTCTAAGATACCCCATTAGTTGGTGTGAATTTGATCCCTCACCCGTAAAATGCCAGTCATAGCCTATTAATCAAAATTGGTGCTAGACGAAAGTCGTCCCGTAAAGACCATCCATTCATAGTAATTTCCTGCAATAATAAAGGATGATGCGTGAATCTCGGGCTGTAGTCTATGACGTTGGCGGATCAACACTCCACATACAGCGCTAAGCCATATGCATCATGGTAAGCGTCATAGATTTCCACAGACGAGACTTCATCATCACTATCACCATCTGTCGCTATTCTCCTGTATGTGTTTACATAAAAAAAGCACTAGGACTTCTGCTCTGGAGGTTGTCGGGAACTATATATGTTTCAAAATGCATAACTAAGTGGCGACATTAAGTGCTGACCATATGTTACATATATGGAACAGATATTGAAATAGAAGATTTTTTTTTGCTTGATTTTTTGCTTTTTCAGTGAATGAGTGTGATCCGTCACGTTTCAAATGAAACGCTCCTTCGAAATGGGCGTGACTGATGTAGAATCGATCGATATATGACGCTTCCGCGTTGTCGACCGTCCGTTGACCCGTTCCGCGCGGCTTTCAATCCAAGCATATGGTCTTTACACGACGATAGCAAGTCTTCCGAACTGTTATAGACTAAACCACCTGCGCATACAGGTGAAAAACGTGTTGCCACATACACTCGAATGGTATAACGACATGACTGTGAAGCAAAATAATCGCGGGTTCGATCTTATCAATATTAAAAATTAAATGCATCTCCTTTTAACTCGTGAAGGCGATTTTAATCTCATTTCTTTGTCTTTCGCACTTCTGTGCAGTGGCCCTTATTTTTAACCCTTTCGTTACGGCTCGGTGTAATACAAATTATACTGTCAATACGGCGTGAATTTTTCAAACCATTATTTTTTGCTTAAAACTAGTATTTGAAGCATAAATGTACTTATCTGACCTATCTTCATATATCACATTGGTTCTTGTATCCTTTAGCTATCAGATGATGCATAAAAAATGATATTTAACAAACGTTCGTTATGTTACTCCATACATGTGGTGGCATTGACACATGTGGCTTACAGAAAAATCGCTCCTGTGACGAAACCTAGCGATATTTATGTACATGCTTTACAGATTCCTGTAAATAATACATGTAGGGAATAATAAATGGAATGACTGCACTTCCAAAATCATACCGTAGATATTACAATATATCACGGCTACCAATGTCAACGGTAGGGAAATCTTAGACGGCATATATCGGCTACCGATGCGAAAGGGTTAAATCAGATGCGCGCAATCTCGCTTGTGATTTTGTAGTGCCGTACGCTGTCATGTGTCTGATCTGTCAGTTCGTCATCTGTCTGATTCAGAATTAGTGTAATTTTAGAAATATTTTCAATTAAGATATCTACACGCAATCTATAGGGTTCGCCATCTAACGTTTTTTTTTCAACCAGTGCTTATTTCGTGAATGGTAACACTTAGCTCGTGTCTGATTTGACAGATAATTAGTTTTATCCTTCCGCTGAACGAATATGGTTGTTTATACGCTTGAACAACGCTGGGAAATATTGCGACATTACTTTGAAAATCATGCTAATGTCCGCCATCTAACGTTTTTTTTTAACTAGTGCTTATTTCGTGAATGGTAACATTTAGCTCGTGTCTGATTTTACAGATAATTAGTTTTATCCTTCCGCTAAACGAATATGGTTGTTTATACGCTTGAACAACGCTGGGAAATATTGCGACATTACTTTGAAAATCAGGCCATTTTTCATCGAAAATGAGCAAGGAGTGGCCGTTACAGTCAATGGCGATCGTTATCGGGCCATTTTTGTTCACAAAAATTGAAGAAGAGAATATTGGCAACATTTCGTTTCAACAGGACGGCGCTACGTGCCACATTGCCGAAGCTACACTCGATGTTTCGCGCCCCATTTTCAAAAAAAAAAAGTTATTTGGCGGACCCGTTTGTTAGGATTTTGTTGTGCTGCAGTCAATAACAGTGTTTCATCTGCTTGATTCAAAATTAGAGAAATTTTAATTGTTTCGACTTGAGATACAAGCAATCTCGCTGGGATTTGATCGTGTTGTAGTGTCGTAAATTCACCACAAATATCAGTGTGCCATCTATGTGATTCAAAATTAGTATGATTAAAAAATATATAAATAAAATACACGTAACCGAAAAAGAAGTAAGACTTGCGGCGCTCGCAGCATGGCAGAGCAGATGGTCGACCTCGCTCAAGGGTAGACAGACATATTCCTGCTTTCCTTCCGTCCTCGATAGAATGGAGATGCCGTGGCTTATTCCAAACCACTGGACTAGTCAATTCATGACTGGGCACGGAAATTTTAAGGCTAAACTCTTCATGTTTAGCCTAGTTGATAGTTAAGACTGCCCATGCGGCAGCCCCTTGCAGGACGCTGAACACGTTCTGTGGCATTGTCCAATATTAGATTTAGCGAGGCAAAGGCTCCTTAGCGTAATCCAACAGAAGTCTGGACCGGTTGGATATATCGATCTCATATCTACGGAGCCCAACTACCACGCATTTTCTGTATTCGCGGCGACCTTCGGCGAAGAAGTCTAAAAGTCCAAATTTTAACGTCTCAACTACTAACTTTTACACCCATGTGTGGTGTTGCTCACCAAAACCCGTTACTTGTACAACGAGAATGTACTCTGAAAACAATGCCTTGGTAAGTGCTCCCAAGGAGCGCAGGTACAAGGCGACCGCCCCAGGGCCAAGGCCCCAAAAAAAAAAACACGTAATCTGGCTGAGATTTTAATGTGTTGTAGTCAAAATTCATGAAATTATCTGCCTGATTCAGAATTACTCTAATTTTAAATATTTTGAATTTAGATAAATGTACATAAAATCTAGCTAAGATTCGATTGTGATGTTGTAAAAATTTACCGTTCTTTAAACATATGCTTGATTCAGAATTAACGTAGTTTTTATTGTATTGACGTGATTTATATACAATCTTGCTGGGATTTTATCGTGTTGTAGGGTCGTATCGTCATCAGCCTGTGTCCGTCCACTGTTGAACAACGTAGGCCACCCGCATGAGTCTCCATCCTCTTCGATCCTCCGCCTTGCGCATCCAGGTCACTCCCGCTATTCTTTTTATATCGTCAGTCCATCTTGTAGGCGGTCGGCCAATGCTTCGTTTGCCAGTTCTTGGGCGCCATTTCAGTACTTTTCTTCCCCATCGACCGTCGTCTCTTTGACAGATATGTCACATTGCCACTTGAGTGTGCCTATTCGTTGGGTAGCATCCACTACTTGAGTTCTTCTGTGTATTTTCTCGTTTCGGATTCTATCTTTTAGTTTGTTGTGTTTTCGTTTGGGGTAGTTGGCTTAACCTCTCCTCCCCGGTGATGTCTATCGACTACACATTGCTTGTAATATCTTAAATATCTCTGTAAATATAATACACACAGGGTTCAGATTCTAGGTATTCCTCCTTAATACATTTACGTATTGAAAAAAAAAATATTTATAATAATAGGCACTCATCGGAAGCAGGAAATGTTTTTCTAAAATCCGGGATAAATTCACCGCTGCACTCAAGACGCGTCAACTGTCGTGTATTCATTCGACCTGTGGGAAGCGTGTGCGAAAATAAAATTAAAAAATACCCAGATACGTCGGCATCTATACTCCTCACTCTCGCTGACGTACTAATATGAGTGAGCGAGACGGGAAACCTCAGTTGGTCGGCTAGTTCGAAATGATATCGATGCGCGTCGGCTCATCGATATGTCGACAGGCTAAGTAGTGTTAGTAGCTCTCGGAAGTTCACGCGCCAAGGTGCGTCTGGCCGTTTGAGGTCTTCGTCTGATGTTTTTCATGTTTTTAGCTATTAAATGTCAATTATTACTGCTTATTGACATCAACTATTATAAAATTAAGCGATATCTTTGAATATTTTCATTTTTTCGAATTTCTACTCATTTATTCACTTTAAATCAGAATGTGTAACGAGTACACACCATCGGAACACGCGGAAGTTTTTAACATAGTAAGGCGAGGGTTAAAACGCCACGCTTGCCAGGCGGCTTGGCGAGTTTATGGCCGGTTTACACCGTGCCTAGTTGAAGCTCGGAGAGTTCTTTTGATAACTCTCTCAGCCCTCCTTTTCTCCTCCTCCTCCAGGGTCGTATATTAACCACATAAACCATTGTAGCCAAAATTCATTAAATCATTTGCCTGATGCAGTATAAGTGTAATTATTTAATTTTTTGAATTTAGATATATGTAAGCAGGATCTAGCTAGGATTGTATTGTGATGTCAAAATTTAGTGTTTCGTATGCTTGATTCAGAATCAATGTTAAAACGACGCACTCCACCCTATGTTTGGGTATCAAAAGATAACCACACGGCTCAAATCAAGAAGAAGCTTCCTACAGTCGACAACGGAACTGGTGATACCTGAGGCCACCCTGCGGCTGAACATGTGGAGAAGCGCAACTGAGTGGAACACTTGGATTGCCCCGAAAGAGGACCTTGCCCCTGGACAAGATCAAGGGCGGAATATACGGAGGTCCCTTAACAGACTTCGGACCGGAGTATGCAAGACGAGGACACAAATGAAAGCCTGGCAGTTTTACAGCGGACCGACTGAATGTGACTGCGGCGTGGAGCAGACTCTGTTACACCTTCTGGAGTGTGCGCTGTGCCCGAATAACTGCACCCAGGAAGACCTGATGATGGCCGGGAGTAACGCCATCGACGTCGCCCACTTCTGGGCAGACAGGATCTGACCCTGTTGTTTCCGACACGATTATATATATATATATATATAGAATTAATGTAGTTTTTATTGTATTGACTTGATATATACACTATCTTGCTGGGATTTTATCGTGTTGTAGGCTCGTTTGGTAACCACAAAATGCAGTGCGTCACCTGCCTAATTCAAAATTAGAGTAACTATACATTTAGAATTGAGATTCACGTAATACGGTTGAGATTTTATCGTGCTGCAGTCAAAATTCATTAAATCATCTGCGTGATAAAGTATTTGTGTAAATGTAAGTGTTACAAATTGAGATTCACACAATCTATTGATAGGATTTTGACGTGCTGTAGTCCATACTCAGTGTTTCGTAAGCTGATTCAGAATTAGTGTATTTTTTCGTTCGCTTTGAATTGAGAGACACGTATTATATATGGGATTTTATCGTGCTGTAGTCAATATTAAGAGTGTCATCTGTCAGGTTCAGAATTACACCCTTATGCAGAGTCATTCCTTGTCTTACGTTAACCAACTAAATATCCGTATACACAGATATTTCTTAAGGTAACGGGTCCGCCAAATAACTTTTTTTTTTTTAAACAGGGCACAAAACATCGAGTGTAGCTTCGGCTGTGTGGCACGTAGCGCCATCCTGTTGAAACCAAATGTTGCCAATATCCTCCTCTTCAATTTTTGCGAAAAAAAAATCGTTCAACATGGCCGCGCCGCATGGAAGCGCCATTGATGGCGGTTCACGCACACTTTCTGCCACAGCAGCAATATTCTCGGCTGTACGCACTGTTTTTGGCTTTTCACGCTTTGGTTTATCGATGACGATGCCAGTTTCTTTCACTCTTTTCACAAGATAACGAACATACGGAGCTGACGGTGATTCTCTTCTTCCAAAATCCGTACGCAATTTTCGCACACATTCTGCAACATTACCATGATTTTCAAAGAAATGTCGCAATATTTCCCAGCGTTGTTCAAGCGTATACACAACCATATTCGTTCAGCGGAAGGATAAAACTAATTATCTGTCAAATCAGACATGAGCTAAGTGTTACCATTCACGAAATAAGCACTAGTTGAAAAAAAAAACGTTGATGGCGGACCCTATATAATAGCTACTTTCCTTTTAAATGATTCAAGTGAGGAAGCCTCGTCCTGGACTCACCACAAAATCTTAAGAAACCTCTCTGCAAACTGGTGTAAATTTGGTTACCTTAAGTTAAGGAATGTCTTTACATACGGGTGTAAGTATTATTTAAAATGTTCCGAATAAGGCCGCGCGGAATCTCGCTGGGGATTTTGTCTTGCCGTTGTAGGCCGTTCATTGACCTCAAAATTCAGTGTGTCACCCGTCAGATACCTACCGGTCAAGAATAAAGACAGTCTGCGACGAAAATAATACATAATAATACATAATAATACATAATAATACATAATAATACATAATAATACATAATAATACATAATAATACATAATATTACATGTGTAATGTACGTATTTGCTCATTTCACGAATGCACGAGTATTTAAACATATGCTAACATGCCATATGGTGAATTATTTATGTATCATTTTACATAACAGTCCATTTGCGAGAGTTCAATGACCTCCATGTATACATTGCGAGTGTGTACATATTCTTCGTGTCAGCGACGTCAAATTATTTCTGCTCAGTATCTGGCAACATCGATGTGTGTTGCCTAGCATTAGGTCTTGAGATGTGCAGCTTGTCGGGCACATGTAGCAGGATATTAGGTGTGAGGCGGTCTGCAGGTCTCCACAGTCGCACAATAGTGACTCTCCCTTCTGAAACATTCCCAACTGCTCGGGGTTGTGCTTTGTTCTACCAACTCCGGTTGTTAATCTGTTCAGGGATTTCGCCAGTCAAGGTTCTTGCCAGTTGGGAGGCCCTCCTTTGGAGTAATGAAATCCTCTGATGCGACATGTCGCCGGAGCTGGAGTCTCTCATTTTCGAAGCATCATCACTGTCGTAGATGGCTTTTCTTCTTCTTGCTATAAAATCAACTCAGGAGTTCCACAGGGCTCTGTGCTGTCGCCCACTCTTTTCCTTCTGCATGTGAATGATCTGCTTCAATGCGCAAACATTCACTGTTATGCCGACGACAGCACTGTCCATGAGAGTATAATCTTCCATAAACCTCCGAAACATTCGGAACTATCTGCTGCTAGGGAATCTCTGGTGGAGAAGATGAACATGTCTCTTGAAAGGGTTTCACGATGGGGCGACCTCAACCTCGTCAGTTTCAACATTTCAAAAACCCAATCATGTACTTTCTCCACCAAGAAGACTGCTATGGATCCTGTATTTTTCAACGGTTGTTCTCTTCCGAAAGCAAGCTCCATCAACATGCTTGGATTATCAATATCGAATAATGCCAAATATTACGAGTCAATTAAGTGTAAAGCCGGTCTCGCTTCCAAAAAACTAGGTGTATTATATAGATCACTTATATCATTATGTACACCTCATCATCATCATCATCGTAATACCGTGTCTGCTCCTCTAAGGAAGTATTTTTAAGATAAACAAAAAAGAAATTAAATCAAATTTTGGTCAGAATATAAATATTTTTTTTTTCATTATTTCGATTTTTTCGATCGATATTTCTTGGTGGAATTCCATAATATCAGATATAAATGAAAGATTTTGTAAAATTTATTCCACATGTATTTTTTTGACGACATGTTTCAGCCATTCTGGATGGCCATTCTCAAGTCAATTAGTTAAATGTTTTTGGCTCTATATAAAGCAAAGAGTGAATGAAAAGGTGGATATGAATTGTGTGATGGGTATATGTGGTTTAGGAAATCATTAATGTATAAGGGAATTCATTGATGTCACAGCAAAATAATATTTATAATTACAAAGGCCATTAAAAATAATATATGTTTAATAAATTCTAAAAAATATTTTATTTATATCTGATAATATTTTTCATTTAAGAATGGTTAGTTAGCTTAGGTTAGGATAGGTTAGATTGTTATATGCCAACGGGTCAATGCGTTTGTTTTGCAAGCCAAAGGTCGTGGGTTCGATCCCCGATGGAGATTAAAAAATAAAAATTAAATTTTAATCGATTTCTGTGCCCTTAAATACCCGATGGTCTTCTTCGATAATACGATGGTCTTCTTCACGATATTGTGGAGGGGATGGTTGAGGGTAGAAACTGTAGAGGGCGCCCTAGACGGGAGTATTTGCAGCAAGTATTCAAGGACATGAACTGTAGCGCTTATGCTGAGCTGAAAAGGGTTGCGGAGGACCGAGAGGAATGTAGATCGAGATGCAAGATTCTGTTGCTGCAAACCAATCCACCGGATTGATACCGCGAAGAAAGAAATACCCACGATTGGTGTGAATTTAAACCCTCGCCCGTAAAATGTCAGTCATAGTCTATTAATTAAAATTGGCGGTAGACGAAAGTCGTCCCGTGAAGAGCACCCATTCATAGTAAATTCCTGTAATAATAAGCATGATGCGTGAATCTCGGGCTGTAGTCTATGACGTTGGCGGATCAACACTCCACATGCGGCGCTTAGCCATAAGCACACCGTGGTAAGCGTCATAGAATTCCACAGATGAGACTTTGGAATTATTGTCACCATCTATCGGTATTATCATGGAGCGTCGCAACCGGACCGGCGACACGCGGTTAGCAACAGTCGGTTAACCATTCAAGTTCTGGTCCGCGCCAAATGTTGCCTAAATTCTGTGATCTAACGAGAACCGCGTTTATAATGTGCTACTATCTTAAATGTCATTTTTCATTGATCCTTACTAAAATGATTTTGTAAGATACAATAATAAGCTCGACGTTTGGACCATTTAGTTTTAAGAGTTGGCTCAACCAAATATAACGAGCAACATAAAATAAAACGTTATATGAAAATTCGCTTCACATATTATTATAAAGAAAATTCTCTGTAAGAAATCTAAAAAAGCGTTGTAGGAGGATTGTCTGAACATTGCTTATATATAGTTCACGTAGAGTACGTGTTAATCACTTTGTTTACAAGTGATTAACTGATGAAGTGTGCAGAGCACACGAAACTGCGGTCTCATATCTGTGATTAATTCTTGCTAAACGTGACTTTTGTAAAAACAATATAAAATATTGCAAGGATATATTCTATAACGTAAACTTATATAAAAATATGTTACAATAGCGTTTGCGTCTTTATTTCATATAAAGCTCTCATATATATAATGTACATTGGCTCAGTGGTGTAAGCGTTTGCTTTGGAAATCAAAGGTGAGTTCGATCCCCGACGCAGATTTAAAAAAAAGGATTTTTAAACGATAAAAGAACCAATCTTTGACGGCATATATCGAGAACCGATGCGAAAGGGTTAAGGACAATATAAAAAAAAAACGCTGATGATTGAACGCCCATATATTTCTCTGGTACTAAAACCTTAGTCTGTGCAAGTTTGCAGGCTATTGCCCTGGAGGCTCGTGGAAACCATATATGTTAATCTGTGGACCTCCGGGTATACAAGTGTTCTAGGACAAAGCATAGACAATCTGAGCTTACAGAACAGCGATTTGCGGTGTCCATATGCTTCAAGTATGGTTAAAAAAACATTGTCTCAATGCCAAGCATCGGGCTAATCATGCGATATTGTTAAAACGTTATAGAATGGTTAATCAAATAAATAACTGCGCTTTAGGAATATTAGTATTAACTAAATTTACCCGCCTCACACCCGCATCACGCCGGAGGACAGTAAAGTCTCCTTGATGATGTGCTCATTCATATTATGATCAGTTAGCAACTGATAAGTCCAGTGGGAGTCCCCTCTGAACAATTGTGGCCACTGCACAGAAGAATCGCATTCACGGCTTGTAAAGAGATGCGTGGAATTTTTTTTAGTGGCCACAAAGTCTGCATACCCGACAGAGCCGAGGCGATTCCTTCGAACTGCATCGAAAATGACTCCTCTTTCTAACAAGAGGAACTGACAGTCCCAGAGAATGTGCTCTGAGGTCTGTAAGGGATCGCCACAGGGGCAACTAGGGTTTGAAATTAAATTAAATGAGTATAATCTGTCATTAAAAGCGCCGTGCCCAGTCATTAGTTGGGTAGACCAGTGATCAGGGCTTATCCATTTAGCAGTTAGTCTGAAGTAAATGTCCGGGAAGAACAGAAAGGAATATAAGGCTTTTGAAATTGCTTTTTTTTAATTTTACTGATTGAACCCAGCATTGTTGGCGCCACAGTGCGACAAGTCGATCACTCAGCCACGCGCCGTAAATGTCATTCACCTCTGGCGATGACGCAATTCGTTGGCTGCCTCATATTCAAATCTCCCGCCAAAACTCTTGAAACGAACTCCAATGACCCTAAGAAGCACTGAAAATAGTTACATACATACTTAACAAAGTTTGCCGACCAGTACGGAATAATACATTTTTATAAAAATTTAACGCTCGCTAGCGCCTCAACCGTTAATCTCACAGAAAAACTCTTAAAACACTAATTGTAGTAAATTACACGACAATTATTATGTTCATACATCACTTTTTTCTAAAATTGCATTTTATAAATATTTTCAAGAAAAAACAAAAAAAAAGTGTGTGGACTAGTACGAAATAATACATTTTTATAAAACTTTAACGTTCGCTAGCGCCTCAACCGTTCGTCCCACAGCAAAACTTTTTAAGCACCAATTGTAGTAAATTACACGACAATTATTATTGTAATACATCATTTTTTTCTAAAATTGCATTTTATAAACATTTTTAACAAAAAACCAAAAAAAATGCCGTTTTATTTTCATATTTTTACAGAAATGTATACAAAAACATTTTTTAATACCATTTTTCTTACCATATAAATTGAAAATTTATGTCCAGCATATAGACACCACAAATAGAAGGAAATATTGTGTCTTCAAAGATTTGTTTATTAGAAAATTTATAAATTTCGGATATTTCTTTCGAAGCTCACGAGGCGGGAATCATTTGGTCCTAATAGGCTACTCAACACAAAATTATATAAAAAATATATTATCACATTGTGTTATGATATATGCCACTTAGTTTCGTAAGCTGCCATTGTTCCATAAGACATGTATGCACCTATAAAGGTTCACCTGGGAATATATATTTTTTCTTTGCCGGCGGATATAGCTCAATGGTCAAAGCGTTTGCTTTGCAAGCTGAATGTCGTGGGTTCGATCTCCGACGGAGATTAAAAAAAAGGCTTTTTAATCGATTTCTGAGCTCAAAAATACCCCCGGTTGCTGTTAATTTGATCCCTCACCCGTAAAACGCCAGTCATAGCATATTCATGTAAATTGTCGAAATTCGAAAAGACTACCCATTCATAGTAAAATTCCTGTAATAATAAGGATGATGCGTGAATCTCGGGCTGTAGTCTAAGACGTTGGCGGATCAACACTCCTTTTGCAGCGCTTATATGCACTATGGTAATCGTCATAGAATTTCACAGATGAGACTTCAGAATTACTATCGTCATCTGTCGGTATTCTCCTGTATGTGCTTACATAAAAAAATGCTCGGGACTAGTTGTATTGATGATTTGTTAATCAGTATTTTAAATAAGATCGCGTGACTAGCCCGATGCTATTAAAGCCTGAATTTGGTTATAAGTGACTCAATTCAATAAACAATACGCGGTAAACAACGTGCGATAACTCATCCATGTTTTGGTCCGCATATAATGTTGCTTTACTAAGGTGATTGACCGAGAACCGTGCTTATAGTGAGGTATTGTCGTTACCCAACCAGACCTAATATGGATATCAATAATATGAATAGACTATATCATATCTTGACTTGAAAACATTGACCTTTGAAACATTTTTAGTTAAAGGAAAATGCCTATTATTAGACGATTTTTTTCTGTTAAAAGAAATAAATTTTAAGTAATATATAGTTCTTAAACCTTTCGCATCGGTTGTCGGCATATGCCGTCTTAAGATTCCCCGACCGTTGACATCAGTTGACGTGATATATCGTTTTGCTACTTTCAGTACTAATTGTGACATGTAGGAAATTGGAAGTGCAGTCATTCCCATTATCAAGCTACATGTATTCTTTACAGGAATCTGTAAAGCATTTAAATAAATATCGTTAGGTATCGTCGCAGTAGCGATTTTTCTGTAAACCACATGTGTCAATGCTACCACATGTATGGAGTTACATAATGAACTTTTGTTAAATATAATAGTTTTTTATGCATCGTCTGATAGCTAAATGATACAAGAACCAATGTGATATATGAAAATAGGTCAGATAAGTACATTTATGCTTCAAATACTAATTTTAAGCAAAAAATTGGTTTGAAAAATTCACGCCGTATTGACAGTTTAATTTGTATTCCACCGAGCCGTAATAAAAGAGTTAAAATATAGTATCATTAAACCTTGTTTAAAGATTATATTAATACCAAAGTGCATATGGCTAAGCGCTGCATGTGGAGCGTTGATCCGCCCAACGTCATAGACCACAGCCCGAGATTCGCGCATCAACCTTATTATTACAGGAATTTACTATGAGTGGATGGTCTTTACGGGACGATTTTTGTATACCACAAATTTTAATTAATAGGCTATGACAAGCATTTTACGGGTGAGGGATCAATTCACGCCAACCGGGGGTATTTCAGAGCTCAGAAATCGTTTAAAAATATTAATTTTAAATATCTTTCGGGGATCGAACCCACGACCTTTGGCTTGCAAAGCAAACGCCCGACGCTCCCGAGGCCTGGAAATTTTTTGTTCTTAAAAGTGACTCATTTCTACCGGAGGCATGTATAGAGGTTAGATTTGATTGGTCGGGTTTTGTACCCACGGTATCTGAGTGACAAAAAATGCTTTTACCACTGCAAGGCGCATCGTTTTCTTAGTATATATTTTTGTATTGGATACTACTTGATGTCGTTTTCGTTTTCATATAAAAAACTTGCTTAGAAATTGTACTATATTCGTATATTATTATGTAATACACGTACTAAATGATAAACATTTGATAATGTAATCATTTTTGACATTTTTGATAAGAACCATATAATGGGTTAGATAGCAGATGCAATACTCTAGTTATCCATTCTTATCAGGCGATCTAAATTCTATTAATTGTTTCAAAAATAGGTGAAGAACAAAATACAAAGGTTATTCGTAAAATAAGTTTCCCAGAGATTTTCACAGTGTAAGACATGTTCAATTCCGTGAATGCGTACATTTTTGGAAAGCTCAGACTTTAACTTATTTTTCTACATAGTCGCCGCTGAGGTCAATGCATATTTGCATGCGGTATACGAGCTTTTGAATGCCCGAGTCGAAAAAATCTGCCGCCAAGCCACGCAGATACTTGAGAACAGCTTCTTGCAGCTCTTCTCTGTCGCCGAAATGCGTTCCAATCAAGTGTTTCTTCATGTCAGGGAAGAGATGGTAGTCACTTGGGGCTAAGTCAGCGCTGTAGGGTGGGTGTTTGAGAATACACCATCCAAATTTATCGTACGGTCAACATTCTTGGCACCCACCTCGCGCAAATCTTATTATACCCTAGATGCTCCGTCAAAATCTTGTCAATAGAGGTTTTGCTGACATCACGGATCATTTCGAAAAGCTTTCGAACCGTCACTCATCGATCTGAGACACACGATCATCCCGGGACAATTACAAATAAACAAATTATGCGGAAAAATTATCAAAACGGGAATGGAATAACGGGGTTCCATCGCATTTATGAGATAAGGAACATGTCTGGTTAAGAACAATGATTTTTTGCATAATGACCAATAATTAGAATCAACAATTAAATTATGTAATTAATATTATATTAACGGCTAGTAACGGATAACGTAACGAGAAAAACGTTTAACGGCAATATAAAGTAACGGTTTTGACAAATAACGGATTATTATTTAATGCAAGAAAATTCAGCATGATCCCTGAGTATTTACATCATAGATGGGCAACCGCCGGCCCGCGGGCCGGATCCGGCCCGCGAAGCTATTTTGTCCGGCCCTGATTCATCTCGGCGAAGTAATTGAGAAATACATTAGTTAAAATAATGCAGATGACACGGGCGCTTTGCAGTGATTCGGGAAGCTCGTATACTCACCGAAGGATTACGAGCGGGGCCCACCCCCTCCGCGCTACATAATATAATAATATATATTATTATCGCAATGCATCCGATGGTTTGTGTTTCGGCAAAGTTCGTAGGCACGAAATATCCCGAGTGCAGCACACTAATTCCTTCCCCCTCCGCGCCGCATTCCCCTTATTTAGTGTTCACGCGACTTCTGGTCTGGTTTGTTCTGTTTACTGGTGCGTTCTGGCGTAGAAGACAGTTTTGTTTGTCAGTTCTGAATATTGTTTTTAAATTTGTGACAATGTCAGGGGTTATGTCGAAAAAAAGAAGTTGATGCAGAGTGTCGAAAATTTCAAGACAAGTGGACGGAGGATTATTTCTTTATCCTGAATAAAGGAATGCCCGTATGTTTGCTGTGTAAGGAGTCCATATCCGTCATCAAATAATTCAACTTAAAGAGACATTTTACTTCGAGGCATGCGGATCACCAACAAATAAATGAACAAATTCGAAAAGATATGATACAGAAGTTGAAGAAGAACTTGGATACCCAGCAACAAATGTTCAAAAAGCAAATAACGCAGCACGATAGCGTTGTTAAAGCCAGCTTTGTTGTAAGCGAAAAAATTGCAAAGCATTCTAAGTCATTTGGTGAAGGAGAATTTATTAAAGAGTGTCTGCTCGACGTTTCAAGTATAATCTGTCCTGAAAAGAAAAAAGACTTTGAGAGAATATCTTTGTCGAGACGTACTGTTGTCCGACGTATAGAAATGATGGCTGATGATATCAAAAAAAGTTTGAAAGAGGTGATTACTGGATTCGAAGCATTTTCAATTGCTTTGGATGAGAGCACAGATGCCTCTGATACAGCACAATTAGCAATATTTATCAGAGGAGTTGACGTGGACTTCAAAATCACAGAAGAATTATTAGCTCTTCAGCCGTTAAAAAGAACGACTACCGGTGAAGATATATTTGAAGCAGTCAACATAGTCTTCGAAAGCTTTGGGATTAAATGGAGTGCACCATCTGGCATATGTACTGATGGTGCCCCTGCAATGGTTGGCTTACGGAAAGGATTTATTGGAGTTGTTAATGAAAGAGCAATAGAATTACAGATCCAGCCGGAAAATTTAACAAATTTTCATTGTATTATCCACCAGCAAAATTTGTGCGCAAAATCGATGAAATTCAAGAATGTTATGGATGTAGTAGTAGCAAGCATTAATTTTATTAAGTCACGTGCACTTAATCACCGCCAGCTTAAGGTGTTTTTGGAAGACCTATTTTCAGACTATGAAGATGTGTCTTATTACTGTGAAGTAAGGTGGTTGAGTAAAGGAAACATGTTGAAACGATTCTATGATTTGAGACAAGACATTGCAGATTTTATGGACATAAAAGGAAACACAATCAACCAAATAAAAGATAATCAATGGGTGTGTGATTTAGCATTCCTTGTAGATGTCACAGGATACCTAAATGATCTTAATTTAAAACTACAAAAACAGGGACAATTGGTTCATGAACTGCATAGCCATGTCAAAGTTTTTTGTAATAAGCTTAGATTTTTGAAAAATCAGATAAGAGGTAAAAAATTGTTACCATTTTCCTAATCTATCAAGGCATACAAACATCACATATAATTCTTATGGAGATGAACTGAAGGCACTAATAGAGCAATTTGATACGAGGTTTGCCGACTTCCAAAACAAAGACTCAACATTCGCTATATTTGCTCGTCCGATGGATGCTGATGTAAATAATGTGCCAGCAAATTTACAGATGGAACTTATTGAGCTTCAGGGGATTTAGCGCTAAAATCACAATTTGACAAAGTTACTTTGACGGATTTTTATAAATTATATTTGGTGGAAGAAAATTATACAAACTTACGTAGATTTGCAAGAAACATCATTTGTCTTTTTGGCAGCACGTATACATGCGAACAATTTTTTCGAGGATGAAGTACACCAAATCGAAAATTCGAACGAGGATAACAGATGAAAATCTCGAAAATTCGATGAGATTATCATTAAGCAATATCAACGCCAATATTGATAGTCTCGTAATTCAAGTACAAAGTCAATCGTCACATTAAATTTTATAAGCAATTAATGTCGTTCATTATATAAATAAATAAAATATGCAAGAAGTAGCAATGTGTTTTATTTAATTTAATATTACCTTAATATAGTTAATAATTTGGTCCGGCCCTTGACACGGAGACAGAATGATAATGTGGCCCCAGACCTAGGAAAGGTTGCCCATGCCTGATTTACATCAATGTTAAATGGCTCCGACGCATTTCGTCACCAGACAATTTATTCAACAACTCATCGGTAACGAACTAGATGCACTAGACGTCTGTTGCACGGGACAAATGGCGCGCGGGACAGCTAAACCTAACCTAACCCAACCTAAGTTATTTCGTTAACGAGACCTATAGATCTCTGCAAACTACAATTACTGGACAAATCCTTATGTTAGGTTAGGTTACAACTGGTGCACTGGATGTCTCGCTAACCTAACCCAACCTAAGTTATTTCGTTAACGAGACCTATAGATCTCTGCAAACTACAATTACTGGACAAATCCTTATGTTAAGTTAGGTTACAACTGGTGCACTGGATGTCTCGCTAACCTAACCCAACCTAAGTTATTTCGTTAACGAGACCTATGGATCTCTGCAAACTACAATTACTGGACAAATCCTTATGCTAGGTTAGGTTACAACTGGTGCACTGGATGTCTCGCTAACCTAACCCAACCTAAGTTATTTCGTTAACGAGACCTATAGATCTCTGCAAAATACAATTACTGGACAAATCCTTATGTAAGGTTATGTTACAACTGGT